>JAENPR010000449.1:0-505843 GCA_018135685.1 Themeda triandra
GCTTCTGTTCGGAGCAGAATGTTAGTTCAGAGTGTTCCATCAGGGTGGATGTAAAGTCTAACGACAGTATGGGGGAGGTCAGAGCTTCTGCTCTGAAATGGTCTCCTTGCATAGTCACAGTGGAAATGGTTCATATGCTACTTGTTAAACAAGATGAAGGGTCATGCACAACTGGCCACATTTCTCACCAAACAAAGATTCTAACTTCGCAACTTTTTTCTTGAAAGATGCTTCAGATGTTAGCTACAATAATTTTGGTACGAGTTACTTCAAAATGAAGCAGGCCAACTTGACACAAGTTGAACCTGCAACCTAATTCAACTTCTCCCGATATTGCTGGCCAGGAGATCCAGATTTGTTGCTGTTGGAGAAAACAAACTAAGCTGTTGTACTTTCTCTGAATACAATGCTCTGAAGCTGATTCCGTTGATATGTTTTCACGGTCAGAAGTACTGACAATCCACATACAGGAAAACTCCTTCAGCATCAACTAGGCTTTCGTGTTAGAAGAACTTCCACTTCAAAGCAGGATTGCACATTATTTTGGTATCATAAGTTATCAGTGGATGTATGTGGTAATGTGGATTGTTCTTCCGTACTGCCAATGCTTGGATGCTGACTGCCATTTGGTCTTCCCTTGAGAGCATTCTTCACCTCCTCCTCTTTCTTATCAACAAAAGAGATCAATGACTTGATGGTAGTTAACCTTGCTGGTCTGTTTAGAACCTGAGGAAACTGAGCCTCAACCTGGCTACTATATCTGCTGTACTAACAGAATATGCGAAGGAAGAAAATTACAAGAGCAACTAGGCATGCAAGGCCACAGATGAGGAAGAGGCCCCAGAAGCTTGAAAGGCTCAAGGAGTTCGATGCAGCACCGTTTTTGTCTGCAGCGCACTCTGTCCCACTCAAGCATTCGTCATGGATGCTTTGGAGATTGCCATTCTCTGATAGTGCCAGGATTGCCGTTGACAAGTCCTCAGCGAGAGGGGAGTTTCTTGGGAAGGCCTGCACCAAAATACAGTACAATCACAAGATGTTCTGAACAGAAGTAAATGCTAGTGTTTTGATTACAACAAGCGAACCCACTTACAAATCCCCATCCACTTTTTGTGAAAACCTGACCAACTGTCTTAAACTTGCAGTATTTTGACAGGAAGACCTCAACATATGGATGCTCGTCGATTATTGCAGCGACACCGCCATTTCCTGAACATAGCTCTAGTGCTCTTGCATAATCTGATGGGCTGTCTAGTGGCACCAGACGGGACTCAGCAATATTGAGCTCATCCACGAGGTAGTTTCTGGAAAAAGATTCAACTTGATAGCCAATTGCACTTGAGCTAGAGATCAAGTTATCGAGGCCCTGTATCCCTGAAGTCAGCTCCTGAACCGTGAGAAGCGATGTCAAGTTTGCCGTGTAGCATGGAGTTCATTGACAGCATGGGAAATGACATGAGCAATAGCCGAGGATTGTGGACCTAATACGGCGACTACATCTTTAGCTAGAAGCTGCAATGCTGGACAAGAAGAACTGTCATTAAACTCTTCATGCCTCCAGTGCAGCATATTACACTGTATAATAACTTCAATGTAATGAGGATAGACAAAGGGAAAGTTCTATGTTGCCTATATATGAAAGATAGGCAAGTTCAACTTTCTAAGTATACTCGGCACACGAATATGAATTTACTAGGAGAAGTGTCATATTTTCCATGTCAAGACACAAGACTTTGAATTTCCAAATTTAATTTAGTTTACTAAACCAGACATGATTATGCCAGAGGCTAATATGACTTTTACTTGGTTGCTGATATAAAGGAACATAAAACTTGCAGACTGATGCGAATATGGTTTCTACTGCAGTTTCCAGTACAGGTATGACTATGAGTTCGTGCTGTTTTATGTTCAGTGAGAACCAAACAAATAGAAAGTTGCTAGTTCATATAATATGCACCACTAGTTATTTCTGTCACTAATTTGTTTCCAATGAATATTCTATGTCTAATTATTAACCAGGGCAATGGAAGATTAACACTGATATATGATACCAATAATTAGCAAAGGAAAGATAAAGACATGAGCAAATTACAAATACATATGCAAAAGAATGAGGTTCAGACCTTCTATGGTGCCAACAAAGCCACTGCAATTGGTGTCCTGCATAAGAACACTCAGTTTCATCCTCGAGAGTATGCTAGGGTCAGCATTGACATCCGCAACTGCGAGCTCGATAGCAGGTCTCGCCGCCTTTCCGATAACCGAATCAAACTTAAACAGTGCACCGATGCGCACCTCAGCTGGCCTTGTGAGGTTGCCATTCTAGTTATCTGCCACGGTTCCACTGACAAACATGCAGGCGCACAGAAGCAGGATCGCGATGAGTGATGAATTGCATGATCGCGAGAAGACTGAAGACATGACTGGATTTCAAGAATCAAGAAACCTCATCCTGTCCTCTGCCCATCCGTTCTAGAGGCTGCCTACCAACTGTTCGACGAAATACTCGACGGATCGGAATGGCGAGCAGAGCTAGGCTTTAATCCCTAGTCTGCAATAGAAACACAAAACCAAATTCAGCAAGCTCTGCGCGCCCAGCGCTCCAAAAATCCAACGAAAATGATGACCTGGTGCTTACCAACTACCATACGCAGCGGTGCCATGGTGGGAACTAGGAGGCAAAACCAAGTGAGGGTGGACGAGGTGGACGGATATCATCTATTGAAGATGTTCCAAATTCATTGCCCAAGACAAAGGCCGACTTCGACGGAGCGGCGGAGGCCCATCGTCGGAGGCTTGGGCCGGAGTGCGGGGGCTGGCCTCCGCGGTCGGTACACATATACCCGTCGCTAGGGTTCCCTTTGTGACTGATTCATTCATTCTCTTGTAAGCCGCCGCGTTGCGTTGTAACCCGACTCTTGATAATAGTGAGGAGTGTTTGCTGGGTGGCGACGTGGTTTTCCCCTTCGCATTGGAGGAGTTTTTCACGTTAAATCTTGTGTCTGTTGTGATTTGATCTTGTGTTCTTCGTCGTTTATTCGCCGTCATTCACAACATCATCCACATCCACGGGTGAGCGCCACGAAGCCACATTCGGGGGTTCTTCCGGTGGCGGACAAGAGTAATCGAGATGCTTGGCGCGGATTCGTAGGATATCTTTTCGAGGAAGTAGCGGATGCGAGTGGAAAGACCGGCACTCGTGGGGCACGAAATGGTAAGAGCAGCTTTGTGCCCTCGCAAATTGCGATTGGATTCCTTCCACAAAAAAGTTATCTTTTTCTTTACCTCTACTCGCCTCACCCTCGTGAAAAAGGATCACAAAGTTTTGTTCAAAAATGTTGTCAAAAAAAAGTTTTGTTCAAAAAAGAAAAAGGATCATAAACCTCTATCAGTGTGGGGCCGTTTGTTTGCCTTGAACATAACTGTATCGATTGCAATTTGTTGACACGTGTAAACGATGTAACTTGTGTTGTCTGTTTGAGGAGAATTTTTATTATTCGGGACTCAGTTCGCTTGCCTCACTGAATATGTTGGAACACGGTTGCAGTAGGTTTAGGAATAGCCTGACAAGAGTCTAACTATTACAATAATAAATGCAGATTAATTACAGGATGAGTCCCGGGTAGGTGAGATCACAACTACCAGAGGACAGCTCGCTTTACAACAGTGGGGGGTCATCTCCTTTTATAGTGACCCGCCTGCCCAAACAAGAGAAGACTTAAATGCCCCTCTAGGGAATCTAAAACCCTAAATATCTATCCTATTACAAGTGGTCCCGGGAGGGTTACAGGCGGCCTCTTGCATTGTGCCGGGATCCATTGGCCACCAGTCTTCTTCGAGCCCCAGCGGCCCAGGAATGCTTAATAGGCCGCTAGGCTCTCTTGGTCTCCTTCTTCTTGGGCCCCCTGAGGTCTCCACTCTGTCAGGGCTTGCCTATGCTTGATGCTTCGTGAACTCCGTCGGATCCCTCACCGGGCGCAATCCGCCAGTGGAGAAGACTCCGCCGGTTAGGCCGGGACCTCCGCTTGCTAGGTCGGGACCTCCGCCGGTCCCCTCACGGGCGCAGTTCATCGGTGGAGCAAACCTCTGCCTGTTAGCTCGGGACCTCCGCTTGCTAGATCGGGACCTCCGCGGGATCCCTCCTGAGGGGCTCCCTCGGTTGGGCGAGGGTCTCTTGTCCCAGTGCAGGCCTCCGCCTTTGTCCTGCAGAAGAAAACTAGCCAAAGAGCAAAACAAATGACTCATTGGTGATTAGCCAAAGGAATTATGAGGGGGAAGCACGTTGTCTCCGCTGCGCTAATTTTTGATCCCCAACATTCCCCCTTGAGGGTTAAGTTTAGCGGAGGTGGGTCTTAGCCATCAACCAGCTGTGAGCTGTGGAGGCTACTTGCCCCCTGGCTCGTCTTTGGCGGACCTGACCTCCGATTATTGCCGCTGTGGTGTGGCTCATCTTGGCCGTTTATTTTGGAGGCTTGATCGATCGTGATCGTTGTTGGCTTGGACCATCACGACCGTTGGGCGCTGCGGTCAAGGCGGCGGTTCGCTGCCTATATAAGGGGGGTTGGTGAAAGGGACCTGTACCCCCTATCCTCCCACACCGTTCCCATGCTGTTTTGCCATGTTGTGCTTTGTTGCCCCGCGCCTACTTTCCTGCCTCCACTTTTTTTGGCTTCCTTTCCAGTTTCCATTGTGGCCCCTTTCGTCTCTGCACCTGTCTTCGCCACCGCTATACTGGTCCTTACTCTTGTGTTCAAAGGGTGGGGGTCGGAGGCTAGATTACGCTCTACGAGGAGTGTATGCTCGCCACTGTGGAGGCTCGTGATCTGGGAGTCTTTGTCCGACATTGAAGCTTCTGTCGGGGATCTGATTCTGGCGGAGGTTCCGGCGGAGATGGCAGTGATCACCTACGAGTTTGGCCCGAGCCAGATGACCATGGAGATGATCGCCGACCTCGAGCGGCGGGGTTATATTCCTGCTGGTCGTGCCAAACCTCCGGGGGTGGAGATGACTCCTACCCCTGGAAAGGATTATGCGATTATCTTTAGGGAACCTGTGGATTGGATGGATTACTGGTTCTATGTCCAGACTACTGGTGTCACCAGTACGGAGGATGACTGCAAGAAGGTGACGTGGTTTTCGTTGGCGTCTTTTATGATGCCTATGAATCCCCATACTAACTTGAGGCCAAGTCCCCGGACCTCCGCCCGTTGGGAATCTTGTGCAAAAGCCTTCGCTCTTGCGTGCTGGTATTCTGGAGGATGCGACCTACTGGAGGAGATAGTGTCCTCCGATTGCTAGCCGCTGGCTAAGGTGAGGCCATAGTTTAATATCGTTACAGTTGAGCTATCGGTTTTCGAGGAGGCAACAGAGATCCCCTGCCCTCGCTTCGGTCTGGCTCTGTCCGAGAATGAGACCGCTGTGGATTTTATGCACCAGGTTGAAGGGAAAGTTTCTGATATCATCAGTCAGGTCTCTAATCATGAGTACTTGGCATGGAGAACTAAGGCTAGGACAATGCCTTGGTTGAATCGGGTCTTCGAGGAACTCGGCATTCATTACATTGCACGACCCGTTCCCTTGAAGGTTATCTGGAGGCTTGAGAAGAATGCTTTGAAGATGGCCTCCGCCGCCGCCACCGTTAAGGCAGAGACAAAGAAGAGGAAAGGTTCTGGTATTATGAGGGCCGTGACCAAGAAGCGCAAGGAGGTCTTCGATGGTTTCTAGAGAAGAGCATCGTGTGGAGGATGATGTTCTTATCGCGGATGAAGAGACTAAGCAGCATGTTGAGGAGGAGTAGCCTTTGAATTCTCCTATTCAAGGTGATGATGCAGACACTCAGCGGTCTCTTTCGCCCGCCGCTGCGGAATCCACAGGGGCCTCTGTTGCCACTATGCCCTCAGCCTTTGATGAACTCTCGAGCTCAGAGGAGGCCGTGGCAGAGGATGCTGAACCCAAGGGAAATGAGCCCTCTGGCTTGCCAAGGCCTCGGGTCCGGGTTGAATCGGTGGAGGAGGCTTCTAATGAGGAGTTTGCGTCGAGCCCGCCTCGCAAGGTGTCCCACAGCATGACATATGCTGATATTCTTGCAGAGAACGCTGCTGCTGGGAAAGCCTCCGCTGGAGAAGAGAACTTGCTCGGTGAGATTTGTGCTGTTGATTGTTTACTTGTGCATAAGTATAGATGTGATGCCTACAGATGACTGCAGCTATGGGGAGAACGTCATCTCCGGCTAGTGTTAACATTGCCTGCATTGGGCTAGACAGGATTCCCCAACCTCCACTACCTGGCAGTGGCTCTGGGTCCGCTCCTGCTGCTGGTGAAGGTTGTACCTCCGTCCTCGTTGTCTTATTTGTCTTCTGAGAACTTTGGCTTATTGTGTTGCTTATCTGATGTAGGGTCTAATTCTGGCACACTTGGTGCGTGGGCAGATGGCCTTGCCGCTCTTTTTGACACTTATGGAGTTTTTCTTTTGAATTTAATTGTCTTCGCTGATCCATGCTTTATGTTTGGCTGATAGGTCCTTACTTTTTGTGTCTTTGTATTGTCTTGCAACTCGACTTAGCGATCATCTTGTGACGATGCCGTACAACAAGCTGCTTCGTGTTCAACTGGAACATCACTGTGTGGTATGTTTATTGTCCTATTGCCGTATGGCCTCTGATTTATCCTTGATTTGTCTAGGTGTTCTTAAGTGAACTTGCCGGTTCTATTATCAGAGCCATCATTTGGCGGAGGCCGTGGAGCGCCGCGGTATTGAGGAGGTTTTGGAGCACAACAAGGCTATCAATGCCCTGAAGTCTGAGGTGGAGACCCTTGAGCAGGAGAAAACTTCTCTTGCTAAGAAGGTTTTTGAGCTGGAGGCTACACAGCAGCAGCTGGAGCATTTGAAAACTAGGGTCTCCACCTTGGAGAAAAATTTGGAAGCTGCTAAAGAGTCGGAGACCCTCGCTGTTGGGCGCGCAAAGAAAGCCGCTGATGCATCGGAGAACCTCCGCAACCAGGTCATGGCTGAGCAAAAGTCGGCGGAGGCTTTCAAGACATAGGCTGACAATCTAAAGAAGGAATTGGATGATGTGAAGGTCGCTGGTCTTGCTGTTGCTGAGTCGTACCTAGTTGCTCAGAGGGATGACGCTGAGGAGGTGGTTAGAAGTTAAAACTTTTTAGTTATGAGTCTTTTGACTTGTGCTGATGGTGAGGACGTGTAAAAAATACTTTGGACATCCCCTGATGTAAGTTTAATGGTCGTATCATCCTGTGCAGGTCTGCAGTTTGGGGCCTGTGCAGGAGATTGACCCAGTTACATTTATGCACGATGGTGTTTATGTTAGCGGAGAGCTGTGGGGCTACGAAAAGAAGCATTCCCGAGGTGCGGTGTTGATGAGATGTTCGATTTTGTTCTTTACGACATAGACGATAAACGCGCTGGATTTACTAGGTCGCTAGCCTGGCGGGGGGCTAGTTGGCCCGTGTAAATTTTTCGTTTTAGCGGAGGTCCCGATTTTCAAGCTTGGTTTTCGCCTAGGCGTCTTTAGTTTGTTGCCTCCGCCTTATTGGGATAATCTTTTTAATCTAAGAGGAGATCAAATGTAACCTCTATATTGTTGATCTCCAATTTGTAGGTCTTTGTTAGATATGTCCTTAGATGGCCTCCGATATTGAGACGGAGGCCTTTATGCCCTATCGGAGGCCACTGGACATTAAGGTTATTGTAACACCCCAAAATTTACATTTTTAAAAATAGAGTTAAAATAATTTATTTATGTATTTTTGTGCCCATGAAAACATAGGAAAACAAAATTTTCCATTAAATTAAAATTAATCATAGGCTTAGCAACATTGTTGTGCATTCATGCTGGTGCATATATTTTATTGTGATGTTTGCTTGTTGCTTGACCTTGGGTTGAGAGTGAGTAATGTTTTCAAAATAAGTTAAGTTGTTGATTTATTTTCTTCGATTTATCTCTGTCCTTGTGCGAAATCAAACATCCAAAACTAAAGTAATGGTTTTCTTGAGCTTAATCCCTTTCTTGGAGTATCCAGCAATCTTTTTCTGCTCTAATTTATTTCAGTTCATCTTCTAATTTCCGGTCCTCCAATATATTCCAATTTGTTCCTTGCTATTATTAGTTTCCTCCTAATTTCCTTGTGGCGAAATTCCTTTTGCTCCTAATAGGTGCATGGTCGACCTCCTTGAGGTGTATCTCATGCACATGCATCTAGTACGACTCAATTTCCATATTCTGTTTACGTGTCTCCCATCTATAAATAGTAAACCGAGCTCCTGTATCCTTCTCCAAACCGGTCCAGCTGCAACAGCCCGGCTCCTCCTTTGCGCTGCTGACGTCGCCTTCCTCCTCCGGCTCGTGGTCGAGACGAACTCTGCCGAGTTCGAGTCCGCCTCCACGCCGTTCCTTCGCGTTTGGCGTGCACTGCAAGTTCCCCGCCCCATAAATAGCAGCCCCGATGCACACCGCCTCTCTATCAAATCTTGGCAAGCGCCGCCTTCATCTTGAGCCCGTGCGTCGCCGTTTGGCTCTCGCCGAGAGGAGCCCGACATCACCAACAAGCTGCATCGCCATTCCATCTTCGTTGTTGCCGTCGCCCGAGCTCATCTCTCCATTATCGCTGCCTTCATCGCCGCCGAGCATCTCGATGATCTTGCGAAGTCGCCGAGCTCAGCCCGCCGCCATGGAGACCACTGTACGTACGTCGTCTCTCCGCCATCCATGATCCGTTGCCGAGCTCTGCGTCAAGGTGACGAAGGTGCAGTACGTCTTGCATGCAGAAGCTGTTTCCTTGTTCCTTCTCGACCGCTGGCGTTTTGTTCATCACAGAACCTTGCAGGAGGTCCATCGTCCGCTTCTCCACCTTCCACGACTCGTGGCCGCGTCTCTCATAGCGGAAGCTGCTGCCCGCTCCGTTGAGCCTGGCTGCTCAGCACCCTATCCATCTCGTCGTCTCTATCTGCATGAGGGCTGAGAAGTCGTCATAAGGTGAGCTCGATGTTGCCCTAAATCCTCCAGCTGTTTTCCTCGTAGATTTTCATGTCTTCATCGTAGCTCTATCGCATGCCTCCATGCTAGCTTGCTTTGCTGATATCAATCTTGGCTTGATGATGTCACCTCATGTTTTCTTGCCGTTTTCCTTTACAAAAATAAATCTAAAAATACCATGGCAATACATATATATGTTCCCTCTTGTTTTACTCATAAAATCTCCGTTTTAACTCCGTTGCGGTCCATTCAAAATGCGTTGGATTCGTAATTTCGTAAGCTACGCAGTAGTGCTACTCTTTAGTTCAGTTTATAGGTTTTAGATTTTGAGCTCAGATTTGATGCATTATTAGTCCATAGGAAAATCTTTAAAAATTCATAACTTCGTCGTCTTAGCTCCGTTTTCAGTGATCTTTACGTCCGTGTGATCGTAGTGATGTGTAGATTAGTTTTAAAAGCTCTTCAAACTATTTTCCTATGATTGGTGTACTGTTCTAATTTAGTCCTATTGTTTACTTCGTGTATGATTGCATAGATTGCTTGTGCGGTGTTCTATAATCGTGTCTAGTCGGTGAGCTTTGCGCTGGAAGTTGGTGCTCAATAAGAAGTGGAGGTCGAGAAGTAATTCTATGAAGTTTTGGGATTTGAAGAAGGATCGAAGTTTAAGGCAAGTATAGCTTGGGTTTTATTTCTATGATCATGATCTTGTGACTTGATTAATGTTTAAGCAACAAACGATAAAAATGACTTTTTAGCAACTTGAGGATTTATCTGTAAGAGAACCTCCGGGATTTATAGTACAACTGTGAGGGTTATATGGCTCTGGCTTTAGTTAAGTATGAGGACCTTTTCTAGCTTGTTAGTGGTTATCCGGAAGGGCGCAAATGGGGCTCCAATCTGTATGATCCCGTGGCGTGCCAAGAGGGTGCACGTTGTCTTTTGTTAGTCGCCTTTTGGGGGAGGGTTCATGCTTATTGATGAGGAAACTTAGCGGCCCTAACTTGTTAGATGAACCTTTGAAAGACTTCATAGTGAACCCTGCCTGCTCTCCTTGGAAGAGATTTGGGAGTCGCGATCCCGGGCATATGGGCAACACGACTCACAGTGAAAGTGTACACCTGTGCGCAGAGTTTATTAAACTGGTATACTAGCCTTGCTCAAGGACATGAGCGGCCTTGAATCCTTACATTAAGATGATGACTTTTGATTGTTAATATGCTCATTGTTTACCATTTCATGCTCTACATTATTTATGTTACATTGATCATGAGAATATGGGATCTATACTTGTTGCTATATTTGCGGAGTTCGACATGGACTCACTCTTGCTATTCCCCCCACACCTCAGGAGAAGTTTAGGCTTGTGATCAACCAGTCAGTTGGATCTGGTGGAGTAGAGTCCTTACTTGAAGATTGAAGTTGTCTTTCCGCTGATTGCTACCTAAGGGTATATCTCTTTCTAGTATTATGTACGTTATTTATTAAGCACTGTTTACTAATACTACCCTTTACTTGTAGCTCTATGTGGGAATTGACTCCTAGGACTCACATATGGTGTATATCTGGTTTTGTTCTTAAAACCGGGTATTACAGTTATCAACTTGTAGTAAGTTCGCCGTACACAGATTTGTAATATGCTCTCATTGCTTTATTCATGACTTTGCTAAGGTTACAAAATAATTCATTTTCTCAGTCTTTTAGCTAGATGGACATGGACCCTTGCTACTAGTGACACTCACCTTGCTGGAGGTTATTGCTAAGACTCCGGCTTGGGTTCCTAATGCTATCACCATGCCTTGGATGTTGTGCGGCACTGGAGCTAGTCGAGTTGGATGGAGATGGGGGGATGTTACGAGTTCTTATGCAGTATCCCCCTTCTCTGGTTTTTGCTCTGAGGAAAGGCTTGTCTGCGGCTATGGAGGTTTCTAGGTTCGTAGTGCTCAAGACCATCATATCCTTTTTCTCTTTAGCTGTGGCCCTCCTGTTATGAATTCTTACGCGGTCTCTTTATTGGAGGTTTTGTCTGTCGGGGACACACCGGCTTGCATTGCCTTGCGGTTTAAACTCACTATATCTGGTGTGCTAATAGGGTTAATATGCTATAAGGTAGATGTGAGGGAGAGCCACGATCTTGATGTCCCTTTTTATAGTCCTTGAGTGGGCTCTGCTTTTTATGTAGTCTAGCATTTGATTGGTACCACAGATGGTAAATACCGTGGATTACGATCTGCTATTCTTAATTGATGAAGTACTTACAGTATTTGTGGTTGGTCGCTATAGTGCTTATACAGGCATATGTGTTTGCGGCTTGATCCTTGCATTTTTAATTTCCATAGCACATGCCCACAGCTGTTGCTGCTAGTTGCTACCGCTTTGGTGCTGTGTAAGCACTTATAATGGCCTTAGCACAATGGTGTGTCTCTTGTCTGTGTGTGTATCTCGGCTTGGTGCTGTTTGTCATCTACAGTCATGCTGATGCTGACACACTAGCTCCTAGAGAGTGCCCTGCAGTGCTTGGCTTCTTTGCTGTACGAGATGGTAGATTGTGTCTCGTGCAGCTTTCCAGAGGCCAGTCACCAGTAACCGTCCATCAGTGGTGGTGACTTCTCTGAGGTTCTCAGAGATGGAGAATTGCAGCGCTCTTTGCTCTTTTGCAGGCTAGGGCAATTACCATTGTGGTTTCAACCTTTATTGTTGAGGCATTAGGTTCAATGATCTTCTGAGATATCGGAGGTTGTACTCCTAGGTCCTTGGAGATTCTTGTGGCGGTTATGCTTCATTGCTATGCAAATGAATGGACTGGAGTGTCTGAAGTAATTTTTGAGCGTGTGTTCTATGTTAGTCCTGAGCTGTGTTCTTCTCTCATGTAAACTCATATAAATCTTGCTGAGGCAATAAAATTTTTGTGTTATGGCCTTTGCTTATGTATGATTTAGAACTCCCATGGGGGCTTCTTGCCTCCGATCTTGTTGTTATTACCTCTTCGACCTTGGGGTAACCGTCATGAGCTTACTGCTTGTATGGGCTTTTGAAAAAAATTTTGGTCTTAGCAAATTTGCTGTTACCTCCGCTGAGTTATCGGAGGTGTGTGGAGGTGGTGGGTGAATACTTTGGCCCCTTGTTGGGCCATCGGTGCCTGAACCATTTGCTAGGTCTTTTTCCGATTTGGCGCAGCTTTTTGTGGCTTGTTTGCTTGCCTTGATGCCTGAACTAATAGGTCTCTTTCAAGGGCTTGAAGCTCATTGGGAGGTGTCTTCATATCTGGCACTTGCCTAATAAGGCCAAGTTTGAAGTGACCTCAAACGGTGCGGGTAGCTTTTGTCGAATATTACAGCTCCGTTGCTAGCTGCTTTTGACTGTTATGTTTTTGCAGGGTCCTCTTTATATATTCAGAGGTTGGTTACAATGGTTTTGCCTCGTTCAAAACCTCACCTCCGATGTGGAGCCCCTGTGTGAGGGAAAGAGTGCAAACCAGTTTTTGCGTTAAATGCAAAAAAAGTAAATACCAGAGACCTTCACTTATATTTTTGCGAAGGCTCTTTACAATCTATGCATAGTATTTCTTAAGGTTGTCCACATTCTAGGAGTGAACTATTGTCTTCCCATCTTCATCTTGCAGTTGGAAGTATCCCTATCTTCCTGCTTGCTTTGCCAAGTAAGGGCCTTCCCGCTTAGTTTGCAATTTCCCTGCATTTGGTGCGTTTGGCTTCCTCTGCAACACCCAATCACCATCTCTTATGTATTTGCTGACAGCTTTGGTGTCTTTCCATCTTTTTGTTTGCTGTTGGTATTTTTCAATGTTGTCCAAAGCTTCTAATCTGTATGCCTCTGTCATCTCTTTACTGTACTCCTCATCCTCTGCAAGTGCTCGCTTTATCACCCGGAGGCTCTGATGCTTGATTTCCTCTGGCATCATTGCTTCTTCGCCATACAAGAGCTTGAATGGGGTGAATTCGATGGTTCTGGATATGTTTGTGTTGTGCGACCATATTACCTTTCGTAGCTCATCGACCTATTTCCCCTTTTTTAGGTCAAAGAGAGTTTTTGATATTGCCGAGAATATGATTCTGTTTGATCTTTCAATGGCCCCGTTACTCTCCGGGTGGTAGATAGAAGCGAAGGCCAACTGCATTCCAATGCTTTTGTAGAATTCTTTGAATTTCTTAGAGTCAAACTGCTTTCCATTGTCTATGGTGAGGGTCCTTGGGACTCTAAATCTGCAGATTATATTCTACCAAAAGGATTTCTTCACTGTCCTAGATGTGATAGTTGATAATGGCTTTGCTTCTATCCATCTTGTAAAGTATTCTAATGCAACCAGCGCGTATTTGCTTCCGCCTTGAGCTGGTGGTAGTGGGCCGACGAGGTCCATGCCCCACCTTTGGAGTGGCCAGGTTGGAGGTATGAGCTGTGTCCTCCCCCTGGCCCAGTTTGGTGTGGAGCAAAACTTTGACAGGCCTTGCAGGTCTTTACTATCTAGAGTGCGTCTTTGATGTGAGTAGGCCAATAGAAGCCTTGTCAGATTGCTTTTGCTGACAATGCTCATGGCCCAATGTGTGATCCACACACCCCTGAGTGAATGCTTTGCAAGAGGTCTCTGCCTTCTGCTTCGTTTATGCACCTCAGCAATGGTTGCACTATGTCTTTTTTGTATAGGGTCCCATCAATGATGGTATAATTTCTTGCATGTGCTGCTAGTCTTGCTACGCTTGCTTCATCTGATGTTACATGATCTTCATTGATCTGGTCTATCAGAGCCTGCCTCCAATCTTTTGTTTGTACTAGGAGTACCTCTGTGAATGCCTTGCTTATTTTTGCCATTGCTGGTTGTGCCAGCTCTTGATAGAATGTGCTGCGGGGTACCTCCGCGTTGTTTGCTGCTACTTTTGCTAGCTCGTCAGCCTCTACGTTCTCCCCCTTGGGATATATCTGAGGGTGAATCCTTGGATTCTTTTCTCTAGGCCTCTAACCACTTCTAGGTATCTAGCCAATTCGGGTTCTCTGGCTATGTAATCTTTCTTGACCTAGCCTGCGACCACTTGTGAGTCTATCTTGATCAGAATGTATTTTGCACCTAGGGATTTTGCCTTGTTCAACCCCAAGATTATACCTTCATACTCTGCTACATTGTTTGTTGCTTTAAAGCACAACCTTGCTGAGTACTTTGTCTTTATGCCAGAGGGTGAGATCAACACCGCGGAGGCTCCTGCTCCTTGGAGACCCCGGGCTCTATCTATGTACAGAGTCCATATGAGGGCCCCTGATTTTGGTTCTGAGGTGGGGGGAGACACCCAATCTACCAGGAAATCTACAAGCACTTGTGATTTTCTATCAGTGAACTTGATACTGAATTGCAAGAGTTCTATTGCCCATTTGCCATTCCTTCCTGAGGCTTCCTTGTTGTTCAGGATGTCAACCAGTGGTTGTGAGGATGGTATGAGTATCTCATGATCTTGGAAATAGTGTTTTAGCTTTCTTGATGCTGTAACAACTGCATATGCTATTTTTTCAACCTCTGTATAATTTAGCTTTGCTCCTTGCAAAGCCTCTTACACGTAATATATTGGCTGCTGAAGCTGCTTATTGTTCACTTCTTTTTCTTGTGCAAGGACTACACTGATTGCTTTTGCTGGGACTGATATATACAGCAACAGTGGTTTGTCTGTCTCTGGGGCTATGACAATCAGATCCTTTGCCATATAACCCTTGAGCTGCTGGAAAGCCTCCGATTGCTCGCTGCCCTACTCAAATTTGTTTGCGGCTTTGAGTACCTTGAAAATGGCAGGCTGCGTTCTGCTGCCTTTGAGATGAACCTGTTCAGAGCTGTCAGTCTACCTGTCAGCCTCTGGACTTCTTTTTTGCTGGATGGCTCTAGCATGGCCAATACTGCCTTTGTCTTATTTGGATTTGCTCTTAGACCCTCAGGTCCGATGATGTACCCCAGCATTTTTCCTCTACTTACGCCAAAGATGCATTTCTCCGGGTTCAACTTGAGCCCTGCGTCTCTAAGGTTGGCGAAGGTTTCCTTGAGGTCCTCAAGATGGTCTTCTTCTTCCTTGCTTACTACTGCTATGTCATCAACATATGCAATGATGTTAATTTGTAGCTGAGACTTAAGAACGGCTTGTACCATTCTTGCAAAGGTTGATCCTGCATTCTTGAGGCCTTCTGGCATTCGGACATAGCAGTATGTGCCGGAGGGTATTGTGAAACTTGTTTTCTCTTCATCTTCTTTTCTCAACCAAATCTGGTGGTATCCCGAGAAATAGTCTAGAAGTGAGAATCGTTTGCATCCAGCAGCTTTACCGACTGATGAGTCTATCCTTGGGAGTGGGAAGGGGTCTTATTTGCAGGCCTTGTTTAGATCTGTAAAGTCTATGCACATTCGCAGCTTTCTGTTCTTCTTTGGTACGAGGACCACATTTGCTAGCCATTCTGAGTATTTGACTTTCCTTATGATGTTGGCATCTAATAACCTTTGTACCTCCACTTTGGCGGCTAGGATACGTTCTTCTGACATTTTCCTCTGTTTCTGCTTTCTTGGCTTCACATTTGGATTCAGGTCTAGAGTGTGCTCGATGATGTCTCGACTGGTGCCCTTCAAGTCGGAGGCTGACCAGGCCAAACCATCCTTGTTTTTTGCCAGGAGTTCGAAGAAGTCTTTCCTCTCTGCCTCTGTCAGGTTGGTGCCTATGGTGACCTTCCTATTAGGGACTGCTTCTTCCAGAGGTACTATTACTATGTCTTCTTGATCTGCCATGATTGTCTTGCCAGCGGGCATATCCGGTGGTTCTTCGACGGCCACTGTGTTTATGTTTCTGTGAGACTTGTAGATTGCCCTCTCTATGTTCCTGGCTTCTTTTCAGCTGTTGTTGGTGTTTCTTAGCGAAAGCAGAAAAAGTCTGCAAGCGCACGGAAATACCATTGTAGCACTTCACCTGGTGGTAAGCAGGGTATCGTATTTTCCATGAGGAACAGCAAAGGTAGGTTTTCTCTAAACGATGTTGTCCAGAGACAGGAGAGTGGTACTAGGGTAATGAGGCTTTTCTAATGGCTTTATCCTTAGAGAGGTTAGATATGTCGCTAATTCCTTGCTTTGGGCACCGGATCGCACCTGGTCTGCCAGGTGATGCCGGCCTTTGGCTCTACGCCGCACCCGGACATGGGGGATTATGGAGGATGGGAAGGGCTATCACCACCTGCCGCCTACCCCTCAACCATGGAGTGCGAGGCAAATGAAGGTAACTCCTAGCTTAGACACCACGTCTACACTATACGTTACAGTTCTAGCGTTGGCCAGGAACTTCTGTCTTTATCAGGAGTCCTCTACTAGAACTATCGCCACAAGGATGATCGACGAACCCGCAAGAACTTAACAACAATGGTAACGTGCTAAAAGGTAAAAGCCAGAAGATAGACATGAACAGTTACTTCAAGTACTACGATGTCGTAGAGGTACAAGTGAGGAGGGAGCCGACAAGTCCGGCACTCCGCCCCGGTGGAAGCTAGGCTTTCGGGAACACTCGAGAAGAGTTGCTCCGCTCTTGACCTCTCTCACTCCCTGCTTCTTTTCTAGCTAAGAGCTAGGTGTAGTGGCTTCACTCTCTCTCTAGTGTAGTCTTGTGGAAAGGTTGGGAGGTAGAACCAAATAATCTTGAAGAAAACTTGTTGTTACATGAGAGAGCGCCTATGCTTAAATAGGGGGGAGAAGGTCAGTTTTGGGGGCTCAAATGACAAATTCCCCCCTGCACCGCCTATCCCCTTGATTGGTGGAACCGCCTCCAGGAAGGTGGGGCCGCCAGGCCACCTGGTAAGGGCGAGCGCGCCCCAGGCACGCGCGTGCCATGGTGGAGCCTCCCCCAGACCGACCTTGGCAGGTGGGCTCCACTCTGGTCCTGGACCTAGCCCATGTTGGGGATTTCACAGATCGACATCGGTTTGGCCATTTCCCCTTTGTAGACTTGTTTTGAAGTGGGCTCAAATTGAATTAATCTTTTTATAAATAATTTTCTTCTTTTCTTGGCCCATTCTTCATGTATTTCGAGATGTCCTACAAAACAAGCCCATACACCAAAACTATGGAATTTGTTAGATAAAATCCTACTTTCTAGTGTTTTGGTGAATTATAAACTAATGTTGGCGGGGTTAGAAAAAGAGTTAAGAACCGCCAACAAGCTCTCGCACACTTAACTCTTTGCTCGTCCTCGAGTAAAGCAAAAGAGTCTAAGATGGTTTTATTTTCCCAAGATGCTAACTTGCATATAGGATATTCCAAGCTTCACCTGCATCTATGAACATTGATGGTGTCTACCAAATCATCTTATAGCGATTGGCAGAAGGAACAGCCTGGATTTCAAGTCAACTCACTCTTCCTTGCTGTAGACACTTGGGGTTTTAAAAGATTTTTGCAAAGAAAAACTAGCATGTTGCTCCTCAAATGATGCTCTCAATCACTCAAGTGTATGAATTCCTCACCAAGGGCATGTTTTGGAGTTTGCCTTTTTTCATAACCTACTACTAAAGCTTTTGAGTGGAGTTCTGGGTAGGTATGAAAAGTGGGCTTACTTGCATCACATATATTACCAAAGTGAAAAATTGAACCTTATGAAGACATAGGCCATACACCGTGATTGAGATGTGCAAAGTGTGTGGAGTGGATGATGGATCCTATTTCTACAGATTTTTAGGTTACTCCTTGGATCATGACTCTCTCCGATAGGTAGACAGAAAATTTTTGGGAGAGTGTGGGCTATTATTGAAATGTAATCTTCTGTTTTTCTTTTTTTTGGACGGGGATCTTTGATTCTCCCATTGTTTTTATGAACCCTTGTCCATTTATGCCCCTTGGCATTTTTTTGACTGGCCCATCACTCTCTTTTCTGGAACATGATTATACTTAAAATGAAGAGATGTCATGATGAACTGAGAGGAGTAACTTTTTGGTGGACTAGGGATGCGCAACATTCAGGGTGAGCATTGGCATTTTATTTGGTGGATGAGTGCACGACTCCTGAGGTAGAAGTCAGCATTTTTGGTGGATGGTAGGGTGCATATTTGGGTAAGAGTTGGCATTTGATTTGATGGGTGTATGTGGATCTCAATCAATGGTATATGATCGTAGTCTATATCGGTTACAAAAATTTGACCCTAGCTCAATGATCCGTCTAGTAGCATATGAAAGAGGTTTTGCTAAAACAGATATGTCATATGGCTTTGGTAGGAATTCAATCACCATAGAGGAGCATGCTATATTTTCAAATTTTGTAAAACAAATACCCAAGCTCTTCGCAAGAGAAAAAGCAAGCGTCATATCATCCTACTATCTCACATCTGACAATAACTTAGATAGAAATGGGGTCCCTACTAAGAGTTGTTCACAGAAAATACGGTATTTTAGCAAGGAATATAAAGTATGCAAATTGCTTATCAATCGGTGAAAATAGGGATGGAGCCACATGTTTTAATATCCAATCAAAATTTTTATTTAAGCAGTGAGAAAATAGGGAGTGAGAAGATGCGCAAACCAAAATGGTTCTGTTGCCCCGCGTGGTTTGGTGCATCTGTTGGTGCCTCTCCCACACTTATTTTTGTACTGTTCTTTATTCTTTCATGCAACAAAAACAAGTGGAGACTAGTGGAAGCACACAAGTAATATATAGAATTTTTTATTGAATTGAAGGACTTGATATAAAAGGCACACTTTGTGGAATACAAAAATTCGAAGGGGAATAAATGCTGAAATTTAAAGTGTGTGCCTAATTATTCGTGCTGTGGATGGCTCTAGCGAGGAGGGTTCACTACTAGGGAAGTGCTCATCAATGACGTTCCACTTTCATCACAGAAGACTCCAAAATCGTCACCGAAGTTATTCTATAACGAACTTGTGACAAAAATTTTTTCATCATGGAATGAGCGTCATAGATTGAACTATGACGAAACGAAAATTTTTCGTCATAGATGTGCTTTTATGCTATGACGAACTGTTTTCGTCACTGATGTGCTCCTCTTTTCGTCATAATATGCCGGTCCGTCAGGCTGACAGACGGCATTTGCCACGTGGCAGCTGACGTGGACCGACACGTGGCACGTCCACGTGGCGGGCCACGTGGATGCTGACGTGGACTGCCACGTGGCATCCGACGTGGCTTAACACGTGTCTGCTGATGTGGTCGACACGTGGCGGACGACGTGTCGGCTGACTTGGTGTCTGCGGTGAACAGAACTGGGAGCACACCCCGTCCCCTTTCTTCCCCTATGATGCAGCCCTCAGCCCGCGACCATGCGCGCCTCTGGCCTGCCTGCCTGCTGCACCCTCGCCCTCAACCTGCCCACCTCCCACCGAGGCGGTGCAAGGGCCCGCTAAACCTGGGGGCCTCGGCTGCCGACGACGCACATGGCCGTCTTGATTCTCCATAGTGGCGCCGCCGTTGCTCCTCCATAGCTGTTATTATCGTCAATCGCTGGGCATGGGCGGCCACGGAAGTCCTCGCGATCAGCCGCCACGCCACGGACGTCTACGCGACCAGCCGAGACATGGAGGGAGGCACGATAATGTGTACAGGGCCCATCAACTCGTTTGACAAAATTAAAAAAAAATATCATATTCTTACTAAAAATAGAAGAACACGCATGCCATGGACACAAAAAGCTGAGTATTCTAGTGGTAACACTCCTCCCTGTCTAGTTGTATGTCATGGGTTCAATCCCTCCTGCTGGCCAAATTTTTTGCAAAAATTAAAAGGGAGGGGGCGGCGCCACGTGTTTGCCCCGCTGGTAGGACTGCATCGCCACGTCATCGAGATGGGACGCTCCGCCATGTCCTCGCTGGTGGTGATTTCCCCGCGTTGCCACGGGTGAGCAGGGATACAAAACTCCAATTTCAAGAATTGTATGCTGATAACGATACATGTATAAATCAATAAATTAAAGCATGATTTAAACATAAATAAATCATCACCTAAGCTGTTGTTCACTTACTGGCCAATGATTAGAAAAAGTAAAAGTTGTACCGATGGACTCCGTTGACATGAAGAGTTTAAACAAAAAAATAAAAAAAAACAATTCTAAAAATAGGCTGCGTCCACACATAAGGAGTTTTTAAGATTAAAAAAAACTACCAACGACTTTATCATATCCGATCTGTGCGACATGTGAGTCGCCGAGTCTTCTCCACCGCTCGAGAAATTTTCCTCCATCGGTATACGCGGGCTCCCCTTCTATCTCTTCCTATGCCACCCTCTCATCAGATTGGAGGCCGGCGTAGAAGCACCGCACCAAGGCAAGGCGGCCAGACGCAAACCCCGGCTATCGGCGCGGAACGGCTATTTAAACACGAAGGTGCCGTGATGGTTTAGTTTTTTCCGTAAGTGTTTGCAGTGGCCGAGGAATTGATGCAGAAATAAATTGATTTGGTGCACAGTACGTCATTCATAAAGAGTCGAAGAATGATGGCACCTGAGCCAGCAAGCGCAAGCGTTCCTGTGTTTCGTCTTCTACTTGCTTAGCCACGAAGCACAAACGTTCATGCGTTTCTTCTTCTACCAAGGCATAAATGTTTCTGCGTTTCTTCTTCTACAAGGGTGCAGTTGGATGTGTGGGCCAGATTAATGACGTGGCTAAAGGAGAATAGAGAAATAGTTTAGTGGGTTTGTTTATATAAGAAGTATAGATTAAATTATCATGTTCTAAGTTTACAAATAAAAGAATATACATACCTTTATTATAAAATGGTGAGTGCTCTGGTGGTAAGGCATCTATTTG
Organism: Themeda triandra; assembly: GCA_018135685.1. Lineage (NCBI taxonomy): Eukaryota > Viridiplantae > Streptophyta > Magnoliopsida > Poales > Poaceae > Themeda > Themeda triandra. Next base: position 20,754 of record JAENPR010000449.1, read on the forward strand.
CCTAGCGGCAGGTCACGGGCTTGAAGCTCATTAAGTGAGCTATTTTTTTGCAAAAAATAAAACGTGGAGGGGGGAGGTTGCAGGCAGGTCTGCATCACCACATCCTCCAGGTGGGACCCACTGTGGGACCATGGTGCCACGTCCTTGAGGTGGACCTCGTTGCTGGGACCACAGCGCATGTCCTCGAGGTGGTACACGAGCCAAACATTCAATGACGATTTAGTATTGTTATCATATGACGATTATTTAGTTTTCGTCATTATTCTTCATGCCAAAGCTCTGTCACTTGTGACTAATGACGAACCTGCACATTTCGTCATATATTGCTCTCATGCTGTGACGAAATTAGTAATTGTTACGAGTGAATCGTCATTGATGTACACATTTCTAGTAGTGGTTGAGAGCGTGCGCAACATGAGCTCCGTGCGCAACCCTCCCAATCTTGTTGGCGAAACTAAGACGTAGCTTGCTCATCTTAGCTTCAAGGTCAACAAGGTTTATGTCTCTAGTCTCGATCTCCTCCTCTAGATCATCTATGATCCCATAGAGCCCATCCACTCTCCTGCTAAGAAAGGTGATGGAGGGAGCCTTGGGCTTCGTCTCCACGCTTTCACTCTCGAAAACAGCGGGGGTCTTCCTAGCGTTCTTCCTTGGGATTCTAAGCAGTGCACTAGAGGATGTTGCCCTAGGTTTAGGAGCAGGGTGTTTAGCAGGATTCGGCGTAAATCCTTTTCCACGCCCACCACCTACCCTTTCTATGCCTATGAGGAGGCGAGACGGGGTTCCCACAGCAGTATGGTAGGACGATGTGCTGCCGGAAGACGTCGAAGGAGGATGCATGCCTGGTCTGCTGGCGCCAGGGTAGCCTCCTTGAGGCCGATTTCACTAGTTGTTGGCCTCTTGGATGGTACCGGCTTGATCTTGGCACCGGTCAGCGGTGGCCTCGAGCGAGCGGTGCACTTGAGGCTGTCGCCTTTGCTTGAGCCATCACTATAAGGTGGCATGATCGCCAGAGGTACCACCTTCATAGGCTCTCCCCTCTCAAGATCTTCAACGGAGTAGGACAAAGCTCCATCAAGGTCGTAGGGCATGCGAGCGGAGTTGTAGAGGGCTAGAATGTGGCTAGCCATGGTCTTGAGACCTTGGAAGGCTGAACAACTCTGCTAGACTTGGAGGAGAAGAGTGGAGAAATGGTTTGTGAGTTGGTGAGAAGAGAAGAGGGGTGAGGGCTCCATTTATAGGTGAGGAGCAGGCCTCTCGACTCTCTGCGAATGGAAACAGAAAATCTCCATGATACTGAACATTGATACGAGATGAAGAATTTTGGGAAGAAAATCAGGGGTCAGAGCAGGCTGGCTGGGCGCGCGCGCTTGAGGCACGGCCGCGCCTGCCTGGCCATTTCGTCACCTAATTTTCTTTCCAAAATTTGTCCCGCTCAATTTCAAATTCAAACCTGATGGGGGATTTCCCGTTTGATTGATTGATTGGCATGATTGATCCCCCAATTTGAAAATAAATTAAGGATAAAATAATTTTCAAAAACCTTTTTATAAAATAGATAAAACAAAAGCATTTTCGGAGAATAAAAATAATTTTTGAGAAGAAATGCTTTTTGTTTTCAAAGAACATAAAATATATATAATTTTTTTTTCAGAAATAGTTTTAATAGACAAAATAGTTTAATTAGCCTTAGAATATTAAGGCATAATTAAGTCTATTCTATCTATTTCTTGATTAAAATCTAAATTGCGAAAAGACTCAAGGAAGGGTTTGAGATGCCGACCGTTTGTTGATGGCAGATAACTCCTATTTTTAACCGTCAACTAAGCATGATAAAGGGCTAAATTGTGTTCGCCAACTAGATATAGGGGTTTCACCGACGGAATTCCACGAGCTTTGGTGAATCTATGTTTTGCGGGGGCTAAACTGGAAAAGGACCAGAATCATCAAATATAAGTATGTCAAATGATTTGATAAAGTGAACCATTGCGTAGAGCTCATCGAGATACATGAAATAGAGTTTTGGTTCACCCAAATCGGAGTCCGCACGACAAAGTTACGCCTTCCGGAAGATTGCAATTGGGCTCCGAGAGCTGTCCGGAGTAAAACGGCATATCTCCCTCATACGAACTCCGTTTTAGGCGATCCACACGGCGAATCGAAGCTAACGAAGAGATCTATCAAACCACCAAATATGAGCCCATTTCGGCCAAGCTAGGGGGCAGCCGCCCCCAACCCCATGGCGGCCGCCCCGCGCCGGCAGCCAATCACAGCGAATCTCGTGGATCGCCCCTCCACCGACTTTGAGGATCAAGGAAAATACGTTGATTTAGGTCGGTTTGATCCGACGGCTGCGGTGCATCCTAGGGGGCTATATAAACCGGGCCCCTGGCCCCTAGAGGAGGGATCCCTTAAACCCTAATTCATTATCTCCCAGCGGCGATCAGAGGCAGAGGTGTCCCTTGAAAGGATGACCTCTCCTCTCTTGGGATTAGGTCTAGCTTCTCCAATGTAATAGATTAGTATCTTGGGAGAGAGGGTCGAGTTGGGATCTTGCTCAAGGTTCCGGATCTAGTCATGGAGGCTTGGTATAGCCTTGTATCTTCACTTTAATATTTGTAAGACTTATACTTATTCTCTTATTTATATGGCTATGCTTACTTTCATTATATCTTTCTAGTTGAGTTTATTATTGCTTTTGTGTGCTAGTTCATAGAGCGCTTAGTCTATGCTTTACCGGTTGGGCTAAGTAGCCGAGCCTCGTGTAAGCGTGGTGCTTACGCGATGCTCTGCCTATGAGTACACCCTATTCCCTAGTTGTATGGTAGTTACGGGAGGTGACAGCCCCGTCCATATCTATCGAGTTGGTTCTTAAATTGTAGGACCATAGTCACGTCAGTAGAGGTATCCTTTGTGTTGCTCTCTCGTGTCTAGTGGCGTCCCAAAGAGCACAAGAATGTGGTAAGTCTTAGCATAGTTAGGTATATCTTTGACCATGTGATAAGAATATCATAGGAATCGACCTCATCCTTGACCTCCCAAGTTTACTAGTTGTATATCTTTAGTGACCTATCCCATGTGTGTCATATTGCATAAATCCTATCATTTCATGTATCATTTATCCCCTGCTATAGTTAGTTGGTTTACTAAGTTAGTAGATACATGATGGTGAGTTTTCAGATTCTTTAACCCTTGCTTCTCTGTGGTAAATTATAAATAACGATACCTGGTTTACTCCCGGTAAAATGCTACAATGGTATATTCTGTGCGCTTGCGGAATCCTTCATATTTTAGTTGCACTTAATTTATACCAATAAGCATTTTTGGTGCCATTGCCGGGGAAGCAATCGGTGTTAAGATTTTGATAATGATCTTGATATCTGCTAATTTAGTGTATCATTAGCTTTAGTAGGATTACCCTTGTTCTGTTGAGTTGTGGAATAGACAGGACAAAAGATGTCGTTTCGACCTTCTGACAAGTTTCCACAAGACAATGAAGAGCCTAGGGTCCCTCAACATTCAACATTCATCAACACTGGAACCCTGCCACCTCACAGGTTTGCGTATACATATATATTATTTCTAACTATGTGTAGATTGGAGAAAAGGTCATCGTCACACGAATTCAAATCACATCTCAAGTGACGAACATAGATGCTACACCACTCACAAATTTCATCTTGTGAGTCATGGTAAGTATGATCAAGAAAAGGTGAGATAGTCTTGCTCATGGACTTTAAAATTAGTGAGTAGTTATCTTTTTAAATCATTGCATCTCACTGCATGTTTACTTTTAACAATTCATGCATTCACTCCGTTTAGCTTATTTATGTTTGCTCATCCATTGCATGTTTAGTTCCTTGCATGCATTCATGTCGCTTGCATCTAAATATTTATATAAAAAACCCTCACCATGATCATGCTCTATCATCTCTGTTTGAGTAACTCTCTATAATGCTTTCATGCTATCTTTGTTTTCTATAGTATGTTTTGGTTTGGAAGTACGCATATGGCCGTATGGGTGCTCCTAAAGGCTTTTAAATTAAGCGTGGTGCTTAGGTTAAATGGCCTTCCTTAATTAAATTAGACATGGAATCTAGTTTAGTTATTGAGCTAAAAATTGCTAGTGTAGACACTTGTTATTTTGTTGGACTAACCCCCGAGAAAACTCTCAAATCCAATTTGGGTAAGTCAAGAGACGATCTCATATCGAGAGATGAAGCAAGGCGAGATGATGAACTCTAACAACTTTGCATAAAAGACAACTCATTCATTGTCCATGGAAAAATTGTAAGTATCAAATTTCACTCACTTTGTCTTTTGTTGCAAGTTACCTTTGCCTTGAACCATGTTAAAGTGCCAAAAAAGTTGATAAAAAGTTTTTGCTAAAGTAACTTGAAAACCATATCTTTGTTAGCATAGATTAAATTCAATTAGATAGTGGATAATAGCCCATAGTTTGAATTTGTTGCAATCCTTCGGGTATATGTCCACTAACATTTTGTAGGAAAGAATTTATGGTGTGCATGTTCATGGTTTGTCATGAACCTGCCAAATCACCACTTCAAAAAAAAAAGAGAGAAGGAGATAAGAGTGCCACAAGAAGGATCATCATCTTGAACTCACTCAAAGAAGTGGTTGACCAAGGCGACAAGCTATGAGCAACAATGAAGACATCATAACATTGAGCCCAAAACTTGAGCTAGGATGCCAATGAGGGGCAGGGTGTAACTCACCTCATTTTGGCCAATCAAAGACCTGCTCTCATTGTTCTTGAAGACACCATCTTGCACATCGGCAGCAAGGACAAGGTTGGCATGATAAGCATACATCCTTGTGTCAACCAATCACCAATCAAGGGTTGACTACCAACCAAGCCTTGAAGGACCATGACTATGGTTGCAAGATGATGTCCCTAAGCCATTAGAGATGAAGCCTACATACAAATACTAAAGAAGCTCCTTCTTTGATCATCAAGACGGATGGCATATCATTAACTGAACAACTCTTCGCCATGCCGCTAGAAGACAAAGACCATCAAGGAAGAACTCGAGTCTACATCTCCAATGAACATCAATGCGTTAGCCAAGACTAAATGAAAATCAAGAATGGTTGATGAAGGAAGATCATGCAACTGTTTGTATCCTCATTGGACAAGTCCAAGGAAAAGCATAATGCAATGGAGAGATCTTTACTCAATGGACCTAGAAGCAAGATCCCTCTCCGATAGACTTAAGAACAGAGGATGAACAGTGTCTAAGAACATGGAGTTACAAGACACTTCGAGGGATGATTCGACACTCACACTTGGCTTCAAGTGACGAGCGACAGCAAGGCTCAAGCTTGTGGGAGGAAGGTCACCGACTCCTCTAATGATGATCTAGCAATACTCTTTCTCTTCTCAAGCCCCCGTCGCTCCGACACGCTGAGAAGAAACAATGAGTGGAGCACAAGGTCCAAGCATAAGAAAAAAAGAGGAAGAAAAAAGGAGTACAATGTTAGAAGACAAGATGCTCATGAACAAGTCAAGGATAGAGGTTAATCGAGCAGAACAATCAAAAGAAGAAGACTCCTGACAAGAAGAACAAGACCAAGAATAAGAAGACCAAGAAGACAGAGATAGTGAGGATGGTCACTGCAGTCCATAGGGAGCATGACCACCTGCTCTCAAGTCCCCACGTTTGATCAAGAAGGACGACCTAGGTGTCCCAACCATTTAATGTTCCATCAATAGAAGCTCCTTCAATAAAGCTGTCTGTGACACCGGATCAGGCGTCAACAAAATGGCCAAGGTAACCTATGAATATCTATATGGTACTATGCCCTTGGAACCTACCTGTGCGCAGCTACAGATGGCAGACCAAACATTCCGCTTCGTCAAAGGACTGGTGAAGGACGTCCCCATCCAGATTGATGACCACTATGTCCCCACAGACTTTCTAGTCGTCGACATGGGAGATGACTATGATCCACCTATCATTCTAGGAAGACCATTCTTGAACACCGCCAAGGCCATCATCTACATTGGAACAAGAGAGATCCACCTCCATTTCCCCTCTGAGAAGGTACGCCGCTTTTTCAACAACAATTATATAATCGATGAGGAACCCAAGAAGAACAGAACAAGGAGAAGGCAACGTACCCATCGCCAGAACAAGAAGAACATCACTACAGATGGATGGGCTGACTATGAAGGAGAAGTGTCAAGATATGAAGATCGGTACCCAAAAGAAGAGAACATTGTAGAAGAAGAAGAGGTACCACCAGTAGAAGAAGAGATAGTAATCCTAGAAGCTTCCTCCTCTAGGTCACCCTCACCAACAAAGAAAGTATGGAAGGTAAAAGCAAAATCAGAGGCAGAACCTACACAAGATGCAACACCATCAGAGGAACCATCTGATGCGCCCCTTGAACAATGAGCGAACAAGAAGGTCCTGTTCGGAGGACTTAAAATCACCGAACACCGCGCCAAGAGGTAACTTGGTATTTATCAGCATTTCCCATTTTAGCATTGCATAAGTTTTCCTTTAGCATATTTACTTTTTACATAATCAATTTCGTTGCATATTTACTTTGCTACATCTCGCATTAGAAAAGAAAATAATTTTATCTTGCATTGCATCTAGAAAGTACTAAGCCCCATGTGAATAATTTTGTGGTGCAACGGCCCTCAAAGATATCCACCGTGGTGGCATAAAAATAAGTTTTCATCATAGCTATATTTTCCTATCGCATATCATAAAATATAAAAGTACAAAAATATTAAAGATCCTGTTAAAAAGATGTTTATGTTAAAGAAAGCTCTAGACATCTAAGGCATAGAGGTTTTTATCACTAACGCTTAATCAGTTCCATAAGCTTTGTTGTCTATTTGAGCTTCACAGAACTTAAAGGATCAAGAAGATCTATTAGGCAAAGGACGTCCTGTCCCCTGTCGGAGTGTTGCCCTCAACAGTCGAGCGTTGTCTTCAACAGCAACTATCAACAACACTCCAAGAGGACTAGAACGCCTTCACTGCTAGTCAGCAACATCGACAGACTACGTCAACATCTAGCTTAGGGGAGAGCATCCCCCGTGTACCAAGCTAAGTGATCCCAACTTGTCTATTTATCTATGTTATTAGTTTGCTTTGTTAAAACAACTAAAAAAGATGCATAACCTTAGAAACCCAGAAAGATTTCTTTTTCTTTAGGAGAGCTCTTTTAATCTGTCTTTAAAATGATCCCTAGAATAAAATCTATGTGGAGATGATGAATAGTTGCTCTGCCGTAATTCCTTTCAAGTACCTAGTTTTCAACCTTGCACTTTTCTGAGTTTTAGACACAACTGTTTAGATTTGAGATTTTCTCTGAACCTGAAACTTGTGGGGAGTGAATGCTTGATCTAAGTCTAGGTAGTTGACGGATATGATATGGGAAGGTTCTGAGCTGTTGTCCATCTTGTTCTTAGAGATACTAGAGTTCAAGAGAATTTATTTATGAAAATCCTAAATTTTTGCATGATGAGTTCCTTTATGATGAGAGTTTAAATTCCTACCACAGCCATATATACATGCTACTAGATTAGGAAGTCCACCTATATATATTTATATTCCATAGGCATTGCATGTAGTCATGTTGTGTTGACCCTTAGGAATTAGTCATGCAGTTAAAGTCAATACTATGTGCTCTCCATCCATTGATCTATGCTACTTCTGTCCTCAGAAGTATGCACCCATTCATAACGCTACATTCATTTTGTGCTACTTCTGTTCCTGGAAGTACCACCCACATATAGATCTACATCCACTACATCATGTGCTATTTCTACCCTAGAGACACACACCCATGCTGCTTCTACCCGGGGAGTACGCATCCATCCACCATATACACATTCTCCAATCATTCAGATCCATCCAAAAAGTGTTCTACTCCAACACGGGAGTGAACACCCAAAAATATTCATTGCCATTCTATCTTTTCCTACCTACAAGAAAGATCTAGTTATTATTCTAGATGATACTCCCTATTGCTATTGCTATAGTTTTATTCAAAAGGATTGGTTATTCAAAAAAAAAGAGAGAAGAGAAAAAAAGAGAAGAAAAAAAGAAGAAAAGAAAAAAAAGAAGAGGAAAAAAAGGAAAGAAAGAAAGTGAAAAGAAGCAACCAAGTCCTCCTCTTCAAAGAATTTCAAAGTTTCCAAATAAAGGGAGGTATGTTATCCCCAAAGGAGCAATTGTAGGATTAGACCTTCACCATCATGTTTCGCCCCTCATAATCATTCCCTTTTTATCACCATCATTCATATCACTCATTTCATTCCCCTCATTCACATGCACATATGACTTGATTGTATGCTTAGTTCCTCTGTATCCATGGCTTAACTATGCAATATATGCAAGTAAGTTTGAGTTGTCTCCCCACCTATGAGCTCCACATAAGCCTATTAGAAGTAGGGTGAGAGAGAGAAAGGCAACCTCATTATGCCTTAATTCCACAAATACCACATATTCTGAGAGTAGAGAGAAGGCATACATCACACATGCCTTGGGGAGGATCCAGAAATACCACAAATGAGAGACTTGAAAGGGTCATACAAGGAAACTCTGAGTTTTATTTGAAAATCTTGTAAAAACTCTGGAATAATAGTTGATCAAAGAGCGAGAAACATAGCGCTTGACTTGACCGTTCTGTCTTTCAACTGCACAAGACCCAAGTGACGGCTGCAAGCCCCATGGTGAAAGGTAATATGAGTAAGTTTTGAGTCAAAATAGTTCACTCTAATCCGGAGAGAGTTCTTGTTTGAACGCATGTGTACTGTTGAGGCGTGAAAGCATTGTAGCAACTCCTGATCCATCACTGAGTTTATCGTTGCTCAGAGACGAGCAAAGGGTAAGCTTGGGGGAGTTTGTTGATGGTAGATAACTCCTATTTTTAACCATCAACTAAGCATGATAAAGGGCTAAATTATGTTCGCCAACTAGATATAGGGGTTTCACTGACAGAATTCCACGAGCTTTGGTGAATCTATGTTTTGCGGGGGCTAAACTGGAAAAGGACCAGAATCATCAAATATAAGTATGTCAAATGATGGAATAAAGTGAACCATTGCGTAGAGCTCATCGAGACACATGAAATAGAGTTTTGGTTCACCCAAATTGGAGTCCAGATGACAAAGTTACGCCTTCCGGAAGATTGCAATTGGGCTCCGAGAGCTGTCCAGAGTAAAACGGGCATATCTCCCTCATATGAACTCGGTTTTAGGTGATCCACACAGCGAATCGAAGCTAACAAAAAGATCTATCAGACCACCAAATATGAGCCCATTTGGGCCAAGTTAGGGGGTGGCCGCCCCCAACCCTAGGGCGGCCGCCCCGCGCCGGCAGCCAATCACAGCGAATCTCGCGGATCGCCCCTCCACCGACTTTGAGAATCAAGGAAAATACGTTGATTTAGGTCGGTTTGATCTGACGGCTGCGGTGCATCCTACGGGGCTATATAAACAGGGCCCCTGGCCCCTGGAGGAGGGATCCCTTAAACCCTAATTCATTATCTCCCAGCGGGGATCAGAGGCAGAGGTGTCCCTTGAAAGGATGACCTCTCCTCTCTTGGGATTAGGTCTAGCTTCTCCAATGTAATAGATTAGTATCTTGGGAGAGAGGGTTGAGTTGGGATCTTGCTCAAGGTTCCGGATCTAGTCATGGAGGCTTGGTATAGCCTTGTATCTTCAATTTAATATTCTGTAAGACTTATACTTATTCTCTTATTTATATGGCTATGCTTACTTTCATTATATCTTTCTAGTTGAGTTTATCATTGCTTTTGTGTGCTAGTTCATAGAGCGCTTAGTCTATGCTTTATCGGTTGGGCTAAGTTAACTAGTTGTATATCTTTAGTGACCTATCTCATGTGTGTCATATTGCATAAATCCTATCATTTCATGTATCATTTATCCCCTACTATAGTTAGTTGGTTTACACGATGCTCTGCCTATGAGTACACCCTGTTCCCTAGTTGTATGGTAGTTACGGGAGGTGACAGCCCCGTCCATATCTATGCGTGGTGCTTACACGATGCTCTGCCTATGAGTACACCCTGTTCCCTAGTTGTATGGTAGTTACGGGAGGTGACAGCCCCGTCCATATCTATCGAGCAGGTTCTTAAATTGTAGGACCGTAGTCACGTTTGTAGAGGTATCCTTTGTGTTGCTTTCTCCTGTCTAGTGGCGTCCCAAAGTGCACAAGAGTGTGGTAAGTCTTATCATAGTTAGGTATATCTTTGACCATGTGATAAGAATATCATAGGAATCGACCTCACCCTTGACCTCCCAAGTTAACTAGTTGTATATCTTTAGTGACCTATCTCATGTGTGTCATATTGCATAAATCCTATCATTTCATGTATCATTTATCCCCTACTATAGTTAGTTGGTTTACTATGTTAGTAGATACATGATGGTGAGTTATGAGATTCTTTAACCCTTGCTTCCCTGTGGTAAATTATAAATAACGATACCTGGTTTACTCCCGGTAAAATGCTACAATGGTATGTTCTGTGCGCTTGCGGAATCCTTCATATTTTAGTTGCACTTAATTTATACCAACACCGTTCACCTTGAAGATGTTACTGTCATCGTCTCGAATAGTGATCGCCCCATGGGATGATGTGTCGACGATGGTATACGGTCTTTTCCTCTTGCTTCGCAGTTTCCCTTGACCGAATAGCTTCACCTTGGAGTTAAACATCAGGACTTGATCACCCTGTTGGAAGGTCTTAACCTTGATTCAGTTATCATGCCACCTTTTTGTTCTTTCTTTGTATAGCTTGGCACTTTGATAAGCCTTCTCTCGCCATTCCTCGAGCTCGGCAATCTATTTTTGTCGATTCCTGCTGGCTTGCTTGAGGTCCATATTCCAGTTTTTAATTGCCCGATAGGCTCAGTGCTCGAGTTCTACTGGCAAATGGCAACTCTTTGCGTATACCAGCTGGAACGGTGACATGCCAATGGGGGTCTTGTAAGGGGTCCTATATGGCCAGAGTGCATCAGGAAGCTTACTTTTCCTGCCCTTCCCCATGTCGTTGATCATTTTCTACAAGATGTTCTTAATTTGCTTGTTTGAGGTTTCAGCTTGGCCACTCGTCTAAGGATGATAAGGAGTGGCGATGTTGTGCTTGGCCCCAAGCTCCTTCAAGAATGCTCTGAATGTTTTGTTAATGAAATGCGACCCTCCATCACTTATCACCATGCGTAGTGTTCTAAAGCGAGGGAAGATGATCTCATGGAACATCTTTCTGACATGCTTGGTGTCAGCTACTCAACAAGGCATGGCCTCAACCCACTTGGACACGTAGTGAACAACGACAAGGATGTACTCGCAATCATGGGACTTCTGGAAGGGTCCCATGTAGTCGATGCCCCAAATGTGAAATATTTCTATTTGACGATTGTAGTGGAGGGGCATTGCATTGCGTGCTATGATACTCCTTGGAATTGGCACTTCTGACACCTCCGAACAAATTCTTTGGTGTCCTCGTACATCGTTGGCTAGAAGAATCCACACTGCTAGATTTTGGCTTGTGTGTGGAATACGCCGTAGTGACCTCCGTACGGTGTCGAGTGGCATTTCTCGATGATTTGCAGCCCTTCTGCTGTTGGCACATATCTCCTCAACAAGCCATCAGAACATACCCGATATAGATATGGGTCGTCCCAAAGGTGATGTCGGCTTTCGACTTGTAGCTTTCTCCTATTTTCACCTGGCGGTACATATCTTGCAACCATGTAGTTCACAATGTTTGCATACCACGGGTTGGAGTCCGTCACCTTCAGCAGCATGTCGTCACATAGGAAGTCATTTATAGGTAACTCCTGCATGTTAGTTACCTGCATACGCGACAAATGATCCGCAATGGTATTTTCTACTCCTTTCTTATCTTTTATTTCAAGGTCAAACTCTTGGAGTAAGAGAATCCAGCGAATCAAATGGGGTTTGGCGTCTTTCTTAGTGAGCAAAAATTTTGAAGCAGCGTGATCGGTGTAAATGATCACCTTTGCTCCCACTAAGTAGGAATGAAACTTATCGATAGCAAAGACGACTGCCAGGAGCTCTTTCTCTGTGGTAGCGTAATTGAGCTAAGCTCCTGTTAGAGTCTTGCTAGCGTAAGCTATCGCATGATGCTTCTTATCTTTGGTTTGGCCAAGGACCTCACCAACAGCATAATCACAAGCATCACACATCATCTCAAAAGGTTGAGACCAATCGGGAGGTTGGATGATCGGTGCTGAGATGAGTGCTTGCTTTAGAGTGTGAAATGCTTTTAGGCACTCATCTGTGAACTCAAAGGGTACATCTTTAGCTAGCAGGTTCGTGAGGGGTCTAGAGATTTGAGAAAAATCTTTGATAAATCTCCTGTAGAACCCCGCATGGCCCAGGAAGCTACGGATTCCCTTAACATTGATTGGGGGAGGTAATTGCTCAATTACTTCTATTTTGGCCTTATTGACCTCTATCCCCCTTTCAGGCACCAGGTGCCCGAGGACAATGCCCTCGCAGACCATGAAATGGCACTTTTCCCAATTAAGTACCAGGTCCTTTTCCTCGCACCTTTGCAAGACCCTGTCTAGGTTTTCAAGACAATGATCAAAGGTTTTTCTATAGACTGAGAAATCATCCATGAAAACCTCCATGATTTCTTCAATCATGTCTGAAAAGATAGACATCATGCACCATTGGAATGACGCGGGTGCATTACACAACCCGAACAACATTCTACGATAAGCGTAAGTTCCATAGGGGCCTGTAAAAGTCATCTTGCTTTGATCATCTAGATGGATGGGAATCTAATGATATCCTGAATACCCATCTAGGAAACAAAAGAAAGAATGTTTCGCTAACCGCTCCAGCATTTCATCAATGAAGGGAAGCGAAAAGTGATCCTTCTTTGTCGCCGCATTGAGTTTTTAGTAATCAATGCACATCCTCCATCCTATGATGGTACGTTGAGGGATAAGCTCATTCTTATCATTTTCAATGACTGTCATTCCTCCCTTTTTGGGAACCACTTGGACGGGACTAACCCAGTCGCTATGTGGTACGGGACATATAATCCCGGCGTGAAAAAGTTTTAGGACTTCCTTTTTCATGACTTCTCGCATCGCATTGTTAAGCCTACGCTGAGGCTCCCGTGTAGGTGTACTAGCAGGGTCTATAGGAATGCGATGGGTACAGAGTGCTAGGCTTATCCCCTTAAGATCCTCTAGGGAATACCCAAAGACTGTACTATGTTTTTCTAAGATGGCAATGAGTCAGGTAGTCTCCTCATCACTAATCTTATCGCTAATGATGACTGGAGTTTGTGTGTCGCCATTCAAGAAAACATAGCGTATCCCCATGGGTAAGGGTTTAAGCTCAACCAGAGGTCGTGTCGATTTTTCCTCCTTGGGTAACTCTATGGTTTCTCCTAAGTCATCCTCCTCATCAATAAAGTGATGGGAATCACGTTCTAGGGATGATTCAGGTGTTTCGCAAGGAATAATTGACTTGACTTCCATGGGCACGCTAGGGAGTGGTTCAGCCATCGAGTTTTTAGCTTGAGTGACTTGAATAGAGAATGATTCCCTCCCTAAGTTAACTTTTAACTCCCCGGTCTTTGATGGAGTATCAAAGATTTTCTCCTGGGGTGCCCAACTAAGATGTTGAAGTCCTGGATATCAAAGACATGAAAGTCCAGGGCCATTTCAACAGTGTCGTGGTGGAGAGTTATGTATAATCCCTAATCCCTTCAGGGTAGTTTGAGGGGCTACTCTGAGGGACTTGACTGTTGGGGCGCGTGGCTTCCCTCCTAAATAGGTGAGTGCATAGGATTTTGACATAATGTTTGTTCCAACAGTGGGATTGTACAAAACGTCTATCCATTCCCCTTGAACCTTGCATCGTAGGGGTGAGGAAGGGGCGCAAATCTGAATTTCTTCAGCCGCAAGCTCACCTTCGGCTACCCATTCTGAGCTCATGATAGCGGTCAACTCCTTAATGGACTCTCTTAGGAAGAGTTCATCAGGAGGATCGCTAGGTGTGACAGGGACTGGTGGTCTCCTTTGACATGTGTAATTCGAGGTATTTCTAAACTCTTCGAAGAGTGCGTCCTCAAAAATAGGAAGTTCCGTGTGAAGGGAATCTTCCACAGGGGCTTCTGGTTCGGGAGAGGGCGTCTCTATCACAGGCTCAGCTTTTGCCGAAGAGACATCCTCTTTAACTGACTCAGGTACAAACTGAATGGGTTCTAACGGGGGAGTATTTTCTAGGATACGATCTAGAAGTTCCTCTCCCTCTTCTATGGTTTTATGTGTAAACGACCCGCCAGCGGTTATATCGAGCAATAGGGCAGATTCTCTCGCTAAGTCCTAACCAAAAATGCTACAAGAGCACATGGTTTGGGATAGACAAATCGGGACCTAACCTGGTTAAGGTCGTAAAATGATCCCATGCTACACCTATGGTTTTGTCTTCTTTTTGCTGGAAGCTAAGGATTTCTTGACGCAGGGAAACGATTCGAGATATAGGGAAGAATGCGAGACAGAATTTATCTCGAAGTTCTTCCCAATCTCCATTTACCTTCCCTACATTGTGGGCATACCATCGTCTCGCCCTTTCATTGAGAGAAAAGGGAAACAACTTCCACCTCAACATTTCTTGTGACATGCCTGATATGGTCAAGCAAGCACAAAGCTGCTCAAATTCCTGTAGGTGATGATAAGGTTTCTTATAATCCAAACCTAAAAAGGCTTGGTCCTGAACCATGGCTATGAAGCCTGGACGGAGCTCATAACTAGAAGCTATGATTGGCTTCGAGGATTGTGGCGGTTCTACGAGCTCACCCTTAGGAGCGAGAAAGTTTTTGAGTGGTAGGTAGCTCCATTTTATAAAAAGAAATAAAAAGAGAAGCAAAGGTAGAACAAGATACACAGGCAACTAAGTTCAGAGATAACTACGACAACCGTTCCCCGACAATGGCGCTAGAAATGCTTGTTGGTGTTTCTTAGCGAAAGCAGTAAAAGTCCGCAAGCGCATGAAAATACCATTGTAGCACTTCACCCGGTGGTAAGCAGGGTATCGTATTTTCTACGAGGAACGGCAAAGGTAGGCTTTCTCTAAACGATGTTGCCCAGAGACAGGAGAATGGTACTGGGGTAATGAGGCTTTTCTAATGGCTTTATCCTTAGAGAGGTTAGCTATGTCGCTAATTTCTTCCTTCGGGCACTGGATCGCACCTGGTCTGCCAGGTGATGCCGGCCTTTGGCTCCACGCTGCACCCAAATGTGGGGGATTATGGAGGATGGACAGGGCTGTCACCGCCTACCGCCTACCCCTCAACCGTGGAGTACGAGGCAAACGAAGGTAACTCCTAGCTTAGACACCACGTCTATGCTATTCATTACAGTTCTAGCGTTGGCCAGGAACTTTCATTTATCAGTAGTCCTCTACTAGAAGTATCGCCACAAGGACGATCGATGAACTCGCAAGAACTTAAAAACAAAGGTAATGTGCTAAATGGTAAAAGCCAGAAGATAGACATGAACACTTACTTCAAGTAGTAAGATGTCGTAGAGGTACAAGCGAGGAGGGAGCCGACAAGTCCGGCACTCCGCCCCGATGGAAGCTAGGCTTCCAGGAACACTCGAGAAGAGTTGCTCTGCTCTTGACCTCTCTCACTCCCTGCTTCTATTCTAGCTAAGAGCTAGGTGTAGTGGCTCCACTCTCTCTCTAGTGTAGTCTTGTGGAAAGGTTGGGAGGTAGAACCAAATAAACTTGAAGAAAAACATGTTATTACATGAGAGAGAGAGCCTATGCTTAAATAGGGGGAGAAGGTCGGTTTTGGGGGCTCAAATGATAAATCCCCCCTGCGCCGCCTATCCCCTTGATTGGTGGAACTGCCTCCAGGAAGGTGGGGCCGCCTGGCCACCTGGCAGGGGCGAGCGCGCCCCAGGCACACGTGCACCTGGGTGGAGCCTCCCCCTGACCGACCTTGGCAGGTGGGCTCCACTCTGGTCCTGGACCTGGCCCATGTTGGGGAATTTCACAGATCGACGTCGGTTTGGCCTTTTCCCTTTTGTAGACTTGTTTTGAAGTGGGCTCAAATTAAATTAATCTTTTTATAAATAATTTTCTTCTTTTCTTGGCCCATTCTTCATGTATTTCGGAGATATGCTACAAAACAAGCCCATACACCAAAACAATGGAATTTGTTAGATAAAATCCTACTTTCTAGTGTTTTGGTGAATTATAAACTAATGTTGGCGGGGTTAGAAAAAGAGTTAAGAACCGCCAATAGCTGTCGCAAACTGTTATTATCCCATGCAAAGCCAGCATCTTCATGCAAAGGTACCCCATGTGAATGGCTTGGTTGAACTTGTTTGTAAATCCCCTTCCTAGGATTACGTTGTATGGGTAATAGAGGTCGACTACATCAAAGGTGATGTACTCTGTTTTAGCATTTTGTCCATCCTAAAAAGATATCAGCAGCGAGATTTTTCCCAAGGCATCTATTTTCCTTCCTTTGAATCTAATCAAAGGTGTATCTAGCGGTTGCAGCTGACTTCTGCTCAGTTTCATCTGGTCGAATACATTGGCGAAGATGATGTGAGCTGAGCTTCCAGAGTCTATGAGTATTCTGTTTATCTCCCACCCTGCGATGTTTGTTTTGATGACCATTGCGTCTGTGTGAGGGTAGCTTTCGACTTGGAGTCCTACTCTGTGAAACTGAGTGGCACCTTAGACCATTCTATCGTTCGATAGGCTCCCTAGGCAGCTACGTCGTTGACCAAACAAAGGTGATCTTTTTTCTGCTTCTTTGTTTCGAACTCCATAGCTGAACCTCCTGCGATTGGCAATATCATGCCAATGGTGGGTAAGGCAGAGTGTGGGTTCATCTGATTCTCAATCGGAGGCTCTGCCTTTGGAACAACCCCGGAGGATTGCATTTGTGGAGGAGGTGGAGGTAAGGCCTCATATCGTCTCTGTTGCGGTAACGGAGGTTGCAAAGTTTGCGGTGTGTCGATAAATGCAATGTGCAGAGGTCTCGAGTTGATGCATGTCAGGCCGTGATCTGCTCTGCTTGCTGCATGGGTCGGGAACTGCGTTGCTTGGTGATGGATTGGCCTCTATGCCGGCAAGGAAGTGGGATAATATTGGCTTACAAAATTCTGCTGTGGGAATGGACCACCGGCATACCCTAGAAAACTCAGGTTATACTGCTGGTGCCATTGTGGTGTGTATGTGCGATTGACTTCTCTAGTGACTTGTCGATTGGAATTTTGTTGTTGTTGCTTGCTCTTCATCCTCTCTATTGTTTTGAGGGCTTCCAGACACTCTCTTGTGACATGCCCCCTTGTCTCCCCATGGAAAAGGCAATATGGCTTCTTTGGTTTCTAATTTTTGTTCCAGTTCTTGGACTTGTTGCCCTTGCTATAGCTTTGACTATTCTGCCGCCGTTGGCCTTGATTGTTTTGTGGTGCCTTGTCATTGGATTGCTGAGGCTGGCTGCTTTGCACATTGAAGACTTGCTTCTGTTGATGCTGATAGTTCTTCTCTTGTGATTTGTTATCTCTCCTGCTATTGTTGTTTAAGGATTGCCTATTTTGGCCTTCACCTTCATCCAGCCTTCTACGGAGGTCGTTGTCTGATCTACAATACTTTTTGAACACTTCATGTAACTTTGCCATTGTGGCTAGTTTTTCTCTTCCTAGATGGCTAGCGAAAGGCCCGATGCAGAGTCCCTTGATCACTGCCTCTATTGCTACCTCGTCAGGGACATATGGTGCCTTAGCCCGGAGGTTGAGGAATCTCTGGAAGTAATCCCTGAGTGGTTCGCCCTTGAGTTGTTTGTTGCTGAACAAGTCTGAGGAGGTTGATGACTCGCTAGAAAACCCCTTGAAGTTTGCCATTATCTTGTCTCGGAGGTTCTCCTAAGAGTACACTATGCAGGGTTTTAGTATCGAATACCATGCCAGTGCGTTTCCCTCGGCTGCAATCACAAATGATTTAGCTAGTACATTTTCATTTCCACCTGCGGAGGCTACTGCTGCCTCAAAACTAATCAAGAACTGTCGTGGGTCTGACTTTCCATTGAACCATGGTAGTGCCATTGGTTTGTAAGTCGGAGGCCATGGTGTGCTTTGGAGGCCTTCGGACAGCGGAGACTTCAGGTCAAATGCCCTCTAGTGTGCTGCCGGAGGTATTGCCATGCTGTGCATTCCCATTGGTGTTGCTGCCAGAGGTTGATTGGATTGAGATGGTGGAGTTGCATTGTTTTGATGGTTCATCAATGGCTGAATGCTTTGAATTTCTGCTTGTAGGATCGCCATCTGCTGCCTGATTTCTTTGGCTTGTCGAGATGCTTGGATTGTTCACTGAGTTCCGGCCTCCTCTGCCCTCAATCTGTCTCTCTCTGCCTCCATCCGTAGCATCTCTGCTCTTAGGCGGCTCAGTTCATCTTCTTGATTCTAATTTGGTTGGGGTTGATCCAGGGGCTGCTCTCTGCCTACGAGTTTGTTGTTGTTGTTGTCCTCGTCTCCACTACACTGGGCGGAGGCATAGGTGCTTCGGGTTGATCTTCTCGGTCTTCCACGCGGTGGAGGATCTGGCACCTCCGCCTTGGTGGCTGTGCGTCTTCGCGCGGAGGCCTGTCTTCTCGGTGGCATCTGTGAGTGTTATCTTTTGACCAGACACACGGGTGGGTGCCAACTGTTGGAACATGGTTCTAGTAGGTTTAGGAATAGCCTGACAAGAGTCTAACTATTACAATAATAAATGTAGATTACATGATGAGTCCTGGGTAGCTGAGATCACAACTACCAGAGGACAGCTCTCTTTACAACAGTGGGGGGTCATCTCCTTTTATAGTGACCCACCTACCCAAACAAGAAAAGAATTAAATGCCCCTCTAGGGAATCTAAAACCCTAATCTCTATCCTATTACAAGTGGGCCCGGGAGGGTTACAAGCGGCCTCTCGCATTGTGCCAGGATCCATGGGCCACCAGTCTTCTTGGCATCCCAGCGGCCCTGGAATGCTTATTGGGCCACTGGGCTCTCTTGGTCTCCTTCTTCTTGGGCCCCCGGAGATCTCCGCTCTGTCAGGGCTTGCTTCTGCTTGATGCTTCGTGACTTCCGCCGGATCCCTCGCCGGGCGCAATCTGTCGGTGGAGAAGACCTCCGCCGGTCAGGCCGGGACTCCGCCAGTCTCCTCACTGGGCGTAGTTCATCGGTGGAGCGGACCTCCGTCTGTTAGCTCAGGACCTCCACTTGCTAGATCGGGACCTCTGCAGGATCCCTCCTGAGGGGCTCCCTCCGGTTGGCTAAGGATCTCCGTCCCAGAGGTCTGGGCCTCTGCCTTTGTCCTGTAGAAGAAAACTAGCCAAAGAGCAAAAGAAATGACTCATTGGTGATTAGCCAAAGCAATTATGAGGGGGAAGCACGTTGTCTCCGCTACGCTAATTTCTGATCCCCAACAGAATACATGACTCAATTCGTGTGCCTTTCAGAATTGAAGACTTAACTTACGAATTGCTTCATTTTGTGGAATTCTCTCTATTTTCTATCCACCCTGTTCGCTTAAACTTATCAGCATGGTTTATTAGTATGGTACAGTGTTTTTATTTCACAACAAGACAACATATAGCCGTAGAAACGATCAGCCTAACAGCTTCGACCGATCAGTTATTTATTTCCCTTCTCATTTCTTATTTCACAGCCGAAAAAACTTCCGACTTGAATTTTGCATATTTTAAGTAAATATTGATATGTTTTCTTAGATGAAAGGAGAATCATATTAGATTGTAGCCGGGTAATACACTACGTATATCTAGGGATTGATTTTTATCTAAATTGATTTTTATCTATATTGATATGTAATATAATGCATAGCTATAACTAGGTGAATGGCTTTGCCAATGATTTTAGATAAAATATTCAGTGCAAACCACATCTTCAGTGCAATCGTGAAAACACTTTGCAAAACTATACTTAGGGGTTTTCAAAAAATTTGAAACTGTGCACACCATTATTGCATCTATAGATGTGCATTGTCACAAAATTTAAGATTCAAACTCATTTTGTAAAAAATCCTATAAAAATAATATATTTCATTTACATATGCACTAGAGGACAAAATGTTAAGAGTTCTTTCATTTAGTACATACACAAATGAAATTTATTAGTTTCATATGAATTTTTATAAAATGAGTTTGAATCTTAAAATTTGTGAAAATGCATATCCATAGATGCAATATTGGTGTGCAAAGTTTTCATTTTTTTTTGAAAACTCCTAAGTATAGTTTTATTGGGGTTTTCATAGATTGCACCAAAGATGTGGTTTGCACTGAATATTTTGCCATGATTTTATGGGTTATGAGGATGGAATAATTCGGTTTAGATTTTTTTTGAACTTTCAGCAAACTTTATTGATTCACCAAAGTGGATACATTGTTTACAAGCAACCGTAGCTAGATTGGTACAGGGAGATCATCTACCCAGATCTGAGAGCTTTTCTCTAGCAAAGCTTGCTTAGCTAACTCGTTGGCAATTGAATTACAACTTCGACTACAATGACTAATTGAAATTGCCACAAACTCCTTCCAGTAGATGGCACATTCATCGTAAATTGTCCTGCACTCCTGCGCGGGCATGGAGCCGACACAGATAGGGACGACGGTGGCAGCCGGATCGACCTCGAGGGCCATGGCGGACCCACTCGGCCACCACAAGATGCAGGAGCTGCCCGGGTCATTGCACCAAGGAGCGGTAGAGAGCCCAAAGTGGCAAGCTCGCGGCCGCGTCTCAGCTAGCGGTCACGAGGTTCAAGAGCGTGCCCGCAGCACGACAGCGTCGGCTCGTCGCCGTCTCCGTCGTCGTCCAGGCACAACACTCACTGCCGGATGGTTAGCTTCCGAAACTCTCTCTTCGGCGTCCTCTCATCAACCTCTCAAGGCCACGGCGCTGCCGGCCAGATCATATTCTGTTTGTCAGTAAAACGCCTGGATATGTATACATGTCAGGATTTCTCGGCCCTGGATTCATCCATGGTTAACCGAACAATAAATAGGAGCCGACAGCAAGTGGATCAACTAATTCTTGGCATCGATTGGATCCCCAGCTACCGAAAGAGGCCTAAGATAGGATTGCACCCAAACCCAATGAAGAACACGTGGCTGAGATTGTCGTCTTTGGAACACAGTTTCAGTCTAGACTGCTGAAACTGTGATTAGAACAATTAAAGGCTACCGCGGGGGGATGAGTAATTACGGAGTACTACATTACACACTCTTACTTAAAGAGGGAGGGGTTATCAGGTAAATTACATGTTATATCCTCAGTAGGTGCCAGGTAACCTTCTACCGTTTCTGAAAGTTCAGGGCCTTGGTGCCGTACGTGAAGAGGAAGAGGAACAAGAGGATGTAGCCGAAATGCACCAACAGAACATAGCCAATGAAGTCATGCCTCATTCCCAGGGTTTATCTCAGAACGTTCTTAACTGTTATAGGGGTGCCGTTGCCAGAAACGTTAATGTGCGGTCTATGTCGCCAAACTGTGACGTGATGACTCCGTAGATGGTCCAGGCCACCAGGTTACACCAGTAGAACATCGCCACTAGACTGGCAACCCCTGCAAGAGTGAAATAGTTTCACAGATGTTGATTTGGCAGCCCATGGGACGGTTAGCACATAGAACCATGCATCCATGAGGAATGGTGTCATGTAATGCCAGGGCTGAAAGGGATACCTACCGGTCGCGGAATGAGGAATCCGGCGAAAATGTTCCAGCTGGTGATAGTGAATGAAACAAGAATACTTGCGAGCAATTGGGAAGGACTGCAGGCAATCAGCATTGCACCAAACACCATGAAGTAGAGGAAGCTAGCACTGATAAAGAACAGGAAGTAGAAGAACTTATCTGCCTTCCAGTCATAACTGACCATCGCATAGATAGGGACAGTATAAAGAATACCCTGAGCTATACTGTAGACAAGCTCCACAATTGTCTGTACACACCAATCAGTTTCAAGAGAGAAATTTTAGTAGATAATTTGTGCACACGAGGGTTCGAAAACAACTGAAAAAATAATGAGCAATATACGATGGGTACAGGTGATTCTGTTTGGACAACACTAACACAAGTTTGGATAATCATATTTCATTTAATACATTACAACATTCAGAAATTACCAGCGCAAATGCATAGGACAATGGAGAGAACATCCCAGCAGCCTTTTCACAGTAGAAGACTGTCCTTTCGATGTAAAAAATAGGTAGAGATGAGAGCAAATTTGCAGTTCCAAGGAAGAAAACAGCAGCATAGGTGGCTCCAAGTAGATTCAGCAGGTCCTGCTCTGTTTCTCTGTACAAATATAAGGGAAAAGGGAAGGTCAACCGAGAATCCTTAGCGTGCAAGGTAATCCTCTAGCACTATTCCATGAATTGATCATAACTAGAGAAGAATGGATGATATTTGCAAACATCACGACATAGGGTAGGATCATACACATTCTTTCCCTTGCGCCAAAAGACTGTACTGAACACAAGACTATAAAGAGCTGTCATAAGATAGCGCATGGCATTGTGGGGTGGATTCTTCCAATAAGATCGAAACTGCTTCCATGTATTGGTAATACATTGATTTAGAAAATTCTGGGCATGTTTAGTAGCAAATGAGAAATCCTGGTAGCCTGGCGGTGGAATGCTCAACTCCTTAATAAGTTCATGATTGCGCCTCAACATATTCATTATAAAAAGTAAGAAGAACATTGCTGTTTTATTTGTTTATTATTCATAGAACACCCAAATTCGCCAAACAAAAAACTGGGTAATAATAACATCAGAGATATACTTATTGGTACAGAGTAGAATTTGCATAAAGGTCAGCAAAATCAACGTTCATGCGAGCCTCAGCGAGAGGAGAGCTGACTTCCAGCGTCCATGTTGCGGCGTTGTATCCTTCTGTAATTTTTGGAACACCTGGAATTGCCTGTAGGACAATGCCAATGATTAAAAGTATAGTTTCTCGTGTCAAGATCTGGTCACCTCCATACAAAAAGGTACATTTTTTTCTTGAATACAGGAGCTTCATTTCGCTACATTATACAGAAGAAATGCACAAAGTTATATCTACACAATTATGAGTGACTCTACTAGTTAAATCCTGAATTGGTTTGCAAAACAATTTGCCTCAAATAGTCAAAATAATTTTCAAGATTTGAAATTAGTCTGTACATGTTGACCGCATGTGACAATGTATTTTTAGTACAATTGATTTATATACTATATACACATTGCCTGCCCCAACTTGTTTGGCACAAAAGGCTATGTTGTATGTTGTTGTTGATACACACTAATGGAGTTATGGTGTAGAAATAATTTAATTGAAGTAAGAAGTCCCCCGGATGACCTTCAAACGGTAATGGTATTGCATTACAATGCCTAAATAAAATGCAGAGGTCCACAGATTAATCATAACTTTTTTCCCCATACTAACTCAAACATATTTATCTTATTTTCCAAATGTATCTAGTAGAACTGCATTTGCCTAGTGTACTGTGGTGATCATTAATTGATTTAGCAATATGGAATGTTTGAACTTGGTTATTATTCCAAACTGAAACAAAGCATAAAAGGAAATTCACCTCAAAATATTCAACTAGGATACGAGATTGAACACCAAGCCAGCCAGCATATATAACATGACCTCCTCTCTTTAGCAACAGAAGCTGAAAGCATAACCATTATTCAGTATATTCTTGAAGGTTCTAAAATAAAGATAAGATAATAGAGCTTAATAAAGTAGGAGTAGTGTAAGAACCTCATCAAAAGCCTCGAAGATATCAATGCTGGGCTGATGGATTGTACAAACCACGGTTCGCCCAGTGTTAACTATATTTCTCTCTGTACGCATAACAATTGCTGCAGCTCTAGCATCAAGACCAGAAGTTGGTTCATCCATGAATACAATTGAAGGGTTTGCTACCAGTTCTACAGCAATCGTCAGTCTCTTCCTTTGTTCAGTCGATAACCCACTAACACCAGGGAGACCATCAAGCTCAACTAGAGACATCACTTCCACCACAAACATCTACAATGAAAATTTTTATCAGAACTAGTGCTTTCAACTCTAAATATATGAAAGTTTTCAACCTTTTTAAAATTACCATGGCACCGGAGCAGGCTTTTTTTCAAATTCCAAAATAAATAACAAGAAGTGCATCTGAAAGGAAAATAACAATGTTTCATAAAACTAGTTTTGTTGGTATATATCAACGCATGAAACACCAAATTAGTCCATTCTAGACTCAGGGTTACATGAGTTCAAATCATCTTGAAAGGATGTACTCCCTCCATCCAAAAATCAGCATCATTTTAGCCTATGGCACAATGACCAAGGAGCATCAAAGCACAGTGGCCATGAAGTTGGAATGTCAGGCTGGTCACCATGCAGCGATCGCATGCACGACTGCAGGAGCGCACGCACGGTGTCAGGTTGGCCACTTGCTACATACGAGGCGTCGTATTCATTAGGCAATGTATACGAGGCGTAACCGATGCGGAAGATCAAGAGAGAAAAACGTGAGGACCACCTAAAACGATCCCAATTTTCGGAGAACTTGTTTTCGCTCAAACAATGCCGATTTTTGGACGGGGGGATTATTCGAAAAGTCACTCTAACTAGTTATGTGTCAATTATTTTTAGTTCTGGTTAATTTATTTTTTCAATGAGCTCCATATACAACTTTCTTGACACAAAAATACAACTTTTGATTGATGAGACCAGTTCACCACAATTATTTTTCTCTAGCAACGTCATGGCACATACCTTTCTAGTATTGTCATCAACTTCTGAAGAAAGGCACAACCAAGCAGAATAAATGAGTGATTCATACACAGTAACATTTGGTGAATGGATATCAGTTTGTTCACGGTAGCCACTGATGTGCGCAAAAGTTTTCTGTTTCTTAGGGTAACCAGAAAGCCAGATATCACCCTCAATGGTTCCACTTGTCTTTCTTCCTGCCAGTACATCCATCAGAGTGGTCTTTCCAGCTCCACTGACACCAACAAGCGCAGTCAGAACACCTGGCCTGAATGCGCCACTGATATCAGATAGCAGCTGGAGGCAGCTTTCTGTGAAACCTCGTTCTTTCATTGCCTACAAAGAAAAATTTTGATCATGTATTAGTAAGTGAATTACATCTACTGATTTAAGTAGTAAAAGTACTCGCTTAGTTCAAAAGGTTATTATGACATGAAAAAAATGATTTTCATTAATGGCGAGGTTCTGCTATAAACTATGATGTGTTTCCTTATCCACTTATGTCAAAACTTGGAACATCATTGAAGCAACTTGGAACTTCATTTTACAAGATCAACTTACAGCAGGCATATCAACAAAGTAGTTCACGTGGCTGAAAGAAAGTGCAAGTGGCTGGAAAGGTAGGACCATTCCTGTCCGGGTTCTCCTGTTTGCTGCTTCATTTGTTCCTGACATGAGGGTAGACTATGGGATGGTAAATATAAAGGGCGTACCCAGTGCTAAGAGCATCCCGCACTGTGCGGGGTCTGTGGAAGGGTATTAGCAGCAAGCCTTACCCTTGCGATGTGCAATGCAAGGAGGCTGCGGCTCGAACCTAGGACCTTCCAGTCACAGTCAGTATACCGCTTGCACCAGGCCTGCCCTTCATGAGATGCTAAATATATCTAAAAAATATTGATGTAAACAAAAAATCATGCCTTGTGAATCATGATGCTTGCAGGTCTAGTGTGAGTTATAGAAATCAAGCTATTTCATTATTTAGGACCCCTTTGAATGGAGGGTTCTCATAGGAATTGTATACAAAATAGAACATCAAGAGTGGATGCTTCTTTTCCTCCAAATTTCTCGTAGAATTACAACCCAAATGGGCGACACTAAAAGAATGCTAGGAAGAAGCAAGAAGGATGCATTCATTGTTCCCTACCATCGGCAACATGGAACATTTGTTCTTGATCTGTCGACTTCTTTTTGTCGTTGTCATCGAAACTACAACATTTGAACTGCCACCAGCTGTAGGAAATATAATTCACAAGTGTGTCACCTAGGCATCAAGCTAATAAAAATTTCAGGAAAAAAAACTTATGGCTCAAGAATGTAAGATCGCAAAGGAAGAGAATGTTGAAAGAATAGTATATCCTATCATGGCACCGATGGAAAGCCAGTACCCCCATTGACCACCAAAGTAGCCTTTATATTTTAGAATAGCCTTCCCTATTGTTGGTGCAACAATGCTTGCTTCAGTGTTCGGCTGCAGTTAAATGCTATATTAGTTCAAGATATTTGCCACTTACAAATAATTAAGCACATCAACAACCTAGAAACTATAAGTGGAAAGATAGATATTATGATTTTCTTTTCTTCAAACTACTGAAAAAACTTGGCATGGGATCTCTGTCTAAAATATCTATCTTGGAGATCTCTGTCTAAAATATCTATCTTGGAGGTTGTATACCTAATAGTATAGAGAATGTATCAAATTTAGAAGAATCTTTCATGTGTGTGTACAGAAACTTACCACGGCCCATCTAGTGGCAAGGAATCCATTGACTGATATAGCATTATTACTGTACGTCATGGGAGATGCCCAGTAGGCCCAAATCCACCATTGTTTAATGTCCTCTGTACACATAAACATCAGAGGGAACAGTAAGAAACAGTGGTACTTCACAGTGCACAGTACAATATTCAGGGAACATAAGGAAGAAACCTCAATGAGAAAAGGTTTGAAAACAACAATTGTGCTTAACAAGCAGCCATGGGGCAAAGTTCATTCTCCACAATGACATACTTCCTTTTGAGGAAAAGAACTTACGTCTGGGTAGGAGAATCCCTCCGAACAAGAAGATAAGGAGCGTTGTAAATATGCCAACCATTGTCTTCAAAATTGCACCTAGCAACCAAAACATGGCCACAGACATCTGGTGTGTTAAAAAGTATGCTAGAAACTGGCTGAAGAACCTGAAATCAGTACAGAGAGGAACATGTCACATGAAAAACTGATACAAATTTCACTATGTGGACTACTAATATTAAGATTACTAATACGCTAATACCTCTTTTTGCTTTTTACCCTTTATTTCATTTTATTTTGTTTTGGTGGCTCTGTTGGGTTCTAGCCTACACTAGCTTACTTGGGAGCAAAAGGCTTTTTTGCTGTTTTTGTTGACTTGTCGTGCAAATATATAAGTGTAAAACTGTGGGAACAGAAAAGGAGAACATCTACCTTCCTGGAGCAGGTGCGAAACCCATAACATAATATGTAACACTTGTCCACATAAATGAGTCCAGGAATGAAAAAGGAATCTTTAATATAATGGTTGCAAGTCCAAAGGTCCATGCTGGAAAGAACAAGTAGTCTCTCTGTTTATAGAATACTTGTAGCTTTTTTATGGTCATGCTCATCTTAGTAATTCCAATGAACATAATTGTGATCAAAGAAGAAGCCAAAGCACCCCTAAATTTTCCATTATCAAAAAACTCCCCACTGGGCATCTTTGTTCAGAAAAACACTGTCATGGTGAGGAATGCCAGGACAAACAATTGAAAAAACTTGAATATATAGAGGAAGGAGTTGCGCTTCATCAGCAACCATTCTCTAGACAAGACTGCCTTGAGAGACTCCCTGCTAGACAGCCCATACTTTCTGGGTAGTCAAAGCAGCAGGATGTGTTTTAGATTTGTCATAAGGAACTTGCAACTCTTTCTTGAGCTTCTAGCCAACATGAAATGTCTTGAAATGTTGCACGAACTCTGGGACTGACACATAACGGTAATGTTCCTGGTTGTGGCACCAATACTGCTGTTGATCTTTCCTAGAAGTCACCTCTTGAAGGAAATCCGCCACTCCTTTCCGTTCAGGGCACCGCAAACCCGCACTCTCAAAGAATTCGAGGATGTCTTCCCGTGGGCCATGGTAGACTCTGTAACCTCCTGACAGTAAAATGATGTCATCAAACAAATTATAGGCTACACCATGACATACTTTTGCCCACTATTATGTGTTGGGAAAGGGTGAGTATCCTACACACGTTATCTATTGGGAAAAGACGAATCTTTTAGTGTCAACTCATCTGTCGGCAATTGTATAGTAGGACAACAAACTATCTGTCGGCATTACTGGGGCAACTCATAAACTGTCGGGCAAACTTAGGGGGCAAACTATCTGTCGGCATAGCCTTGGCTTAGCTACTGGTCATGTGTCGGCGAAGGGTCATGAAGGATAAAAAGACACTTCGCCGTTCGCGTTGCAAAGACTCATGGGCCACACGCCCACATCTTATCTGAACCCTCCAAGTCCCAAGTCGCATCGAAAAAACAAGAAAAGAAAAGGTTGAGAATGAGCAACCTTCGCGCCGCCGCCGTCGCTCGTTGTCCAGGCCGCAATCCCGCCGCCGCCGCCATGCGTTCGCAGCTCCAATCCCTGAACACAAACACTCATCCCAGGTGCCGAGCCCCGGCTGCCACCCGTGCAAGCTCAGCGGCGAGCACCGCTGCATCGCCACTTGCTGAGATCCGCACCCCACGCGCGGACGCGCCGCCGGATGCGGAACCCGTGCTCCCACCGTCCGCCGTCGCCATCCCACTCCGTCGACGCCCGACGAGGCTCCACCGTCACTTGAGTTCTGCGTCGACTCAAGATGCGGCGTCCTCCCCATCACTTGCGGCTCCGCATCTAGTGGATTCGTTAGGGTTTGGAGTTCCCGCGGCTGGCACGAAATCCTACCGCTGCTGCTCGTGGAGGCCTCCACTCCGTGGGCTCTCCTCATCCGCTCCAGGTAAGAGTTTGCCTCCTGCTTCTGAAGGCCGCACTCTCCTTGATTTGGCCTCTTTAATCCCCGTCCATAGATTTGAACAGAGCCCTCATTTCAAAGAGGTATATATGTCACAGAGGATCCTACTGCTGCCTGCACTGTCAAGAAAGCTGATAATGCACTTGGAAAATCTCAGAATACTTTTAACAACTTGGCTTCACTGTTAAATAGGTGGGCTTAGATCTCGATTTATAAGTTTGCAGTGATATATTTTTCTGTATGAAATTGACGACTAACTACTTATTGTTGCCACTAGCTCTCTCACAACTGCACAAGTCCAAGTTGAGATGTACACCAAGTGTTCATGTGAATTATATAAGTACCAACTTCCATGTCCATGCTGTATCTTACTGCCACTAGAATCAATGAGCAACACTACTTATGAAAGCTCTGAACTTGGACTATTGCAGTTGTAAAAAAAAAAATTACATGCTAGTGTCGTTGTAC
Organism: Themeda triandra; assembly: GCA_018135685.1. Taxonomy (NCBI): domain Eukaryota; kingdom Viridiplantae; phylum Streptophyta; class Magnoliopsida; order Poales; family Poaceae; genus Themeda; species Themeda triandra. The sequence goes on from JAENPR010000449.1 coordinate 50,063, forward strand.
TGAAAATTACTGAATCATTTTTATTAGGTGAGGAGGGAGAGGCTCAAGCAGAGAATCATAGCTATGCAGCATCTGGGTTCTCCATTCAGAAAGGTAAGAAAGTGAAATTGTGAAAACTTGCTTTTTGCTTTCTGGCATTTGTGGTTTGGTGTAGGATTAAGCCAGTATCTGTGATTACAATTATGTTCCTGTTTGGTAAATTGATACGTCCATGATAGTATTTGTAATTACAGCAGGTGACCTCTTTTTTTATGCTTGATGTATATTGCAGTTTTAAGTTCTTTATGTCATAAGGGTACTGGGTGTGGGTGGTCATTGTTGTGGCTGTCAGGGAAAAACATATGAGCAGCTTCAGAGGTGCAGTTGGGCTGGTGATCAAAATTTGACTCGTGTCCAAATTTGTGCCAAATTTGTGTCAGGGAAGAACAACTCAGCTGAACACGCCAAATTTGTGGCTCTTTTTTGCAGGATTGTTTCTGAAAATACTTCATGTCTCCAACAAAACAGGTAATGGCCATAGTCATATCCGCAACAAAACAACTAATGCTTATCTATGTCTATTTATTTTTTTATAGATGCTGATCTAAAATAGTTTCAGCCATACATTCAGATTTAAGTTCCTAATGCTATCTTAATTTATCTCTGGACAGGCTTAATTTATCCTATATACATATCTGTTTTAAGTTTTTAATGCTAGATTGGAATTAGGTGTGTGTGAGTAGCTATCGGCAGGATTTAGATTATTTCAAATGCCCGAATATGACCACGAAGTTGATAGGTTAGCTAGTTCTTGTATATGCAGCACTGATGACCATTGTTTAAAGTATCCAAAATCATGTATGTTCTGTAGTGTTTAAGATTACTAACGGTGTTCCTTTATGTCATTATGATGCGATATACAACCTGGTTTGATTTGGCCCAGTTAATTAATAATACTTTTGCTTATGCAGGACTTACAAGTTACAAGTGCCTCACTACAAGGGTGTCGGAGTTTGTGACTTCCATAGGAGCATGCTAAGACAAGGACTCTTTTTGCTGAACTTTCACTTTTTTCTTAAATTTATTCTAGTTACAGATCTATTAGAGTGGGTTGTACGCAAAGGTTGGCACTTAATGTGTGTGAGACCATGCTTCGTTGGCTCAAAAGTTCTCGTCTCTATTTGTTTTGCTTATTGAGATGTACATGCATTTTGCATCAAGACATTTATGTATGTATTGAAAATACTTAATACGTTTGTCAATTAAATTGAATGTATTTGATGAAGTGATGTTTTCTCTATAAAATAAAGTGTATTTGTGAAATTATCTCATTGTATTAATGATTAATGCGAATATCTGTTAAATAATTTCACCAACATATAAACTGTCGGGAAATGTATAAATTGTCGGCGTATGTATTAACTGTCGGCATAGGTTCAACTGTCGGCGTAGGTATCCACTGTCGGGAAAGGTATACCAATTGGCTACACGAAAAGTGTCGGGAAAGATATTAACTGTCGGCAAAACTTTCGCCGACGTCTTCTACCGTGACTGTTTCTAAACTGTCGGGAAAACTTTTTGTGGCAGGTTAAGTGTCGGCAAAGGTGCCCTTTGGCCACTATAAAAAGTGTCGTGGAGGCTGGAGAAGGGAAATCATCACTGTATAATTCAGCACATGAACCAACTGTCTAATGTACTTGACAATCTAAAATGTGCTGTTACTATCAAGCCCAGTAGATATTTCATCCATGAACAAAGCCTTTGCAGGTCCAGTTAGCATCTCACCTACAACCAAAGCAATTGTTGAAGTCAAAGAAAGTTAATGTCAAGATTCCTTATGCTGAATACCACACTGAAAAAAATCTATTTAGCAGTTAATAACAGAGGAAGGCAGTGACAGAGTCATCAGTGAACCAATCTCTTAGGTTTATTAAGATTTCCTAGTTAATTGAGCATATAGCATATTGATTAGGCTACCAACTACAGGAACATGCGAATAGTAGAGTCCATAGGGCACTGTCTCTGTAACTAGATGCCAGTGAGCAAAATCCTAGCTCTGCCCTGGAGAAAAGAAAAATAAACATGGACTCCAAAAATCTGAATTTTAGAAGAAAAAAAACTGATAGATATGCAACAATTCATAGAGAACCATCTATTTCACGGCTCTGGTGATTATGACTAAACATGTTCTATTTCACAGCTCTAATGATTATGATTAAATATGTAGTAAATAGTTTTACATTTTCATGGAGAAATTAAAATATCTATATATATCTTTACACTGAAATGGCATGATGCAGGCATACCGGTTGTCACACGTTTCTTTTGCCCGCCAGAAATGCCTCTTTTCATCTCATCACCAACGATAATATCAGCACAAATGTCAAGCCCAATAACCTGTGGTCATTTATAAACTCGATAATCATCATGGACAAATCATGGTCAACTACCAAGATTAAATTTTTGTGTAATTGTCACAGTGATATGCCTACTTCCTGTTATAAAAAAATTGGCTATATTAAGAGAACATGTTTTCACAATATTTTATTCATGAAAGAGTACTTAGAGAAACAAATGATCAAGTTGAAGCCAGGAAGCTTAAATAATGTTATTTGAACTTAAAAAGTTACGTGAACACACCTTGAGAATAATATCTGTTATAAGGTTGGTCTCCTTTCCTTCAACTACAGTTGCCTTCATGAAAGCATCAATCTCGCGGTCTGGCTTAATGCCAGCATTTCGTTCCCGTCTGGCTAATTCTGACAACATATCATATCTGGCGCCAATGCCTAGACATCTTCTGGAGAAGTAGTCCATTGTCTCTCTTACAGTCATCTCCCCATTGTGTAGATCATACTGACTCACATATGCACTAGTCCTCTCAGGATAGAACTTGGAAAACTCGTGGCCACAGTACGTGATTTTCCCAGACACCTGTAGCAGCAAATCGAGTGATGAGGCATATCATGCATAATCATAAGAACCTACGTTATGCTACATGAATAACATACAACCTTGAGATTCTTAGCAGGCTTCCCAGTTAGAGCTCGCATAAGTGTGGTTTTCCCAGATGATGGAGGGCCCAGAAGAAGTGTCATCCTGAAATATTAGTTTGATACCCAAAAAACAGTTGAAACAAACAGCAATAATGTTTATCGTTTTATCGGAAACAGTAACATAACCACTTCGATGACTACTAGAAGAAGTCTCTTCACAGATACATCATACATCATACATGCAAAAGTTAATTTAGAAGGCTCCATAAGCGAGCGAGCATGAGGATTTGTAAAATGTACCTCGATGGTTTGATGATCCCGCTGACATCATTGAGTATCTTAATCGTCCTCTTGTCCGAGGAAACGAACTTGCTAACAAGTCCCTGTCATAAACCATCATGTAAACCCGAATTTCAGCCACGGCGAGCTGTGGCACGTAACAGAAAGCTGCCATACCCCACACGGGACAAAATGAGAAACGGCCGGCTCGCCGCCTGGCCGGCGTGGGGGGAAACGGGATGTTCATTCTGGGCGGGCCTGGTTGGGACGATGGGCCCATTTTAAGCCCGGTGGTCCAACATGAGCTACTGTCGCGGAACGGGCCTGTTGGTTGGCTTAATATTTGGATGTACGCCGAAAGCTCACCTTCTGCTCAAAAAAGAAAGAAAAAAAAAAGGCTCACCTTGCCTTGCTCAGCGAGGTAATGTAATCTTACTTGCCCAGCCTAGCATGGTAAGGCAAAACTGGCCTTGCAACCAAACAACCAAACCGACACATAACGTTTTGTGCAAGGGGGAAACATTATTTGATGCACTGGCTGTTGATGAGGTCCAGTTTGAATTGTAATTGATTGATACTTCTTTTGATCTAGTATATAAGGCATTTCACACGTATGTCAAGAGTCAAACTTGTTATTATTAGATTTATATCTAAATACAATCTAATAATCGTAAATTAATAATCATGTGCCATATCAGACTATGTCTTATTTACGGGATCGGAGAGAGTAAAATAGAATTATGCTCCCTCCGTCCTAAAATAAGTGTACTTCTAGAGTTTAGAGTTTGTTAATACGGAAGGCCTAAACCTCTGTGAAACTGCGACGGCGATGCTCACTATGCCAGCAGAGCACAACAGGCGGCGGGCCGAAAGCTCAGAGGGGCGGGGCCCGGCCCCGCCCCTACGCCACCGTTCTTACGGTGCTCGAGGGCAATCGTAAGGGCGGCTGGACACGAGCTGCCCTTACGGTGGCCCATTGAGGGGCGGCGGTGTTCAGCCGCCCTTACTAATGCTTCCATTGTAAGGGCGGCTGGATCACCAATGCCCTACGGTTAGATGTTGTAAGGGCGGCTCAATCTAGAGCCGCCCCTACAAGTGAATTTTGAAATAAAATAATAATTACAATAATCAAATCGACCACTAAAGACAAGACATATATATATACACACACATATATAATCAAATTCACAGCATATTACATCCAAGTCCATCAAAAGTGCACCACAAGTTCACAAGTTCAAAGGTTCACCACAATATTACAACCAAGTTCAAAGTCCAACATTTCAAAGTCCACCAAGTTCAAAGTCCAACATTTCAAAGTACTCAATGACCTAGACCTAGGTTGTGCCACCGACGGAGGAACTCGTACGACGGATTGGTGCCTAATTCGGAAAGTAGGTTATGGTAACGACTTTTGACATATACAATCTGGTCCATTATGAAGCCGCATAGGTCACCAACCATCTCTATTAGCTCATCATCCTTGTAGACATCCCTTTTCTCTCCGTGTTCTTCTTCCCACTACATTGGTGACAAAAGCCAAGTTTAGGTCTAGAGAGATTACAAAGCTAAGTTTTTAGGACATGCATCATACTACGACCTACTAAGGGATTCGAACTTACCAATTCAGGGTGTCTCCTGTAGCCTCTTGTGCAACTGATGAAATTACATACATAATATCCACAATGGAGACTCCCTGGCCTTTGCTTGGGGTACTGTGTGTGTTTCAATTCACATATGGAAATGTCAAGTACAAGTATTGAAAACCACGTAATCTAGTGCCAAACTAAGTTGCACTTACCGAACACTTAGTTTTGATAGTCAAGTGGGTACCCTTTCTCGGATCATGCGGACCACCGTATTCATTGATATAGATCCGAATGCCCGTTCGAATGAGAAATGATATAAAGTCTTTATAAGTGAGGTCACTTAGTATGCGAAGTCAACATCAAAGTGAATCATATAATGTCAAATAAGATTACAAATTTACTTACGTGGAGAGAATCCTGTGAAGTCCATATATGTGTGAGGGTCATAATCTGCAGAATCACAGACCCATGCCATGTTTCTCTTGACGTCGAGGCCTATGACTATCCAGTGGTCGCTGCATGAGTTTTAAATATAGAATAAACACATAAGTTTGTTTGCATCGAAATAAGATATACCGAACAATGTTTAAGTATACAGCCGAACTTACCTGAAGTGGTATGGTATCCATATTGTTTTGAAGCATTGGAGATACTTCAAATATACGGCCATCCACGCCGCAACCTTAAGGCCCTCCTCCCTTATTTTCTTCTCACGGATCTTCTCTTTCTCCTCTCGCGTCTCCCCAGCGGCTAGCTCTGGTGCATCCAGTTCCCATCTCTTTGGGTAATGAAAATTTATCGATGCTATAGGTGATGGGTCCATATACCCAGCCTCATTAGACTTTGTAGATTTAATAAAATGTGCTTGGATTCTACAAATCATGACTTAAGTTAGTTACAATAAAATACAACTAGGTTACATTGAGATCATATCAAGAGGAAGAGGACTTACGGGCACCAAGTGCGAACCCGATTCATCGACATTCGACCGAGGCAAAAGCATTCGCAGATGTCGCTGAAGTCGAAGGAAATGAGAGAAGCTGGGCCTCCAAATGTGCTAGGAGGTACTATAGCTTCCAACAATTCCAGTTTTGTACGTACAACTTGCAAGTAGTACCAATCATGGAACCTTTTCATTCCAAGTGGCATCTGACTCATGTACCGGTTTGGTAGGAAAGGTTTGCCTCTTACATACTCTCTCGGGCAATCCTTCGACCACGTGATCCTTTCAAGATTTGGATACTTCTTTGCTGATTTGTGTTCATAGGGGTCAATGATGGTCCTGTGGGCAAAAGTGTTCGGTCCTTGGTTCTGAGGCTTGAACTGGTCATGAGCATACCACCTGGCCACATGTGGAGTCACATCACGCTCTGGCTCGGCATGAGCTGCAGCTGTTTGTGGCTCGGGAAGCACATGTGGCGCCTTGTCATGAACTGGCTCAGCATGAGCTGCAGGAGGTTGTTGCAGGCTGTGAGGCACATGTGTTGTCTCGTTATGCTCTGGCTCGGCTGCAGAATGTTGCTGCGGGCTGTGAGTCACATGTAGCATCTCATCATGCTCTAGCGGTGCCCCCTCATCATGCTCTGGCAGTGCCCCCTCATCATGCTCTAGAGGTGCCCCCTCATGCATCCAGTGCTCCTCACGAGATGGTGAATATATCTCTCCATCCTCAACGGGGACTGTCTGCGGATGTGCATCACTCGGAGTTGGCGATGAAACATTCAACACAATGTCCTTTTTGTACCAGACTATGAACTATTTTGTGAGTAGTCCGAGCTCACTAATCCCCTCGCTAGTTTCGAAATCAACCTTATGCTTCAAGTAGTTGGGATTCACGGTATGCACCTCGACCTTAGTGTAGTCATTCGGGACCGGTTTGCCGTGCCAGATGGCGCCTGGAGTTGGAGGATGTGCCACACCCGTTACCACCTCAGTCATCACCTGTGCCCTGCCGACGGGAATCAACAGGGTGCAACTAGTTGGCTGCCGTATGTGATCGACTGAGGCGGAGGTTGCATTGGAACCTTGGCTGCTTCGAACATCTCGGAGGGTCGCTAATTACGGCCAAGTCTCGGCGGGTCCATTTGTGTCCACCGCTCGCAGAAGATCCCCTCTTGGAGTCTCTGGTCGACTATTGAGTTCACTATGGAGTGAAGATTCTCCGGGTTTCTCCCATGTTTCCTGTACATCTCCCTCTCCGCATCGCCATGAAATCCTTCCTTCCAGGTCATATGTTTCCCTAACCCCCTAACACGGCCTGTGTGCTCGGGGTTTCCCAAGCCAAGGCTAAGCTCGTCCTTCTCTCTAGAAGGAGTGAATGAGCCCTTCTCAGCGTCTTTAGAATATTTCATTATCCTTGACACTGTCTCTTCGGTCTCTTGCTTGGCAAATTTTAGACTGCTGCCTGATTCTTCCAGATTCCTTGCAAAGACCCAACGCTTGGCGCGTGGCTTCAGTTTCGTCACTCTTGTGTTCCCAGCAGCTGTGGCCTCTTCTTCCATCTTTCTAAACACCGCTTCCTTGCCATCGTAGCCACCGGGGCCTAGACGAGGGTGGTGTATGTTCTTCTTCGCCTGCAAGCTGTTCTTTTCACTTATGGCCAAAGTTTCCGGCGTAGTCTTCTCAGCCACGCGCAACGCCCAGACTGCAGGAGTTATGTGTCCATAATTATGGTAAGGAGTTAACCCCTTTTGGATGTACTCGGTGTTCAGCTCACTCCTCCACCGTCGGAAGGACTCTCCCATCATCTTCATAGCACGTCATTTTACCGGGGTAGCTTCCGCCGAAATCCCGAAATCGAAATTTTCAACGAGACGTTGTTCCCATAGCACTTTCTTGTCCTCTACTGGATAGGATAGCCAATTAGGGATTGATGGGTTACATTTGTCTCTCACGAGTGCCCCAATCGCATTGCGGAATTTTGATTTGAAGGCTTCTGGCCTAAGGATCTGCCCTTCTTCCCTTACCTCGTTAATCACATAAATCATTTTGTCAGTTGGATATATGTTTGGCTTTCTGGGCCCTCGTTTCCTCTTTGCTTTGGTAGTCGAGGCCGAGGTTGTGCCCTCAGGTTGCGGAGCAGAGGCCACAATGGTAGTCTCTGTGCCTGTTGCCTCTGCCCTCCTGTCCCCAACTCCGTCATGTCCGGCAAAACGTGCCGGATGCCGACGTGGTCTTTTCAGAGGTGGGGGAGGAGCCTGTATAAACAACAGGTCAAAGTGTTATCAGAGGTAACACAAACATAGCGTTAGCAAAATTTACGATTTACTAAGGGACTTTCATATCCCTACCTCCTCGTCTACCTCATCGTTTGGATCAAAGTCCTTGTCCAACTCATCCGTCGTTGGCTTCCGTCTGACTTCACGTGGGAAAGGATCCTCGGGACTTTCATATGCCGAGGATGAAGCATCATCCCCACCAGAACCTTCATCATCCTCTCCTTCTCCTCCCTCTTCTCCCCCTTGCTCCTCGCCAAGCTCCTCCAGAGTAAGCAATTCTATATTGTGCGCCACCAGTTCTTCGAACTGTTCCTGAGTAAGCTCATCATCGCTTCCTTGCCCTCTAGTGCTAGGGTGCTCTTCAGGTGGGCTGGATCGGGCTGCATTGCTTGTTGTCCGCATCATTTCGTGATTTGTTCTAACAGATGCAAGGAATAAAGTGTGCTTTAGTATCAGTAGTAGTAGGAGTAGTAGAAGTAGTGGTGGTGGTTGTTGTGGTGGTGGTGGTGGTGGTGGTGGTGGTGGTGGTGGTGGTGGTGGTGGTGGTGGTGGTGGTGGTAGTACTAGTAGTAGTAGTACTAGTACTAGTACTAGTACTACTACTAGTAGTAGTAGTAGTAGTAGTAGTAGTAGTAGTAGTAGTAGTAGTAGTAGTAGTAGTAGTAGTAGTAGTAGTAGTAGTAGTAGTAGTAGTAGTAGTAGTAGTAGTAGTAGTAGTAGTAGTAGTACAAGTTTGGGGCAATAAACTCCTGAAAAAACCAAGTAGTACAAGTAGAAACCCCTGTGCCCTCAAATTAGCGGGTTGCTGCTTAATATAGCCATTCGCCGCTCTGTGGTGATCATAGTTCATAGACTAACATGACAGCTAGTAATAGGAAAAGAGAAAACCCATTGGCACTACAAGGCCATACACTTCCGGTGGAGGCTAGACTCCAATGGCACTCCATTTGAGACGAGTTTCCACCGGAAGCATATGGCCTAGGAGAAGCTATGGGTACTTGACTGTCATATTGCCTCACTACACCTTTTGTATCATCGGGCAATAAACTCCGGAAAAAACCAAGTAGTACAAGTAGAAACCCCTGTGCCCTCAAATTAGCGGGTTGTTGCTTTATAGAGCCATTCACCGCTCTGTGGTGATCATAGATCATAGACTAACATGATAGCCAGTAATCGGTTAAGACAAAACCCATTGGCACTACAAGTCCGTACACTTCCGGTGGAGGCTAGTATCCAATGGCAGTCCATTCGAGATGAGTTCCCACCGGAAGCATACGGACTAGGAGAAGCTATGGGTACTTGACTGTCATGTTGCCTCACTACACCTTTTGTATCATCGGGCAATAAACTCTGGAAAAAAACCAAGTAGTACAAGTAGTAAAGGCCTCAGTACCATGTCAGTCATCATTTGATCATGAAGTTGGAGCACAAAGGCATCATAATAGAGCGGATAACAGAGCGGCTACTAAACATCAAGCTAACAGGGCAGCTGCATCCACTTGGCCACATCCAAAGCACCTACTGACAGCACCTACACACTTTTCCCACATCACAGGCCAACAAGACCGACTGCCCGCCACTGCTCCAACCTGATAGGGAGGTAAGATAGGGGGAGGTGGAGGTGGAGGAGGCATTCTTCTTGAGTTGTGCTCCTCAAGAGCAGCGGAAGCTTCCTCAAAAGTCCTGTACTTCTGATGCAGATTTCCCTTCACTTTGAGGACATACTTACTGCACTCAGCCCAGCTGGTGTAAATACCAAGCTTATCGCCCTCGAAAACAACATACCACCAAGCAGGCATCCTTCTGCAAAGGAGAGGAGAGGATAGGAGAGGAGAAGAGAGGGTAGGAGAGTGTTAAGAGACTAGTTGCAGTTGATAAGCCCCAACAGTAGTATAGTACTAGTAGAGTACTAGAGTAGAGCAGCAGTAGCTAGGAGAGGGAAAGGTTTAAAAAAGGCCTCAAAAACATGTCTAGCATCATTTGATCAAGAACTTGGAGCATCAAGGCATCAAAACAGAGAACAGAGAGTAGAGAGGAGCATCAAGGCACTGTAGGGGTGGCTGGTAATGATGCCAAGTTACTCACAAGTTTGGATCATCAGCTCATATTTTAAAATAATGTATTTCATCATCGGCAAAACAAGAGTAGAGAGGAGTGGCATATAAATAGCCAGGAGCAGGCAGGAATAGAACATAAAAACTCTCATCATTGGCATAAGACAAGTGCTCAGTATGTATAAACCCTCATCATTGGCATAAGGCAGGTGCTCATTATGTGAAAACCCTCATCATTGGCATAAGGCATGTGCTCAGTATGTAAAAAACATCATCACAAGCAAGCTAAGTCATTATAACATTATAATTCATTATCCAAATTCAGCTAGAGTAGAGTACTAGACATTAGGACAATAAGAGTAGTAGATAGTAGGACAGTATGAGTCATTATAACATCACAGGCAGTAGTAAGAGTAGTAGACAGTGAGTAGTAGTAGACAGTAGGATAGTAAGGCAATTCAGTTAAGACAAGTTCAGTTTCCATTTCTTTGGGTAAGCCAATTCAGTTAGATAGTGAGAGTAGTAGTAGTAGGACAGTGGCAATAGACCGTGAGAGTAGTAGTAGGACAGTAAGCGAATCCAGTTAAGGCAGTGCCATTTCAAAATCATCAGCTTAGCTCAATTAATAAAAACATCATTAAACATGCCTTATGCATCAGGTTCATAGTAGCATCAAAATGAAACATCATTGCACATGCCTTATGCCTCAGGTTCATAGTAGCATGAAAAATAAAACATCATTGCACATGCCTTATGCCTCAGGTTCATAGTAGCATCAAAGTAAAACATCATTGCACATTCCTTATGCCTCAGGCTAAGAGTAGTATAGAGGAGGAGCATAGTTTAAAAAATGTGATCAATTCAAAATAGATAGAGTTCAGTTTAGGAGTTTTTGGGGACAAGGTATATAGAGTGCAACATACAAGTAGTGGGCAAACATGCTCAAATACTAGCAGGATAAACAGGACAGCATACAAGTAGTAAACAACTTTTAGGAGTAGTTCAGTTTTATTTCAATTTTAGGATAGCATACAAGTGACCATGAACATTTAGCTAAGCATAGACCATGAATGAACATTTAACTACTTGAATGAACTAGATAGACCATGAACATGACAGTGACAGTGACCATAGTCCAAAACTCATTTGCCTCATGAACATGACAGTGATATTGACCATAGGCAGTCCATGAACACGATAGTGACAATGACACAGACCATGAACATGATAGTGACAGTGACCATGAACATTTGCCTCATTAACATTTAGCTAAGCATTATAGTGACAGTGACCATAGTCCCAAACTCTCACTTTTAGTTTTAGCTACTTGAATGAACTATCATGAACATGACCATGAACATTTAGCTACTTGGATATAGGAAAATGACAATGACCATGACAGTGACCTAGCTAGACAGTGACAGTGACCAGGAACATCATCTAGCACATGGCCATGACCATGAACACATCTCAAATAAGTAGAAAATGCTCAGTGAGCACATCAAGTTGCATCATAACTAGTGGCATTTGCATAGTGTCAAAAACAATAGCATCATAGTGACCATGACCAACATCCAGCACATGAACATGGCATGAACAACATCATCCCAGGGGCACAGGGCACATCACAGTGACCATGAACACAGAAAGAGGGAGAGAGGAAGGTGGGCGTGGTACCTTTGTAGGAGGAGGAAGGTGGGGTGCCTCTGCTTCGTTGGTGGAGTCTGCACACGGGCAGCGTCGGTCGGTGAAGAGAGAGCACCGGTGAGCTTTGGCGCCGGTGAGCTCTGGACGGCGAGGGGGACGGAGAGGTGGGGACGAGGACGAAGATGGCGGGCACGGGACCGGCAGCGGGAACCCTAGGTTTTCCCCTCGGTCGGCGGTGGCGGCGCAGGAGGTAGGGGTCGGGGTTCCACGCGCGCGCGGACGGAGAGGTGGGGGCGAGAGCACGAAGACGGCAGGCACGGGACCGGCAGCAGGAACCCTAGGGTTTCCCCTCGGCCGCCGGCGGCGGCGGAGGAGGTAGGGGTCGGGGTTCGGTGCGCGCGCGGTGGTGGCGGCGGCGGCGGAAACCCTAGCTGCCGGCCGCGCGGAGGAGAGCTCCGGGAGGGGGTCAAGGCGGAGGAGGATCCAGGAGGCTAGGAGGCGGCGGAGGTTCCGGGGAGGCGGCGCGGCGGATTTGGGCTCGGCGGCGGCGGCGGATTTGGGCAGCTGGCGGCGTCCCAAAAATGTGTATCGCCCCTAACTTAGCCGCTGGGAGGCCCTGGGAAGGGACCTCCCTTTTATATCGGGCACCACCGATCCAAAGCCCTTACAATGGGTTTCTTTTTTTAATAAATTCATAAAAATCAAAAAATAAAGTATTAATATAAAAAATAGGAAAAAATAATTCCAATAATTGTTAAAAAATAAATATATATTAAATTCAGTAAAACAATTTTAGTAAAAAGAAAAAGAAAAGTTTGAATTAAAAAAATTGATTCTTGGATTATTTTAAAAAATAGCACTTTGATCGTGTTTTCGGAACCCTAGATAGCCTCGAGATGTAAAAGTGATGAACAGCAAGTTTGTTCCACTCATCAAGATACACATTTGTTTCAATGGTCACCTTTTCATCTGAGATTGTTTGGACCACTCAAACTTTGAAATTTCAAATTTTCACGGCTACATGTGGGTTTTCGGCACCCTAGACGGCCCCACCTCGGAAAGTCATGAATATCAAGTTTGATCCACTCATCAAGACCTACAATTGATAGATAGGATATTTTTCCATTTGATGAAGTGTTACGAGAGTGCAGTTCTAAATCCACAGGTCCCGCATGAAGTTTCATTAAGTCTGTGTGGGATTCAAGAATTTATGACTAGAGTTTACCAACACTTTCTCAAATGCAAAAATGTTCTATGTATGAAATGTGTATCTTGATGAGCTCTAACTACCATGTATTCAAAAGTTTTTCATTTGAGGTCATTTAGTGCCTCGTTTGACCAGGGTTGACCATGTTTCGCCTTGGATTCTCAAAACCTGTGACCAGGGTATTTACTGAAACTTTTCCAAATGCAAAAGTATACTATGTATCAAAGTTAGAACTTGGTGAGCTCTAACTACCATGTATTCAAAACTTTTTCATTTGAGGTCATTTAGTGCCTCGTTTGACCTATGTTGACCAAGTCGAACCTTTATTTTTTTGGAAAAGACGCGTTGACCGGACCCTAGATGGCCTCAGATGCAAAAGTGATGAACAGCAAGTTTGTTCCACTCATTAAGATAGACATTTGTTTCAATGGTCACCTTTTCATCTGAGATTGTTTGGACCACTCAAACTTTGAAATTTCAAATTTTCATGGCTACACGCGGGTTTTCGATACCCTAGACAGCCCCACCTCGGAAAGTCATAAACATCAAGTTTGATCCACTCATCAAGACCTACAATTGATAGATAGGACATTTTTCCATTTGATGAAGCGTTACGAAAGTGCAGTTCTAAATCCACAGGTCTCGCATAAAGTTTCATTAAGTCTGTGTGGGATTCAAGAATTTATGACTAGAGTTTACCAACACTTTCTCAAATGCAAAAATGTTCTATATATGAAATGTGTATCTTGATGAGCTCTAACTACCATATATTCAAAAGTTTTTCATTTGAGGTCATTTAGTGCCTCGTTTGACCGAGTTGACCATGTTTCGCCTTGGATTCTCAAAACTGTGACCGAGTTTATCGAAACTTTTCCAAATGCAAAAGTTTCCTATCTATCAAAGTTTGACCTTGGTGAGCTCCAGCTACCATGTATTCAAAAGTTTTTCGTTTGAGGTCATTTAGTGCCTCGTTTGACTTAGATTGACCAAGTCAAACCTTCGTTTTTCACATAATACGCTTTGACCGGACCATAGATGGCCTCAGATGCAAAAGTGATGAACAGCAAGTTTGTTCCACTCATCAAGATACACATTTTTTGCAATGGTCACCTTTTCATCTAAGAGGGTTTGGTCCACTCAAACTTTGGAATTTTAAATTTTCACGGCCACACGCGGGTTTTCGACACCTAGACGGCCCCAACTCGGAAAGTCATGAATAGCAAGTTTGATCCACTCATCAAGACCTACAATTGATACATAGGACACTTTTGCATTTGACAAAGTATTGCAAAAGTGCAGTTCCAAATCCTCAGGTCCCGCATGAAGTTTCATAGTGTGTGTGGGATTCAAGAATTTGTGACTAGAGTTTACCAACACTTTCACAAATGCAAAAATGTTCTATATATGAAATGTGTATCTTGATGAGCTCTAACTACCATGTATTCAAAAGTTTTTCATTTGAGGTCATTTAGTGCCTCGTTTGACCAAGGTTGACCATGTTTCGCCTTGGATTCTCAAAACCTGTGACCAGAGTTTACTGAAACTTTTCCAAATGCAAAAGTGTACTGTGTATCAAAGTTAAAACTTGGTGAGCTCTAACTACCATGTATTCAAAAGTTTTTCATTTGAGGTCATTTAGGGCCTCGTTTGACCTAGGTTCACCAAGTCAAACCTTTGTTTTTTTGGAAAAGACGCGTTGACCGGACCCTAGATGGCCTCAGATGTAAAAGTGATGAACAACAAGTTTGTTCCACTCATTAAGATACACATTTGTTTCAATGGTCACCTTTTTATCTGAGATTGTTTGGACCACTCAAACTTTGAAATTTCAAATTTTCATGGCTACACGCGGGTTTGCGACACCCTAGACGGCCCCATCTCGGAAAGTCATAAACATTAAGTTTGATCCACTCATCAAGACCTACAATTAATAGATAGGACATTTTTCCATTTGACGAAGCGTTACGAAAGTGCAGTTCTAAATCCACAGTCCCGCATAAAGTTTCATTAAGTCCGTGTGGGATTCAAGAATTTATGACTAGAGTTTACCAACACTTTCTCAAATGCAAAAGTATTTTATATATGAAATGTGTATCTTGATGAGCTCTAACTACCATGTATTCAAAAGTTTTTCATTTGAGGTCATTTAGTGCCTCGTTTGACCGGGGTTGACCATGTTTCGCCTTGGATTCTCAAAACTGTGACCGAGTTTCTTGAAACTTTTCCAAATGCAAAAGTTTCCTATCTATCAAAGTTAGACCTTGGTGAGCTCTAGCTACCATGTATTCAAAAGTTTTTCGTTTGAGGTCATTTAGTGCCTCGTTTGACCTAGGTTGACCAAGTCAAACCTTCGTTTTTTCACATAATACGCTTTGACCGGACCATAGATGGCCTCAGATGCAAAAGTGATGAACAGCAAGTTTGTTCCACTCATCAAGATACACTTTTTTGCAATGGTCACCTTTTCATCGAGAGGGTTTGGTCCACTCAAACTTTGGAATTTCAAATTTTCACGGCTACACGCGGGTTTTCAACACCCTAGACGGCCCCAGCTCAGAAAGTCATGAATAGCAAGTTTGATCCACTCGTCAAGACCTACAATGGATACATAGGACACTTTTGCATTTGACAAAGTATTGCGAAAGTGCAGTTCTAAATCCTCAGGTCCCGCATGAAGTTTCATTAAGTGTGTGTGGGATACATAGGACACCTTTCTCACACACATACATTAATGTAGTCTCACACACATACATACATAAATATGGTCTCACACACATACATACATAAATGTAGCCTCACACACAAACATACATAAATGTAGCCTCACACACATACATAAATGTACTCACGCTTATTATAACTAGTTATCAGTATCCTCCCCCGAGACAGTTTTCCACTTGACAGCTTTTCGTTCCGCCCATGGCAATATGTCTTTGGGTAGTTTCTTTTCCACATCAGTGATCTTTTTAATAAAGTCTGTGAAAAGCGGCATTTGATCGCATTTACTGTAGGCTTCAACATCTTCGACACCATCAACTCTGATAATGTGTTGTTTTCCGAGGATAACCATATGCTTAGGTTTCTTCTTTAGGGGGAGAATACTGAGCGGGTCGGTCATATAGAAAACTTGCATAACATGTGAAGCGAGCACCCATGGATAATCATGGAAGCCTATGTTCTGGAGGTCCACGACCCTTAATCCGATTTCATTGATTTCATGTTTATTGAGCCAGCGACATCGAAATAGGGCCACATTTAGTGCCTCAGTTCCATTGTCAAGTTCCCATATTTCTTCAATTATGCCAAAGTAGTCGACCTTTTGGCCCCCCTTGCCGATTGCCACTACTCGAACACCGCTGTTTTGGTTCACACTTTTACTATCCTTTGTGTGGGTATAGAATGTGTACCCGTTGATCTCATAAGAACTCCAAGATGTCACCTGTCTCGATGGCCCCGCTGCCAACTTACTGATGGTAATAGAATCTATGGTTTCTCCAGGCTGTATGTTCTTGTCCTTCAACCATGAAGTTATGCGTTGCCTGTGTTGTTTCATAACCCAGTCACCTCTACCACCATTTGACTCCGACGAGATGATCTCCAAGTGTTCAGTAATGTATGGATCCATCAGTTTTGTGCCAGCCAAGACAGCGTAGTGCGCCCGACTCACTTCTGCATAATCTCTGTCGATGAAGACTTTTCTACCATTTGTGCCCTTCCGGCCGGCCTACCCTTGTAGCGAGAATCGGGAATACCAATCCCTCTCGTACTTTTAGGTACTCTTGACGGCACTCAATGACTTCTTCACTTTGTAGCCCTCTATCATGGAGCCCTCTGGGTATGCACAATTATGCACGTATCGGCTTAGAACCGACATGAACCGCTCGTACGCCCACATTTGATGCAAGTAGCAAGGGCCCAATGCCTGTATCTGATGAACCATGTGAATCATAAGATGTACCATTGTGTCAAAGAAAGCGGGAGGTAAACACATCTCTAGTTGGGCCTGGGTCTCCACGACGAAATCATATAGGTCATTCAGCTCGTTCCTGTTAATCTTCTTCTACAATATCCTCGACCAAAAGTAGCACATGCGGGTGATAGCCATCTTCTAAAACTCTGGCTTGATAGCCCTAATTGCGATTGGTAGGAACACCGTCAGCATCATATGACAATTGTGAGCCTTGCAGTGTGGGAATGACAGGTCCTTCATCGACACTAGCTTCTTCGGGTTTGCTCAAAACCCAGTCGGGACTTTGATCCCCTTCACAGAAGTGCATAAATCTTTCCTCTCTTCTTGGTCCAGGTTGTAGCTAGCCTGATTCATGGTGTATTTTCTAGTTTTTGTGTCAGGTATCGGGTGAAGCTCTGGCATAACATGTAGCTTCTCCATGTCCCTCCGTGCTCTGAGACTATCCTTTGACTTGGCTATGTCCATCAAGGTAGCGATGAGACTCTCAAAGACATTCTTTCGCACGTGCATAGCATCAATGGCATGGGGGCCTCCATTCGGCCGGTATTTAAGATGCGAAAGAAGATTGACTTTTTCTTAAAAGGCACGCCTTCGATAGGAGGTATGCTTCGTGTCTCGGGTGTTCCATCTATTGTCTTCTTTCCATAGATGACGCTTATGTTTTTCACCATTTCGAACACATATTTTCCATCATGACGTCTCACCGAAGGCCGGTCCTCATCCTCTTACATCGTCAAGATCACTGGCCAGGTGCTGTGTTTGCTCGTCCTCTCATTGAAGGGATTCATTCCATCGGTGCTCAAGGCGAACCGTACCTTCCTTGGGTCCGAGCTGAATAGCTGGTTGTTTTTATCGAAATCCTGCCACTGACTGCCATCGGCCGGGTGTGCAATCACATCGTCATCGACCGGGCGCTCATCGTACCACCATGTCATGAGCCGCTCTTCCTTAGGGTTGAGGAAGATACGCCTCAACCGGTCGGTCACTGGTAGGTGCCACATTACCAAGGCAGGAATCTTCCTCTTCTTTGCGTTGTTGCCTAATGGGGTGTCCTCTGGAGGTTGAGATTGTTGTACCGCCTTTTTGGAACCCTTCTTACTCCTCTTGTTCCCGGTGGCGGCTTCTCCACCACTGTAGAGGTCATTGTCCTTGTACCGACTTGCCCCACAACGGGGACATTTATCCAGGCCTTCGAACGTTTTACCGCGAAAAAGGATACAATGGTTGGGGCATGCATCGATCTTTTCAACACCCATTGTCAATGGATTTATGACCTTCTTCGCGTGGTATGAGTTGGAGGGAACTAAGTTTGGCAGTGGCAGCACAGATGACAGAAGATGCAACAGATCATCGAAACTGCAGTCCGACCAGCCGTACTTAGCCTTTAGGATGAGTAGCTCAAGCACAAAACGGAGCAGTGTCCAATATGTTGGATAGTCCTTCTCAACACCATACACGGTCACCCTCGACGCTGCTTTCACCCGCTCATAATTTTCTAGACCCTTCTTCTGTTGTAGTATTTCTGGTCCAAGGGCTTGAAGCATTTCCTCTAAGTGGTCAAAGTTTTCTGCACCACCCTCACCTGCTACACCATCATTATTGTCGACTCTGCCAACATCAACATCATTATTGTCGACACCACCGGCATCATCACCACCTGCTTGTTCATTGGCTAACTCATCTTGCATCTGCGCTACAAACATGTGTGTGAATTAGGACGTCAACTGGTTGTCGTCGATAGCATCGTACCATTCGTTGCCGTCATCCGCCATTACTTCACCATGGTGAACCCATACTGTGTAGTCTGGAACAAATTCTCGCCTAACCAGATGTGCTCTGATGTCTTCCCCATCATAAGATGCCATTTGGTTCTTGCAATCTTTGCAGGGACAAATAATTGGAAGATCAGTCCCTGATTGCCTTGCATGATTCACCGCGGCTGTAACAAATTTGTCCAACTCTTCAACAAAGGCATGCGAGTGCCTTGGCAAATAATACATCCAAGTAGCCTGTCCTCCATCCTTAAAAAGAAATAAAGTTGAGAACGATTATAATTAGTAACATAGATGAAATAATTATTAGTAACACAATTATTAGCTACAATTATTAGCAACAATTATTAGCAATAAATATGTTAGGAATGATTATTAGGTACAATTATTAGCCACAATTAGTAGTAACAATCATTATCTACCATTATTAACAACAATTATTAGCTATCATTATTACTAACACATTTATTAGCTACCATTATTAGCAACAATTATTAGCAATAATTAATAGTACCAATTATTATCTACCATTATTAGCAACAACTATTAGTTTACCAACAAGTACTCATGCCAACCACACATTCCAATGTCATGAAACCAAAAAAAATAGATCTAGAACATGCCTTTTCTCTCCATACATCAAACTACAATTAATCACCACTAAAATCAAACTATATCATCTAATTGAGGGTGCAAGGTCATGTCTCTACCTAATCAACACTAATAGCATCAAAGATAAGCTCCAATTTGGGCAATACATAGCTCAAGCACCATTGAAGAGAGAGAAAACAAGAATGCAAATTGCTCACTAATCAACCAATAAAACTTGGATTAGAGGGTGGGAATGGCATTCTCTTACCTTAAACAAGCTTCCCACCAAAGGATTTGAGTTGAAAACCTCCCCCCTTACTAGAGCTATTTTAGGGAGGTGCCCAAGGCCTCCCAAGCCTTTTTTTGCGAGTGGAATGGGGGTGGCTCGGGGAGGAAGAAGGTGGGCAAGCCACTTATAGCTACGGGTGACCACCGCTGGGGCGGTGGATCACCGGCCGCCCTACGGTGGCTTTGTAGTAAGGGCGGCTGGTGATCCGGCTGCCCCTCTGATCCACTGCGGGGTGGCTGGTGACACGGCCGGCCAGTCCCCGGCCAGCTTCGTAGGGGGCGGCTCCAATGCCAGCCGCCCCTACAGTGAGGGGGGCATCCCCTTTGAAGGTTTTTCACTTAGTGGCTTTTCCAATCGAAAGCTACGTCACAAATCCCCCCGGTCAAAGGGACTGCAATTTTTATGGGAACACGTGTGGCGTTCTCAACACATGCGGCGACGAGAAGGGAGAAATTAATAAATTGTAGGATAATATACAAAGCTATCCCCACTCCCACTTGGCACTAGAGAGAATTAGGAAAACAGCCTCAAAAAAGTTGCGCTTAGGAAACTGGCCCTTATTTTTTTGAACGTAGGAATCTAGCCTCAAAATAAAAGTTTGTTAGGAAAATGGCCTTCTGTTGCGTCCGTCAAGGGGCTCTGTGAAGTTTGGCACTGTACATCATGAAAAAAGTCATTTCTACCCCTCCTTACCTCTTTCACCCGTTGAAGCCGCCCCCGACCTGTTCGGACTCAAGTCGTGCTTCTTCTGACCTATGGCCGCCATGGTGGAAGGGCCCGCCGCCCTCGCCTGCGAGAAGGGGCCGCCGCCGTCGCCCAAGCTGGCGGATCCATCGCCCCTGCTGGCTCCTGGGCGGCTTGCTCCCAATCCCATGGTGAATCGGCCATCCACATAGAAGACGGCGCCGCCACCGCCGCCACCCAAGCCAGGCCCGATCCGGCGCGGCCAGCAACTCCAGCGGCTTTGGGAGAACCCCGGGGTCATCAGCGCACCCCTTGGAGCTCCTCACGCAGGAAGGCCTGACGCGCTTTGCCGCCGACCTGCGCATCTCGTTCGAGTTCGACGCCGTTGCGTTCGGCACTTCGGCCCCACCCGTTGCCCCCACGGCGCTGTTCGTCACGCCCGGCGAGGCCATCGCCGTTCACCTCACCATCAGCTCTGGGACTCGGTTGTCGACGATTCTCCGCGTCGTGAAGCAGCTCCGGCCCACCGTCGTGGTGTGCGTCGACCACAGATGCCACCGTGGCGACCTGCCGCTACCGCACCACGCGCTTAACGTCGTGCGCTCCACCACGGCATTCCTCGAGTTGCTGGATGTGGCTGGCGCGCTGGCGGACGTGGTCGCGAGGCTGGAGCAGTACGTGTTGCATCCCATGCTTGCCTCAGCCGGATTCACGCTAATGCAGCTCAGCGACACCACCGAGGCATAGGCCGAATGCCTCGTCAGGCGCACGCCCACGTCGGGGTTCCATGTGGAGAAGTGGCTAGCGGCGCTTGCCCTGCGGTGCCAGGAATCGGAGCTGGTGACAGTGTCGGCGTGGCGGTGCTGAAGATGAATACTGATTCTGGTACTGGGACAGTTCCTGTTGTTGCGATTGTGAAGCTGTTAATTGTATACTTTTTATTTGTGATGATATAAGAATTGGGTACTGGGATGTAACCGTTATTGCCTAGGATAATGGCAGCTCTAAGGCAGATGTTATTCATTTGATATAAAGACGATAGAATAGTTTTTCTTCTCAAAAGCATTTGCAGTTCTAATCGACTTCCATCAATATATAGGTGTTGACACTCAAAAATGAATAAAATGGAAGTTAACACGTGGCCGGGCGACAAGGCGGCAAGACCGACGTCCAAACGGGCGTCGGATGCGCCGCTCAGGGGCGCCGGATGCGTCCGACGCCCGTCAAAAGTGGTCCAGAGCCAGTTGTGGGCGAAGCGAGCGCCGGACGCTGGCTTGGGCGGGCGCCGGACACGGCAGGGCCACGTCGGACGCGGTCCAGAATCGGTCTTGGGCGTCGCGAGCGCCGGACGCGGGCGAGCGTGAGCGCCGGACGCGGCCGAGCCACGTCGGACGCGGCACAGAAAGCCCTAGCGCGCGAGGGCAGCGGACGCGGGCGTCGGACGCGCGCCTAAGGCATCGGACGCGTTCGGCGCCGTGTCGGGATGAAACCGACTCCGTTACAAGTCTGTTTTTGGTAATTTTTGACGTGGGAAACTTGAGGAATGAGTTTTTGAGTTGTTTCCTATTGGGATAAGACCACCCCCCTATATATAATAAGGGGATCACGGCCAATTGATCCCATCTATCAATCGTCAATCAAACTACAACATATCTATCTCCTTTTGCCCTAATTCTCTCCTCAACCCCTCTAGTTGCTATCCGGCGGCTCTCTTCGCGAGTTCCGTTGGCTTCCTAGGCGCCATCCGCTGGTGCTAGGAGATCCTCCACGTGCTCATCCCCGACGGATCCTTCCGCGAGCTAGTTCGGGAGCTTTTTCGGCCATCTACGAGCTCTACATCAGCTCACCGGTCTCTAGATCGGTTTTGCCGGTCATGCTTCGTAGGTGTCACATTTGCAGGTCGCTTCAAGGCTACCTCGAGGGCATCTAAGGCCCACGTGTTGAGTGTGCTTGGCGCCGGGATCTATCTTGGTGTCAACATACTTTTTGGCGACTCCATTGGGGAAAGCTAGGCGAAAGCTCAAGTTTCCCTCAAACGGTGACATGGGTTTAGGAGACGGTTCAACGCTGGACAAGAGCGATGTCCATAGCGGCAATATCATCCGACCTACCTCCGTGGAGGAGCTGTCTCCTAAATTGATGGCCCACTTAGAAGAAAAGATGGCGGCACTCACGCAGGCGTTCTTGGGCGGTTGCTTGAAAGATCGTCATGAGCGGGTGATTCAAGACAAGGAGCCAAGCGTTGAGGACTTCATGACAGAGGATCAGATAAACAATAACGAAACTACCCCTAAATGTGATGATGGTCCTATTACGCAAGCTGAAGTAGCTAAGATGTTGTTAGATCAAAGTAATGCTCTTACTGCTACTATGCAACATTCGCATAAGTTGTTAGAGGATAGGATAATTAAAATGGCTGGTAAAGCAAAAGATTCTGAAGAATCGGGTGTTTTACCACAACCTGAACTTGGTATGCCTCAGGGTTTTTACAAGAATCAAACATCTTATGCTGATGCTAGTAAAATGCAATCGGGTCTATTTACTGGAACCGGTCATTCTGGAGCTGGCTCATCAGGGGGTGCTCCCAAATCGGGTCCATTGCGAACCGGTCATAGGGCATCAAGAGCTTCGGAGGGGAACAATGTTCTACCGTACCCACCGAAGTCTCCCAGCCAAGTTCCCATATTTGAGAGCAACAACACTTCTACTCCTCCCTCTACCGATTTCAATGATGTATTGAATCGGTTTAGAGAGGATTTTACTAAGTCCCTCGAAGAAAGTCTAGGTGTGCACCTGAAAACTACTATGAACATGTACACCAAGTCATACCCTTACGCTTATGATTACATGAAGAATCCTGAGCGATGGAAGGTACCTGACTTTCAGAAATTTAATGGTGCCGGTAATAATACTACCATGGAACATGTTAGTATGTATCTTGCTCAGTTAGGGGAAGCTAGTGCTTATGAACACATGAAAATTCGTAATTTCCCTTTATTGTTGACAGTTACTGCTTTTTCATGGTTTACTTCTTTAGCACCATGTTCTATTAATTCTTGGGCTCAGTTAGAGGAAAAGTTTCATAGTCATTTTTACACTGGAACCCAAGAAACTAGACTGGCACACCTTACTTCTGTTAGGCAAATGCGTGATAAAGCTGTCGTAGAGTTTTTCAATAGGGTTAGAGAGATTAAGAATAAATGTTTTCATCTTAGTATCTCTAAAAGAGACCTTGTTGATATATGCTTTAATGGTTTACACTCTAGAATTCATGAGAAACTAGAGAATGTTCAGTTTACTAGCTTCAATCATCTTATTGAGAGGGCCGTTTTCTGGGAATCGCGTCTTAAAGAATCTCGTGACACTTATAGAACGAATCGTTCGAATACACATGCTTGTGATGCTTTTTCAGATCATTCGGATGATGACAACTATGAGTGCAACGCTGCTGAAATTAGGTGGCCAGTAGAAAACAAACTTGTGTCTTGTCCTTCTCTCAAGCCGATTCAAAAGAATCGAAATGAGGAAGTCAAGTATACTTTTGATACTTCTAAATGTGACCAGATTTTTGATGAGTTACTTAAAATCGAACACATTAGAATCAATTACACCATGCCTTCCGCTGATGAGATTAAGAAGGGAGCTTATTGCAAATATCATAATTCTTATTCTCATGCAACTAACGATTGTAACTATTTTCGTCGCCCGGATACAATTGGCCCTTAATGAGGGATGATTGAGCCTTGCTGATATGGAGATCAAGAGGAATCCTTTTCCTACCAATACCATTGAAGAAGGAAGGCCAGCTATCTTGATTCTTCCTGAGCAAGCCGATAAAGCTAAAGGCAAGAATGTCATTATCGGCGAGCCACGTCCTGCACCGAATATCCAAAAGAATTCGGGGTGGCAAGTGGCACTTGAGAAGGATGAACAAGGCAAGAGCAAGCTTAAAATCAACGCTAGTTCAGTGGAAGCATTGCGGAGGCAACGGTGGTATGAGACCCAAGCGACGCAACAAAGGCCGGCCCGGCCAACCTCTCAGGTCGGCCAAGACGACCCATCTATTTCAGCAAAGGTGGCGCCACAAGGGGATCAGGCCGGCAACGTCTCCGGCACTTCAAAGTCGGTTAAATCGATTGCTTCAATCGGTCAAACCGACTCTCAATCTCCCGAAGGCTCCATCGCTTTTAGCATTCATGTGACCCGCATATTTATACCACACAAGCCGGAGATAGGAGTGTGGAAGGAGCAAGAACAAAAAGCTAAGAAATTCATGGTGAAGCCACTTTGTACTTTTGACCGACTTATGGCAAAGTACAAGCAACAAAAGGCCAATTCCGAGAATCGACCAATAAAAAAAAGAGAGTCTACACCTCCTAAGCGAGAAGCTGAAGATAAGAAGCAAAAGGGTGTAGCTCCACCTATTGGTCCTTCTATGCAGGTTGTCCGTTCACGTCCATCTCGTTGGGGACCGTCAGTTACTCAAGCTCCACCAGTATTACCTTTACCGTAGTGGGACGCCCAAGGTGTTTGGGTACCGTATCCAACAGCTCGCATTTCGGAGCATCAGAGGTTGGATGATAATACAAGGCGTCCTATCTCTAGCCGATTGGAGTTTCAATCGAGCTCTAGTGGGGCAAGACAAGAGAAGGCAATCAAGGCACCTGTACAGCAAGCCTATGTCCCCAAGAAGGTTCAAGTGCTTGAGAAGCCTGCTCCCAAGAGTGCTCCATCATCCAGCATCATTATCGGATCAATGCCGGCTCCTGTGATTGCCGGCAATGAACAGATTGTGATTGAGAGCAAAATTCCAGCAAACAAACAAGATGAAGTTGTTGCTGGAGAAGAGGTGAAAGTGAAGCCACCAAGAGATCCGAAGTATATGCATCCCAAGTGGTGCCCACCTAACTTGGATAAAACTCAGAAGCGGAAGTTGCAGTGCGCCGTGCTAGAAAGTTGAAGAAGCAAGCTCTTGAGAATCAACAAGAGAGTTTGCTGAAAAAGGACGGCGATGTTGCTATGGAGCACGGGCACCAATAGATGAACCGACTAAGCCGATTGAAGAATCGGCTAAGCCGGTGGATGCTAGTTCTACTGCTCCGGCAATCGTTGAATCGGTTGTGATGCCTTCCGAGGTGTCCACACCGATTCCGGCGGTTCCCAAGGACCTTGGGGAGAATCCCAAGGAGTTTGCTGCTGTGGTGGCCAATGCTGTAGGTATGGAAGCTGTAGAGGAACAAGACGATGAGATGGTGGACTATGAGCCATCTTCGGAGCGGATCAACGTAGTATATCTATCTTCGGATTACTACGTGATTCATCATGATGAAGAGGAGCCACCAGCAGCAGAGTTAGTGTTTGTAGTGGGGGTGCCGTGGTCAAGAAGCCAAAGACCCGGGTGGACCATCTTTGGCCTTTGAACTTGAAGGGGTACATCAACGTAACTCCAGTGCATAGCATGTTAGTGGACAACGGTGCGATTGTCAATGTCATGCCTTACACGCTGTGCCGCAAGCTTGGGATTAAGGAGGAAGAGTTGATCAAGACCAACATGACCATCATAGGAGTTGGTGGAGATGCTCCAATTCCAGCCAAAGGTATTGCTAACGTTGAATTAACCATCGGGAGCAAGACTTTGGCTACTTCCTTCTTCATCACCGACATCAAGGGAAGCTACAATGCAATTCTTGGGCGCGACTGGATACACGCCAATGAGTGCGCGTCTTCCACTCTTCACCAATATCTCATCCAGTGGAATGGCGATACTATTGAGATTGTCCATGCGGATTCATCGGCTGAAGTTGCTGTTGCCGATTCATCCGAACCCGGGGGGCATGGCGCCTTTGGTTGCTTATCAGGTAGAGATCTTTCTACTTTTGATATGTAGATTACACCAGAGGTGGCTTCGTTCCTGTATCTCTCAAGCTGATTAACAATCGGCTCAACATAATTGTTTAAATGGATAATCACGAATGGTTAAGCGTTGATTGGAACAATATCGGGCTGAGAAGACCGATACCTGTGAAGCTATTGATGACTTTGATGAGCTCAATAAGTTGGGTTAGGGTTTCACGTCGGCCGACCCTTTAGAGCAAGTTGATATTGGGGATGGAGCTACGCCGCGGCCGACGTTTGTGAATCAAAACTTGGAAGCCGATTTTAAAGTTGAATTAATCACGCTTCTCAAGGAATATGTTGATTCTTTTGCATGGAACTACACCGAGGTGCCGGGATTGAGCCGAGATCTTGTTGAACATCGGCTTATTCTCAAAAAGAACTTCAAGCCTGTCAAGCAACATCAGAGGCGCTTCAATTCGGCCATTCATGACCGAATAAAGGAGGAGATCGAAAGGTTGTTGCAGGCGGAGTTCATTCGTCCATGCCAATACGCGGAGTGGGTCTCTAATATTGTGCCAGTTGAGAAGAAGGACAGCGGCAAGATTAGAGTATGCATTGATTTCAGAGATTTGAATAGAGCCACTCCTAAAGATGAATACCCTACGCCTATAGCTGATATGTTGATCAATGATGCTTCGGGGCATAAGATGATTAGTTTTCTTGATGGTAATGCGGGATACAATCAGATTTTCATGGCGGAAGAAGACACATCAAAGACAGCTTTTATTTATCCTGGCTTTGTTGGCTTGTTTGAGTGGATTGTGATGACCTTTGGGTTGAAGAACGCAGGAGCAACCTATCAAAGAGCTATGAATTTGATCTTCCATGATCTAATTGGGGTGATTATGGAGGTTTATATTGATGATATTGTGATCAAATCGGCTGCCCATAAATCTCACTTAGCCGATTTACATCTTGCTTTTGAAAGGATGCGCCGCTACGGTTTGAAGATGAATCCGCTCAAGTGTGCTTTTGGAGTATCTTTGGGAAGTTCTTAGGCTTTATCATCCATGACAAAGGCATAGAGGTTGATCCCAAGAGGATTGAAAAGATCAAGAAAGTTCATCCACCTACGTGCAAGAAAGACATGCAAAAATTTCTAGGAAAGGTGGACTACTTGAGAAGGTTTATTGCTAACTTGTTCGGGAAAATTATTCCGTTTACTCCTATACTCAAGTTGAAGGATGAATCTGAATTCACTTGGGGGGTAAGCCAACAAAATGCATTTGACAAGATAAATGAGTATTTATCATCACCGCCCGTTCTTCGTGCACCTAGAAGAGGAGTTCCATTCAAGCTTGATATTGCTGCCGAAGGGAAGGTCATTGGGGCTGTTATGACTCAAGAAGATGAAGGGAAAGAGTATGTGATTGCTTATCTTGGTCGTCGTCTTCTTGATCCCGAGATAAGGTATGCCCATATTGAGAAATTATGCTTATCGATGTACTTTGCATGCCAAAAGATGAGACATTATTTGCTGTCAAGTACATGTGTTGTAGCATGCCAGGCCGATGTTATTAAACACATGTGGCATCGGCCAATCCTCAGTGGGAGGTTAGGCAAGTGGGCATACTCTTTAATTGAATATGATTTGGTCTTTGAGCCATTGCGAGCAATCAAAGGTCAAGTGCTTGCTGATTTTATTGTTGATCATAGTATAAATCTTAATGATAAAATCAGTTACATTACTATTACTCCATGGAAATTATACTTTGATGGATCGGTTTGCAACAACGGTCAAGGCATTGGTATTGTTTTAATTTCTCCTAGTGGCCTTTTTTTGACAAGAAAAGACCGTGGGGAGTCCCCCGCGATGCGATTTTTTAGAAAATAGGCACCCAAATTCGCTCCCGATGGGATTCGAACCTGGGTGGCTAGATGTAGTGCCACATTGAGTCACCTAGCTAAGTGAGCCAGGCTCACTTTCCTTTCTCCTAGTGGCCTTGTGACCGAGATGTCTAGACGATTAGATTTCTATTGTACTAACAATCAGGTCGAATATCAAGCCTTGTTATTCGGATTGATCATGTTAACTTCCATGGAGGTGCAGCATGTTGAAGCTTATGGTGATTCGTTGTTAATAGTACAACAAGTTAATGGAGAATTCCAATGTCTAGATGGATTACTTCGTTCTTGCCTTGATTCTTGTCTTAATCTTATTTCCAAGCTTGCTGAATTTAAGATTCGGCATGTCCCTAGGCATGAAAATCAAAAGGCTAACATGCTAGCTCAACAAGCCTCCGGCTTTGATGTTGGTAAGCGTAACTTTCACATACAAAATAAGCCGATGCATGAGGATATCAATCTTTATTGTGCAGGAACAAGTGAATTGGATCAACCGACCGTAATTGTCGGATTAACCAATTCTTCTGAGGCGTATGCCAGCGATAATGTTCGGATCGGTCTAGTTCAGATTCTAGTAATCCTAGTACCGATTCGGAAGATTGGAGAACTCCCTTGATAACTTATTTGCAGGATCCTAATACCAAAGTTGACAAGACCATCCGACGGCTTGCATTCAAGTTTATGTTGCAACATGATGAGCTCTATAGGAGGACAGCCGATGGTTTGTTGCTAAAGTGTTTAGGGACTGACCAGGCAAAAGTAGCTATGGGAGAAGTCCATGAAGGAGTTTGTGGTACGCATCAATCGGCTCCTAAGATGAAGTGGTTGTTGAGAAGGGCTGGTTTTATTGGCCTACTATGATAGCCGATTGCTTTCGCTACTACAAAGGATGTGAAGAATGCCAACGGTTCGGTAATATTTAGATGGTACCCGCTTCGGAGCTCCATCCCATCATGAAGCCATGGCCATTCAGAGGTTGGGGGCTTGATTTCATTGGCCAAATACACCCCTCATCTTCAAAGGGACATTGGGTCATCTTAGTTGCTACAGATTATTTCACTAAATGGTGTGAGGCGGTCCCATTGAAGAATATGACACATAAGGAGGTGATTGAATTTCTTAGAGAGAATATAATTCATAGATTCGGCATACCTCAATCATTGCATACAGACCAAGGGTCATCATTCATGTCCAAAGAGGTGAGGGCTTTTGCCGAATCTTATAGAATCAAGATTGTTCATTCATCTCCATACTATGCTCAAGCTAATGGCCAAGCTGAAGCTAGTAACAAGACCTTGATCAAGCTCATTAAAAAGAAGATTGAAGAGACTCCAAGGAAGTAGCATGAAGTCTTTTCGGAAGCTTTGTGGGCGTATCGCATATCAAAGCACGGTGCTACAAAAGTTACTCCTTTTGAATTGGTTTATGGTCAAGAAGCTATGTTGCCTGTTGAAGTGAACTTGGGTGCATTCAGATTTGCTAAACAAAATGATCTATCCCCAGTGGTGTACCATGATCTCATGATGGGCAACATAGATGAAGTGACCGACAAGAGATTACAAGCTCTTAAGGAGATTGAGAAAGACAAGATGCATGTCGCAAGGGCCTATAACAAAAAAGTGAGAAGTAAATCGTTCCAAGTGGGAGATTTAGTGTGGAAAACCATACTACCTATTGGATCGAAGAGTAACAAATTTGGCAAATGGTCTCCTAATTGGGAGGGTCCTTTGAGGCGATCAAGGTGGTGCCTGGAAATTCCTATGTGCTAGAGACAATGAAAAAGGAGCGTCTCGACAAAGAAATTAACGGGAAGTATCTTAAAAAATACTTCCCAAGTGTTTGGCAAGAGGCCTAGTGCTCTTTCAAATAATGGCCGATACATGTATCACCCTTAGAACAAAAATGGCCGATGAATACATCGCCCTTAGACACCGGCTAGCCGATGTGATCGGTATCGTTGCTAGTTGGTTACGGGTGGAAGAATGTTTTCGGGTTCATCGACAAATTTACGAAAGCGGGGGCATGTGTTGATGCTCAAAAATGAATAAAATGGAAGTTAACACGTGGCCGGGCGACAAGGCGGCAAGGCTTTGTTGGTATAAATCAAGTGCAACTAAAATATAGAGGATTACGCAGCGCACGAGAACATACCATTGTAGCATTTTACCGGGAGTAAACCGGGTATCGTTATTTATATTTTACCACGGGGAAGCAAGGGTTAAAGAATCGATAACTCACCATCATGTATCTACTAACTTAGTAAATCAACTAGACTAAAGCGGGGGTAAATGATATATATATAAATAAGGTAATATAAATAATAAAGCACGCATGAGAATTCTATGATAAATGAGTAGCTAGCTAGAGCGAGAGGACAACGGGAGAGATCAAGGTTCCTATATACTTTTCTACTACTTTGGTTCTATAATAACGGGGGATGGATAGATATAGCAATCATACAATAGCACTTCGGGACATCGGAGCACTAGCCACAGACATGGATGAGAAGGGGGCTAGGAAGGTCCGACTACGGTCCTACAAACACCAACCCGAACGAGGTGGAATACGACGGCCGTCAGGACTGTCACCTCTGGGGCTACCACAACAATCCGTGGGATTGGGTGCAATCTCAGGTAACCTCTAGTCTAGACACCATGTCTACACTATCAATTACTACTCTAATTACTTAAGATAACTAGAGCACTCGATGCGAGCGAAGATCCCATACTAAAGCATAACTACTATACTAACAATCACAAGATAGGCATAAAAGTAAATAGAGAAGATAAATATATTGAAGCATAAGTCTTACAAAGAGTAGATACAAAGACATACCAAATCTCTGAAGACTTCTCCGAACCGGAGCGCAGCTCCGCTCTCCCTAACTCTCATCTAGATCTAATCTACTACATTGGAATGTCTAGCTCTAATTCTCTAGAGAAGAGAAGTCATCCATTCAAGGGACGCCTCTACAACTCGATCCGCTGGGAGATAATGAATTAGGGTTTTAGGGATTCCTCCTCCGGGGCCGGGGGCCCCGCTTATATAGCCCCCTAGGATGCACCACGGCCATCGGATCAAACCGACCTAAACGGACGATAATTATTCATCCTTAAAGGCGGTGGAACAGGGATCCGCGAGGCCGGCGTCCGATTGGTCCAGTGGGCGGTCGGCCGACCCAAGAAGGGAGTCGGCCGACCCACCACCGAGCCCGTTCGGGCTCCGTTTGGTCCGAGCCTTCTCGAACCTTCCAGTTACGGAATTTTCACCGGTTCCCGATTATCTCTATGTAAACCTGATATGTGGGCCTTCCTTGGGTATTTTCAGTGACACACCTGCGAAGCAGGACATTCACCAAAACTCGTGGAATTTCGTCGGTATAACCCCTATATCTAGTTGGTGAACATATTTTAGTCCTTTCTCATGTTTAGTTGACGGTAAAAATTGGCACTTAACGACCGTCAACAACTCCCCCAAGCTTTCCTTTTGCTCGTCCCCGAGCAAAGATAAACTCGGTGTGGATCGGGAGTTGCTACAATGCTTTCACGCCTCAAAAGTACACATGCGTTCAAACAAGAACTCTCCTCCGGATTAGAGTGAACTATTCGACTCAAAACTTACTCATATTACCTTCACCATGGGGCTTGTAACCGTCACTTGGGTCTTGAGCGGTTGAAAGACGAAAGGTCAAGTCGAGCGCTATGTTTCTCGCTCTTTGATCAACTATTATTCGGAGTTTTTTGCAAGATTTCAAATAAAAACTCGAGTTCCTTGTATGAACCTTTCGGATCTCTCATTTGTGGTATTTCGGATCCTCTCCAAGGCATGAGTAGTGTATGCCTTCTCTCTTCTCTCAAAATATGTGGTATTTGTGGAATTAAGGCATAATGGAAAGTGCCTTCTCTCTCTCACCCTACTTTCTAATAGGCTTATGTGGAGCTCATAGGTGGGGAGACACTCAAACTCACTTGCATATATTGCACGGTTAAACCATGGATCCAATAGGAACTAAAATAATAATAAAGTCATATGTGCATGTGAATGAGGAAATGGGATGGATGATAAGATGATGATGATAAGAAAATGATTATGAGGGGTGATCACTTGGTGAACATCTACTTCTACACTTGCTCCTTTGGGGATAACATGACTCCCTTTATTCGGAAACTTTGAAACTTCTTGAAGGAAAGACTTGGCTACTCTTTTTCTTTCTTTTCTTTTTTTCTTCTTCTTCTTTTTTTCACTTTTTTTTTTTTTTTTTTTTTTTTTAAATAGAGCAACCAATCCTCGGAAACGAAACTTTAACAACGGGGAGTGTATAACTTGAAATGATAATATTTGGAGCTTTTATGTAGGCAAATGGAACGGTGATGATTATTTCTAGATGTTCACTCCCGAGAATAGGAGTAGAACCTTTTCGGATGAAGTGAAATGAATGGCGTATGTATATGTGGATGGATGGATGGATGGATGGATGGATGCGTACTCCCGGGGTAGGAGCAGCATATGTGCGTATCTCCGGGATAGAGATAGCACATTATGTGGTGGATGTGGATCTATATATGGGTGGTACTTCTAGGGACAGAAGTAGCACAGAATGAATGTAGTAGTTATAAGATGAGTGCAAGCTTCTGAGGACAGAAGTAACATAGATCAATGGATGGAGAGCACATAGTATTGACTTTAATTGCATGACTGATTCCTTATGGGTCCACAGCATAACCACACTCAATGCCTAAAAATACTACACTCAAACCTACAATATGGTCTATATAAACAGATGGGTCTTTCCTAATCTAGTAAGCATGAATATATGGCTGTGGTAGGAATTTGAACTCTCATCATAAAGGAACTCATCATGCGAGGAATTTAATATTTTCGTAAATAAATTCTCGAACTCTAGCATCTCTAGGAACAAGATGGACAGCAGCTCAAAACCTTCCCATATCATACCCGTCAACCACCTAGACTTAGATCAAGTGTTTGCTACCCACAAGTTTCAGGTTCAGAGCAAATCTCAAATCTAAACAGTTGTGTCCAAAACTCGGGAGAGTGCAAGGTTGAAAACTAGGTACTTGAAAGGAATTACGGCGAGCAACTATTCATCATCTCCATGTAGAGTTTATTCTAGGGATCACTTTTAAGACAGTTAATAAGAGCTCTCCAAAAGTAGAAAAGATAAATAAGGAAATCTTTACGAGTTTCTAAGGTTATGCATCTTTTTTTTTTTTTAGTTGTTTAGCAAGCTCTATAAATAAATAG
The DNA here is from genome assembly GCA_018135685.1 of Themeda triandra. NCBI lineage: Eukaryota > Viridiplantae > Streptophyta > Magnoliopsida > Poales > Poaceae > Themeda > Themeda triandra. The sequence goes on from JAENPR010000449.1 coordinate 83,343, forward strand.
ACAAGTTGGAACACTTAGCTTGATACACGGGGATGCTCTCCCCCAAGCTGGATGTTGACATAGTCTGCGATGTTGCGACGAGGCAATGAAGACGTTCTAGTCCTCTGGAGTGTCGTAGATAGTTCTTTGTTGGAGACAAGCACTTGAATGTTGCGGGCAGCACTCCGACAGGGAACTGGATGTCCCTCTGCCTGTTAGCTCTTCTTGATCCTCGATGTTCTGTGAAGCTCAAATAGACAACAAAGCTTGTGGAACTAATTAAGCGTTAGTGATAAAAACCTCTAGGCCTTGGTTGTCTAGAACTTTCTTAACTCAAATGTCTTATAACGGGATCACAAGAAATATTTTTTTTTTTTTTTTTATAATAAAGGAATGCAGACAGAGAAAATAGATATGCAAAAAAATTATTTTTATGCCACCACAATGAATGATTATTCACATGGGGCTTAGTAGTTTTTCTGGATGCAAATGCACAAATCTTTATTTTCTTTTTTCTAGTGCGAGATAGTAAAGCGAAGATGCAATTAAGATGCATGTAGGGAAAATAAATATGCTTAAAGGAAAATGCAATCTTTGTGAAAGGAAATCTTGATAAATACCAAGTTACCTCCTTGGCGAGGGTTTAGTGATTTAAGTCCTCCGACGGGACTTCTTGTCATGTTCACTCCTTCGGTGCATCATTTGATCCCAAAGGTAGAGACCTTGAGAATCTGCACCTCTTGAGATGGTAACTCTAGGAAAGGAGTCACCCATGTTCTTTCTTGTCCAGCGAGTCTTTATCACTTGGAATACCTTGTGATGAAGAGTAGATGCTTCTAGTGGTCCTTTACTTCTTCTTGGAGTTTGCCTTGCTTGATTGACCTCTCTCCTTGAGCATCTTGTCTTCTAAAATTTCACTCTTTTTTTTTTTTATGCATAGACCTTGTGCTCCACTCATTGTTTCTTCTCAACGTGCCGAGCGACGGAGGCTTGAAAGACGAAGAGCATTTGCTGGATCATTGTTTGAAGAGTCATCGGCCTTCCTCCCCCAAGCTTGACCTTGTTGTCGCTCGCCACATGAAACCAAATATGAGTGTTGAGTTATCCCTCAGAGTGTGTTGTACTCCTATGTCCTTAGACACTGTTTGTCCTCTGTTCTTAAGCCTTTATTTGTCTGAGAGGGATTTTTGATTATAGGTCCATTGAGCAAAGATCTCTCCCTTGCATCCTGCCTTCGTTTGTACTGTCCAATCCAGGATGAGCGTACAGACAGTTGCATGATCTTCTTTCGTCAACCATTCTTGATTTTCATTGAGTCTTGGTTGACGCATTGATGTTCGTTGGAGATGTTGACTCGAGTTCTTCCTTGATGGTCTTTGTCTTCTAGCAGCATGGCGAAGAGTTGTACGCCATCCGTCTTGATGATCAAGGAAGGAGCTTCTTTAGTATATGCGGGCTTCATCTCCAATGGCTTAGGGACATCATCTTGCAACCATAGTCATGGTCCTTCAAGGCTTGGTCGGTGGTCAACCCTTGATAATGATTGGTTGACACAAGGATGCATGCCATTCCATCCTTGTCCTTCTTTGCCGACATGCAAGATGGTGTCTTCGGAGTTGCTCATAGCTTGTCGCCTTAATCCACTTCTTTGAGTGAGTTCAAGATGTTGATGCTTCTTGTGGCACTCTTGTCTTTCTCTTTGTTCCATTACTGAAGTGGCAAATTCGCAGGTGATGCCAATCCACGAATAGGCAGATCATAAGTTCTTTCCTGCAAAATATTAGGGGACACATACCCGAAGGATTGCAACAATTTCAAACTATGGGCTATTATCCACTATCTATTTTAGAATTTCATCTATGCTAATAAAGAGATGATTTTTGAGTTACTTTAGCATAGACTTTATTTATCATGTTTTCTAATGGCTCTTTTTTATGGCACGCTAACATGGTTCAAGGCAAAGTTAACTTGCAACAAAAGACAATGTGAATGATATTTGATACTTACAATTCTTCCTTGAACAATGGATGAGTTGTGTCTTTTGTGTGAAGTTGTTGGAATTCATCATATGCCTTGCTTCATCTACGAAGTGTGTTCATCTCTTGACTTACCCAAATTGGATTTGAGAGTTTTACGTAGGGGTTAGTCCAACAAAATAACCAATATCTACTAAAGCACATTTTAGTTCAATAACCAAACTAGACTCCATGTCTAATTTAATTAAGGAAGGTATTTAACCTAAGCACCACGCTTAATTTAAAAACCTTTGGAGGTATGCGCAACACTTCCAAACCAAAGCATACTATAGCAAACAAAGGTGACATGAAAGCACTATAGAGATTTACTCAAATGGAGATGAAAAAGCATGATCATTGGTGAGTTTTTTTTTTTTTTTAGATGCAAAACACATGGATGAATCTAAGAAACCAAACATGCAATGGATAAGCGAACATAAACAAGCTAAACGGTAGTGGATGCATGAATTGTTAAAAGTAAACATGCGGTGGGGTGCAAGAATTTAAATGATAACTACTCATAATTTTAAAGTCCATGAGCAAGACTATCTCACCATTCTTGATCATAGTTACCATGACTCACATAATGAAATTTGTGAGTGGTGCAACATCTATGTTCATCACTTGTGAAGTGATTTGAAATTCTTGTGACGACGACCTTTTGTACATTGTGAGGTGGCGGGGTTCCAATGTTGATGAATGTTGAATGTTGGGGGACCCTAGGCTCTTCAATGTCTCTTCTTTTCTTGTGGAAACTTGCCGGAAGGTCAAAACGGCTTCTTTTGTCCTGTCTATTCCACACTTAACAGAACAAGGGGTAATCCTACTAAAGCTAGTGGTACACTAAACTAGCAGACAGCAAGATCATTATCAAAAACTTAACACCGATTGCTTCCCCGGCAACGGCGCCAAAAATGCTTGTTGGTATAAATCAAGTGCAACTAAAATATAGAGGATTCTGCAAGCGCACAGAACATACCATTGTAGCATTTTACCGGGAGTAAACCAGGTATCGTTATTTATATTTTACCACAGGGAAGCAAGGGTTAAAGAATCTGATAACTCACCATCATGTATCTACTAACTTAGTAAATCAACTAGACTAAAGCAGGGGTAAATGATATATATATAAATAAGGTAATATAAATAATAAAGCACGCATGAGAATTCTATGATAAATGAGTAGCTAGCTAGAGCGAGAGGACAACGGGAGAGATCAAGGTTCCTATATACTTTTCTACTACTTTGGTTCTATAATAACAGGGGATGGATAGATATAGCAATCATACAATAGCACTTTGGGACATCGGAGCACTAGCCACGAGACATGGATGAGAAGGGGGCTAGGAAGGTCCGACTACGGTCCTACAAACACCAACCCGAACGAGGTGGAATACGACGGCCGTCGGGACCTGTCACGATCCAGGGCTACCACAACAATCCGTGGGATTGGGTGCAATCTCGAGTAACCTCTAGTCTAGACACCATGTCTACACTATCAATTACTACTCTAATTACTTAAGATAACTAGAGCACTCGATGCGAGCGAAGATCCCATACTAAAGCATAACTACTATACTAACAATCACAAGATAGGCATAAAAGTAAATAGAGAAGATAAATATATTGAAGCATAAGTCTTACAAAGAGTAGATACAAAGACATACCAAATCTCGAAGACTTCTCGAACCGGAGCGCAGCTCCGCTCTCCCTAACTCTCATCTAGATCTAATCTACTACATTGGAATGTCTAGCTCTAATTCTCTAGAGAAGAGAAGTCATCCATTCAAGGGACGCCTCTACAACTCTGATCCCGCTGGGAGATAATGAATTAGGGTTTTAGGGATTCCTCCTCCAGGGGCCAGGGGCCCTGCTTATATAGCCCCCTAGGATGCACCACAGCCATCGGATCAAACCGACCTAAACGGACGATAATTATTCATCCTTAAAGGCGGTGGAACAGGGATCCGCGAGGCTGATGCTGATTGGTCCAGGTGGGCAGTCGGCCGACCCAAGAAGGGAGTCGGCCGACCCACCACTGAGCCCGTTCGGGCTCCCGTTTGGTCCAGAGCCTTCTCGAACCTTCCAGATTACAGAATTTTCACCGGTTCCCGATTATCTCTATGTAAACCTGATATGTGGGCCTTCCTTGGGTATTTTCAGCTGACACCCTGCAGAAACAGACATTCACCAAAACTCGTGGAATTCTGTCAGTATAACCCCTATATCTAGTTGGTGAACATATTTTAGTCCTTTCTCATGTTTAGTTGACGGTAAAAATTGGCACTTAACGACCGTCAACAAAGACCGACGTCCAAACGGGCGTCGGACGCGCCGCTCAGGGGTGCCGGACGCGTCCGACTCCCGTCAGACGCGGTCCAGAGCTGGTTGTGGGCGAAGCGAGCGCCGGACACTGGCTTGTGCGGGCGCCAGACGCGGCAGGGCCACGTCGGACGCGGTCCAGAACCGGTCTTGGGCATCGCGAGCGCCGGACGCGGGCGAGCGCGAGCGCTGGACGCGGCCGAGCTGCGTCGGACGCGGCACAGAAAGCCCCTCGTGCGCGCGAGGGTGGCGGACGCGGGCGGCGGACGCGCGCCTAAGGTGCCGGACGCGGGATGAAACCGACTCCGTTACAAGTCGGTTTTTGGTAATTTTTGACGTGGGAAACTTGAAGAACGAGTTTTGGAGTTGTTTCCTATTGGGATAAGACCACCCCCCTATATATATGAGGGGATCACGGCCGATTGATCCCATCTATCAATCGTCAATCAAACTACAACATATCTATCTCCTTTTGCCCTAATTCTCTCCTCAACCCCTCTAGTTGCTGTCCGGCGGCTCTCTCCGCGAGTTCCGTTGGCTTCCTAGGCGCCATCAGCTGGTGCTAGGAGATCCTCCACGTGCTCATCCCCGACGGATCCTTCCGGGAGCGAGTTCGGGAGCTTTTTCGGCCATCTACGAGCTCTACATCGGCTCACCGGTCTCTAGATCGGTTTTGCCGGTCACGCTTCGTAGGTGTCGCGTTTGCAGGTCACTTCAAGGCTACCTCGAGGGCGTCTAAGGCCCACGTGTTGAGTGTGCTTGGCGCCGGGATCTATCTTTGTGTCAACAATAGGTAACCATGATGTTGATTCATTTGTGAATATTTATATATATATGTGGGTTATGCGTGGTTGAATGTGATTATATACTCAATATATATACTCAAAATATACAATAAATAAATATTTTTTTTTTATTTTTTCACAGGGGTAAAATGGTCTTTTTACCAGAAAGTTAACACCGTTAGAGGCCAAATCTAACAGAAGGCCATTTTCCTAACAAACTTATGTTTTGAGGCCAGATTCATAAGTTCAAAAAAGTAAAGGCCAGTTTTCTAAAAGCAACATTTTTGAGGCTGTTTTCCTAATTCTCTCTTGGCACTGCTAGCAAGGAATTCCACGACGTCTAGAAGGCAAGGAAATGGACAATCATCTGTCAAGGAATTTAAGTGTACACATGGACTGAGCCACATGTGTCAACTTACTAGTCAAGGGTCTCGATCAGTAAACGATCAAGTGATGAATGCTTGATCGGCTGGTTTGTTTGACCGGACGGATTTATTTGGCGCCTAGCTTAATTATTAGTCGTGCGGCCAGAACGTACAGAAAAGCGAATATCTGATCCATCGGGTCCGGTTCGAAAATTCCAACCTCGAAAAATCGTGATTGACTAACCCGTGACCGTTACTTCTTTTCTTTTCTTTTTTTTTTTTTTTTTTTTTGATGATGCCCAACCCGTGACCGTTACTTAACACACCGCGCGTCCATGTCGGATCGGAGATATATAGGAGTACTATCGTAGCAAAAGGCCGGCTGCAGCAGGACACGTCGTTTCCCACGTCATCAGATGGACCTACTACGTACTACCCACCTAGAGGATCAGATCAGAGCAGCAACACGAGTCCGGCATGCATTTTTAATTTGTGCTTGCTTTGAGCCCTGGGCCAGTGCGGCAGTGCCTGCTGCCTAGCTAGCCATATGCAGATGATTCTAACCGAGACATCTAACAGGCTAACAGCTCCGGTAAGGAGCCAAATAAACAAACATGCCTGCATATATGGGGCCTGATTGGATGCAGAGTCAGTTCCGAACTCAGACAGAGCTCCTAGACGTCTGATTTTAAACGTCTAGTGCTAGGATCATTTGCCTGGCAGGCAGATAAACTAAATAGGCCATCTAGATAACATTCCACAAATCGAGTCCCAGACCCAGGGAGCTGCTAGCTGCTGTGCTTAATTGTATTGAGCTGATCGAGCTGGTGGCTGCGTACGATAATATACCTCGACGACGTTGATGGCGGAGTTGAGCAGCGTGGGCAGCGCGCGCGCCCCCACGTACACGTCCGCCTCCACCGACAGGTGCTCGTACCGCACCTCAATCTGGGGAAGCTCGATGCCAGCCCCGCAACGTACGTACGTGACACAACAGAGGGTTATTATTGGACGCAACAATAATGAGTGTTGGCTTGGCGCGGAAAGTTCCTACGTATGCGTGCAATGTTTTCGCAGCAAACAACAATTTTTTTCTCGATCACGCAAAAAGGTTTGCGTGTTTTTTATTAAGGCAAAGAAAATGTTTAGTACAACATGTCTTAGCGACATCCTAGGGGGGCTGAAGAATTATAAATGGACGCTTAAACCCATCGTAGTGTACTAAAATCTGTGGTGTTACATTGGACACAAATCAACCTAACAAGAGGCGCGCTGGCTAGGCCTATGCCCGAGCAGACGGCCGGCTAAGTCATCAGCAACAAGGGGGTGCCCGCTGCTTATGCACAGCAGGTCTATCTCCTCGGCAGGTGACTGTCCATCTACCTTCTCCGCAGCGCTAACTTCGAGGACCGTTCGTGAATTTTGCTCCCGACAGATTATAGACCGGATGAATTGAGCGTCCGTTTTTTCTATATTTTATACGAGCCCCATAGCGTACTATTTTGCAACAAGTCGACTCATCTCTGCGATGATGTAGCACTCTCCCTCCACGATGAGTCAACCCATCACTACAGGTGTCCTTATGACTTGATATAGAAGATTCACACACTAAATGGAACATAGAAGAACTTGGTGCTGGCATTATAGGGTGACTATAGTTTTCTAAAAAGTTCGAGGTTGGAGTTTCGAAGACTAAAAATTAATAAAACATGGGTCAACCTTAGTAATATTATGGTTTTCAAGACTACAAAAGTTGTTACATATCAAAACACTTCTTTGAATTCTAATAAGAAAAAAAAAACTTTGTTCTTAGTCGTGACTTGTTTAGATGATCTTTGTTTTGTACTCGCGAAAAGATGATCTTAGTTCAATTTAACGTAAAAAACGACAAGATGGAGGGGATTTATAGAGTTCATATGCCAAACTCTTTTGCCATGTCCCACTGGCGTCTTACAGTATCTTTTCTTTGAAATGGAGTCTTACAATATTTGGTATAGAAAGCTCGGGATAATTTCAACATGTTTTTGTTAGATGTATATGGTGTATGTTATATTTTTCTCTTTGTGTAAGGGCCTAGATGCATATATGCCCTACTCATATACATGTTTGGGCAGTTGGCCCGAGGAATAGATTCAGCTCCATTCCTTCTAACATGGTACCCGAAGCCAGGTTCTGGGGTTAGGATTTACCTTGCCCTCTCGCGCGCTTCTCCCGTCGCGCTCGTCTTGCTCCGCCGCTCGCCGGCTATCTTTTCCTCGCGTGCTTTTCCCGCCGTCGCGTGCTCTCCATGGCTGGGTGCACCCCCGCCGTCGCGTGCCCCTGCGGCCAGGCGCGGCCCCGCCGTCGCCTGCCTCCAGCGGCCGGTGCGGCCCCTTCGTCGCATGGCCTCATGCGGTCGGCCTCATCGCGTGCATCCTCCGCAGCCCCGTCGCTAGGCGACCTGCTGCCGCGTGCTCTCCCCCTGCTGCTGCCGCTCGTGGCTCTGCTCTGCCGCGCGTGCTCTGCTCTGTGCCGCTTTGCTGCTTCCTCTTTCTAGATTAGGTTGAGGCAAAAAAAGGGATGTCATCTCCTTCTGCTTCTTCCTCTGGTGGTGCTAGTGGTTTTCAAATCCAGCGCTGCCTAGTGATTTTTGATGGCACTAATTATCATGAGTGGGTTCCACATATGAGGTGGCATATGCGTGGTCTTCACCTTTGGTAGTTTCTAAGTGGTGAGCTACCTTGTCTAGTCTTGCCTGATCATCCAGTGCAACCGGTAATTCCTCCAGAAACATCTGAAGATGAACAGAAGAAGTCACACGAAGCTTATGATGATGATATGGCCTCTTATATATATCTCATTTTTCAGGCTTATCAGACTTGGTTGGATGAAGATGCTCGTGCTAGGGCTGTTCTTCGTGCTAGTATGGAAAAGCATCTGACTGAAGAGGTTATTCGGCTTAATCATGGTGCTCAGATGTGGGTTGTCCTTCGCCAATGCTATGAGCCTTCTGGTCAGTCTACCTATATTGCTGCCTTATGTCAAGAGCAGCTGTTACAGTAAGGTGACAGTTCAGTTAACGATTTCTTTCGACAGCTATCTGCAGTATGGCGTGAGCTTGACACTCTAAGCCATCAGTTGTTCCCAGACACTTGTGACTCTTGCAGGAAGCAACAGAGCCATCTTGAGCTTCGTCGCACTTATGCCTTCCTGACTCGTCTACGTGCTGAGTTTGAGCCTCTACGTGCTCAGTTACTTGCTCGTGAGCCGTGTGTGCCCTTAATGGAGGCTCTTGTTGCTGTTCATAATGAAGAGACTCACCTTCGTTCTGCTGGTCTACTTCAGTCGATGTCCTTCTCAGTTCTGGCTGCTCGGTTTGGAATTCTTGGTACTCCTCCCAAAGTACCTGCTTCAGTAGCCTCTGGCAACTCGGGAACTCACAGTTCAAGTAGTCTTCATTGTTATCACTATGGCAAAGATAGACACGATGATGATCATTGTTTCAAGAAGAAGCGACAGGCTCAGTCTCACCGAGATGGGCATCCCCCACAAGCTCAGTGTCAGCAGCGTGATACACAGCAGGAGATACTCATGCTACTTCGTCGTCTTGCTGTTGCTCCTTCTAGAGCTTCTGGTTCTGTCACTACTAGAGCTACTACTAGAGCTGCTAGTTCTGTCACTCTTGCTCCAGCACTCTCTACTGCTACTTCTCAGACTTCTATCAAGAGACCACCATCCACTTCAGGTATCTTGCCATGGATTCTTGAGTCTGGTGCTTCTTTCCATATGACACCTGATAGTACCTGTCTTTCTTCTATTTGCACTCCTTCAATTCCTCTCACTGTTCAAATTACTAATGGCTCACCTCTTTCGGTTATTGGTCATGGCACTCTTTCATCTTCTTCATTTCATGTTCCTAATGTTTCTTACGTTCCTAATTTGACCATGCAACTTATTTCTGCTGGCCAGCTTACTGATCATGGTTGCCATGTTATTCTTGATTCTGACTCTTGTCATGTTCAGGATCTCGGCACGGGTCTAGCCCTCACCGCCATGATTCTCAGTGCCTCTGGGTGCTTGACTGGCTTCGTCTTCCTTCCGCTGCTTCTGCCGGCCTTGTGGGCTCTGCTTTTCCTGCATCGGCTTCCTCTTTTGCTCAATGGCATCATCACTTGGGACATCTGTGTGGTTCCCGGTTAACCACTCTTGTTCGTCGTGGTGTTCTTGGAAATGTTTCTGGTGATGTTTCTTTAGTTCAGTGTTAGGGATGTAAAGTTGGCAAACAAATATAGCTTCCATATCCCTCTAGTTGGTCTGTGTCACAACGTCCTTTTAATCTTGTTCATTAAGATGTCTAGGGTCCTGCACCTTTTGTCTCAAAAGAGGGTCATCAATATTATGTCATATTTATCGATGATTTCTCTCATTTCACATGGGTGTATTTTATGAAACATTGTAATGAGGTGTTATCCATCTATAAAACCTTTGCTCGAATGATTTGTACTCATTTTGATCCTTCTATTCGTGTTTTTCGTGCTGATTCTTCTGGGGAGTATCTTTCTGGTGCCCTTCACCAATTTCTTTCTGAGCAAGGAACACTTTCATAATTTTCTTGTCCTAGCATGCATGCTTAGAATGGTGTTGCTGAGCGCAAACATCGTCATCTTCTTGAAACTGCTCGTGCTCTTATGATTGCTTCCTCCGTTCCACCTCATTTCTGGGCTGCAGCAATCTCCACTACCACCTATTTAACTAACATTCAACCCTCATCTGCTCTTAAAGGTGGCAGCCCATATAAGTGCCTTCTTGGACATCCACCTGATTACTCTAGTCTTCTCCTTTTTGGATGTTTGTGCTTGTTGATGGTGGATATACTATGGAAATTCACACTCAAAACACCGTCAACATGCCTTGATTCCAAGGAAGAATAAGCATAACATGAACATATTTTATCAATAACTAGTTCCACTTACACTCTTAGCTTTTGATTGTAGGTAACACAAAACAGAGCTCAGTGGGACCCACATAGGGGGTCGGCCGACCCTCCTATGGGCCCACCTTGGCCTGAGCTTCGAGCATGATCCAAGCCAACACCCTGGAGTCCATTTCAACCATCAGATCAACTTGTGTTTTCACGGCTGAAGATCATTGCACATGGATCCATGGGCCCACAATGAAGCAAGCAATGTGACAAATATTTGGCAACCGATGGAGCCACTTCCTGTGATAGGTGGGGGCACCTTCTAGAAGACTGTGGCAGGGCCTACCTGTCATGGGGGGTCGACCGACCCCCTGGTGAGTTGCTAAGTCGGTTGGCTTCCCACCGACTTATGCATGCTTCCCCCACGCTGGCTTCATCAACACCCTCCATTTGAGGCGGTTTCAAGGTCGATCCATCCAAGGGCCAAGGTGGAGTGGCACACGGATCGATGAAGTGGTAGTGGAGTAGCCCCTACTCCACCTTCCCTATAAATAGAGGCTGCCTCCACCCTTGAGAAACATCTTCCAAGCTTCCATATCTCCAAACTCCAATCTTCTCGGAAGATCAAGAAGCAAGAGTGGGAGTTAGAGTCAAGTCGAGTGAAGCTCGGGGTCTCCGGAGCTGTCTTCTGGAGAGTCTGGTATAGCTCTTGTACCTTTTCTCTTTTGTAAGACTTTTTCTTTATTAATATATTATTCTTACTTTACTTTACTCGGTATTTACTTAGTGCAAGCCTATATTTATAGGCTTGTTGTGCACTTGTCTTAGCAATATAGTTTCCCTAGTTAGATTGGTTTTTTGTAACAACTCCTTGTGTGTGCATCATCATCCTATCTCTACATAGGAGCTTTAGCTATCTACGCGTTAGCTAGAGTTGTGAGAGTAAGTGTGAGCATGGTGCTCAGACTTAGTCTTACCTTTGGTTGTCGCTGGTCCGCACGAATAGTTCGTGGACGCTGGCAATAGGTGACAGATCTTAACCAGCTTTATAGGTTTCCCATCATGTTCGGGCTAGTTCTTAAAAGGCAAGGCGTCCATAAGCATAATAGTCGCTTTAGTAGTGGTTCTGTCTTCAACTGTCTTGGCTATCCCTCTCCATAAGCACCAGTCTAGTTACGTCGTCTATCTATTAGGATTAAGTTCATAGGAGTAAAGTTAGATACATAGGAGTCCTTTACTCACTCGTTGTCCTCCCACCTAGCTAACACTCTACTAGTTATCCTTAGATTAGATTCTTGCTATCTTAATTACCTACCCTTACTACCATTCACTTACCCCCCTTTTCACTAGTTGATACTAGATCATAGTGGAGATAAGGATCTTTCTTCTCTTTTATTAAATATTCTTAGCTACTGCTTTCCCTTGGGATAAAATAAATAACGATACCTTGGAATACTCATCCTCGGTGAAGTGCTACATCGGTATATTCTGTGCGCTTGTGGAATAATCCAATAGACATAAGAAATACCCACACAGGCATTTCTAGCGCCGTTGTCGACGAAATATCGACGGCAGTCTACCTAGGGTATGCCTACGGTAGTAGATTATCGGTAAAGGTGCGCGTGATCAGGAACCGGATGGTTACAGACACACAAGACACAAGATTTATACAGGTTCAGGCCGCCTTTGGCGTAAAACCCTACGTCCTGTGCTCTGTTATTTGCATTGATATGAGATGAGATGTCCTCTAGGGGACCCCTGCCCCTAGAGCATGGAGTCGTACTCGGATATGACAGTGTGGAGTCGCGGTCTAGTAGAGTAGTTGGCGTGCGGGACGTCCAAGAAGACGAGGGCAGCTCGGACGATGAGACGATGGCTCGGACGGCCCGCGTGGCTTACGCGACGACTTGCTTCCAGTTTAGACGGCTACTACACAGAGTCGTATAGCCGAGTGGATGAACGACGTAGCTCAGTTGGCTTGTCATGGCTTGCATGATGAGTCGACTAGGCTTGCTTGACGGCTCGATGATGGCATGAATATATTGTCATGTGTAGCCTTTGGCATTCCTATGCCTGTGCGTCGTGTCCTCGAAGCTTTGGCTACGGGCGTTCGTTGGAGTTGGCCTTACATGTTTTAGTCACGTAGATCATGACGTGCATGTGTCCTCAGCCGTACTGGTGACGAAGAGATCGATTGCAATATGCTGTCGGCCGTGCCGCATTGAAGGCTCGTAATATGTATGGGCTTGCATCCTTGGTACATGCATATGGCGTATGCATACATATACCAGTACGTGCAAGTTTGCATGGTGGGGTAGATCGCGTCATCATTAATCAAGTCTTTGACTCTCGAGGGTATGGAGAACAAAGCATCGTGCATGTTAGCTGATGATTGGATCGTGTCGGTGCGTATGCTCTTGGCTGGGCAACGGATCCGTGGCTATCCTGGAATAGCGACTTCAAGAGAGCGATGGCTCCGGGACGCAAATGGAGGAGAATGTCCAGGTAGTTTCTGAGCAGCACGAGGTTGCGGAGACAAGGCTGTGCGGTGCGTGACACCGAGCCGGGTTGAAAGTTTAGAGGTCGGCGGTGGTGTGGACAGCGAGCACAAGCGTTGAGTTGATTGTCGACAGAGCAGTGTCGTGGTCTTGTCGTGATCTTGGTGGACCATGACTCGGACTACTCACGTGATGATTCGGACGGCTCGATTGACAGCTCAGACGGCTTGCCGGTGGCTTGACATGACTCGCTAGATAGCTCGGACGTGGTCGGATCCCATCTAGGATGGCTCATGCTGGGGGTACAGCGAGGCGTGTTGTAGATAGTCCGTTGTTGCTGTTGACGTTGTGGACAGCAGCTCGCTCAGCGGGCTTGCTTGACCGCTCGTCGGCTCGCCTGCATCGATCGTCCTCGTGTTGAAGTCAGAGAAGAGCACGGCGGCGGAGTCCCTCCAGGTCGTGTTGCTGTACGCTTGTGCATGAATATATGCATATTCAGTGAACGTCATCACTTGCATGGAGCAGTAGCCTGATACGCCTCCGTCTAGCATTCTTGCTGATCGGCGTTTGGTACATAGGCTAGTCAACTAGCCTGCTCATGTAGATCGTCCCTGGCTGGAGTGGTCGGAGATTCGGAGTAGTCGTCAAGCTTTTTCTTGATAGCGCCCGATTCCGGCCAGCGTGGGGGCGTGGTCGCCCGATTGCACACGAAGTCACACACGATAGGTGAGCCATGATTGGGCGGAATTTTAGTCATTCTTAGGCGAGTCGCGACCGTCATGCACATCACGGGCATGACCTCCGTATGTTCTATAATTAGCTTGCATGTCAATCACGTGTGGATTTTCAGATCTTTGTATGCTATTGATGATTGACTCCGGTACGTGGCAGCGGTGCCTGGATCCGCCGTGCAGCCAGAGCATGACTCTGTAGATTGAACATGTCCGGCCTTCTTGGGTTGTGGAGATCGGTGATCATGAATCGATAGATTAGATCATGTTGTAGACAAGCCAGCTAAGCATCACGATGGGATCTCAAGCTAGCTCGGGCAGCTTGGCGCGGCTCGGGCTCTCCTGGCTTGGATAAGTACACGGAGATGGTCGTGCGTAGTGCAGTGTCGATGCCTCGGTGTGCCACTACCACGTACATGAGATGAGGTCTCGGTGATGTAGAAACGATTCGGAGCCGGAGATCACTCAACGATGTAGGGGAGAAGAGCCGCTGCACAGGTATGGAGCGTATCCCCAGCTTTGGAGCAGGATGGAGAAGTGGCTTTAGGGTCAAGAGAAACCTGAAAACCACTGGTCTGCAGTCACCACGAGGTGGCGAGAGCTTTGTGCAGTCCCCAGCTTCGGGGCAAGATAGGGCATGTAGCTGACGATGAAGTCCGAGCATCGAGTATCCCCAGCTTTGGAGCAAGACGTAGTCGTGGCCGGAGCTTGCCGGTGTTTATCCCTGAAGGTAGGGAGCCGCCCTCGAACATTATCCGATCAAGGCGAGGCGCAGTCCAGGATGTAGTCTGACATGCTGTTCTACCCGGTGTGCGTCCGACATAGGAGCAGGGCTGCCTCCTTCCTTCCGTGCGTGGTGGATGTATGGGTGCATGACGTATGCCTGTCGAAGATACATATATGACGAACGATTTCAATTAAAATGTAAAATAGCACTTAGCGCTGTTATTGAAGATGTGTCGTCGTGGTCGAGTAGAAGTGTTGCTGGGGTCGAGTAGACGGGCGTAGCTCGATCGGTGTGCTGACGGCTCGACAAAGGCATGAGCGTGGCATGTACTCGGCCTTGGCCTTCTTGTGATTGTTCGGGCCCGCCGAGCTCCAGTGCCGAATGTGCCCTGAATCGATGATCGTACCCGTACATCCACCTCTGGCTACGGACCAGATCGGTCAGGAGAGTCGCATCGCGTGTCGTAGAGAGATCGGACTGTCGGAGATGTCGCGAAGACGGTCAAGCACCATGGCAAAGAGAACGCAGTGCCGCCGCTCGGCATATGTGCAGGTCACAGCCTGATGCGAATCTGGGCGATTTTGCCGGTCGGCGTGGTTCGAGCAGTTGTACATGACTCGCCTCGGACAGCTCGACGACGGCTCGTGCAGCTCGCATAGCATCTCGATCAAGCCGGACAGCTGACTGCACGATATGGCCCGTGCGTTGAGCGCTTGGCTCCACGAAGCCGGTGGACGGCTCGATGACAGCTCGGAGAGATCGTCGAACAGCTTGGACGGGCAAGCAGGTCGTCGCGGAGACGACGCAGAATGGAGTAATTGGATTCCCTTATTCGGAGTCGATCTCTCGTGTTGAAGATGTGGAGGACAAGATGCCGCCGATCAATTGTGGCTGGAAAAATTTCCATATACCCATATGTGCATGACGTAGGCTAGTTAATTAGCCTGTGTATGCTTTGTAGATCGTCCCTGGGATTCGTCGGCCGGTACCTGTTTGATTGCCTTGCCACACATGGTACGTTGGCTAGGAAATTTTGTCCGATCTGGGCTTTTAAGTATCCTGAATCATGACGTGTGTGGTCAATATGCTGGAAGTGTAATGAAGCTACGCCGAGGCCAAGGGCCATCGAGGGTACGCTGTACGTGTTTGCTGGCCGGTGTATATACGTAGATGCATATACATGGTACCCTCGTACATGCAAATTAACTTGCATGTGTGAGTAGATCTTTTCGGCTTTTGGCAAGTACGATCTCTTGGTTCCTACAGGGGTAGGACTCCGTCACAAGCCGTTGAGGCCTAGCGATTGGAAGCTGACGTCGAACATCGTGAGGCCCGAACTTGCGATCGTTGCATGGTTTGGAGTCGTGGCCGAACACTAAAAACCTCAGGTCCCGTCATGTCGATGAGATCTGATCTGATCGGCAAGGACCGAGCTGCCTCTTCTCGTATGCTGCCACCGAGGACGACCAAGATATGAATCCGATCGGCGTAGTCAATCTGCGCGAGCGGCGTGGCCGCGCCGGCAATCATTGGATAGTACTGGTGCCTCCCATGGTAAAGGAAGCGGCCAACGAGTTGCTGGAGCAGATGACCCCGGGAGCTGTCCCAAGATCGGACTGGTCGGCGTGGTGGTCGACGACGTCGGTGCAACAGTAGGCTGTACCGCCTCCACGGTTTCGGCGGTCGCGCTACGCCGGTGGCTAGGGTGCGCTGCTGTCGACGGCTAGGGCCAGGACGTCCTCGATTGATGCAGCCGAATCCTGACAAAATAATCATGTGTACATAGATATATGCAAACACCGGATACACATGTATTCCATAGATTCAATATTCGAGTGAATATAGTAATCGACTTAGCTTTGCTTCGCCTGATGCCTTTCTTGGCGCATGCATGTGCTTGCATGCAAGCCACGAACGTGACCACGTATGGCCCTGTAGATTGGATCGTAGGCCTTCTCGACTTGTTGGCCGGAGCAATCGTCCACGAGCCAGATTGAATCGTGTCGTAGTAGATGCAAACATGTATGTATATTTGCCTACCATATACGTGCTGAAAGATTTGCTAGATCCTTGCATATCTTCGATCGATTACATCATGGTGATGTAGGACAAGTAATTTGGCCTGCTTGCCGATCGGCATACGGCGTGGCCACCGCGACGCAAGGCCTTGGAGGTCAATGCGTGCTAGCAGTCTTCGACGTATCGGAGACATCCACTACGTGAAAAACCTTCAAAGGGGATCCCCCCGGGCGTTGGAGCCGCCCCTACGATGGGCTGGCCCGGGACTGGCCGGCCGGGTCACCGGCCGCCCTGCGGTATTGTAGAAGCGGCTGGTGATCCAGCCGCCCTTACTACAGGCCACTGTAGGGGCGGCTGGTGATCCAGCCGCCCCTACAGACCAGCCGTCCCTATAGTGGTCTGTAGCTATAAGTGGCTTGCCCACCTTCTTCCTCCCCGAGTCACCCCATTCCACTCGAAAAAAAAGGCTTGGGAGGCCTTGGGCACCTCCCTAAAATTCCTCTAGTAAGGGGGGAGGTTTTCAACTCAAATCCTTTGGTGGGAAGCTTGTCTAAGGTAAGAGAATGCCATTCCCACCCTCTAATCCATGTTTTATTGGTTGATTAGTGAGCAATTTGCATTCTTGTTTTCTCTCTCTTCAATGGTGCTTGAGCTATGTATGCCCAAATTGGAGCTTATCTTTGATGCTACCAGTGTTGATTAGGCAGAGACATGACCTTGCACCCTCAATTAGATGATATAGCTTAATTTTAGTGGTGATTAATTGTAGTTTGATGTATAGAGAGAAAAGGCATGTTCTAGTTTTTTTTTGGTTTCATGACATTGGAATGTGTGGTTGGCATGAGTACTTGTTGGTAAACTAATAGTTGTTGCTAATAATGGTAGATAATAATTGGTACTATTAATTGTTGCTAATAGTTGTTGCTAATAATGATAGCTAATAATTGTGTTAGTAATAATGATAGCTAATAATTGTTGTTAATAATGGTAGATAATGATTGTTACTAGCTAATAATTGTTCCTAACACATTTATTGCTAATAATTGTTGCTAATAATTATAGCTAATAATTGTGTTACTAATAATTATTTCATCTACGTTACTAATTATAATTCTTCTCAACTTTATTTTTTTTAAGGATGGAGGACAGGGCTACTTGGATGTATTATTTGCCAAGGCTCTCTCATGCCTTTGTTGAAGAGTTGGACAAATTTGTTACAGCCGCGGTGAATCATGCAAGGCAATCAGGGACTGATCGTCCAATTATTTGTCCTTGCAAAGATTGCAAGAACCAAATGGCATCTTATGATGGGAAAGACATCAGAGCACATCTGGTTAGGCGAGGATTTGTTCCGGACTACACATTATGGGTTCACCATGGTGAAGTAATGGCTGATGACGGCAACGAATGGTACGATGCCGTCGACGACGACCAGTTGACGTCCCAATTCACACACATGTTTGCAGCGCAGATGCAAGATGAGTTAGCCAATGAACAAGCAGGTGGTGATGATGCCGGTGGTGTCGACAATAATGATGTTGATGTTGGCGGAGTCGACAATAATGATGGTGTAGCAGGTGAGGGTGATGCAGAAAACTTTGACCACTTAGAGGAAATGCTTCAAGCCCTTGGACCAGAAATACTACAACAGAAGAAGGGTCTAGAAAATTATGAGCGGGTGAAAGCAGCGTCGAGGGCGACCGTGTATGGTGTTGAGAAGGGTTGTCCAACACACTAGACACTGCTCCATTTTGTGCTTGAGCTACTCATCCTGAAGGCTAAGTACGGCTGGTCGGACTGTAGTTTCGACGATCTGTTGCATCTTCTGTCATCTGTGCTGCCACTGCCAAACTTAGTTCCCTCCAACACGTACCACGCGAAGAAGGTCATAAATCCATTGACAATGGGTGTTGAAAAGATCGATGCATGCCCCAAGCATTGTATCCTTTTTCGCGGTAAAATGTTCGAAGGCCTGGATAAATATCCTCATTGTGGGGCAAGTCGGTACAAGGACAATGACCTCTACAGTGGCGGAGAAGCCGCCACCGGGAACAAGAGGAGTAAGAAGGGTTCCAAAAAGGCGGTACAACAATCTCAACCTCCAGAGGACACCCCATTAGGCAACGATGCAAAGAAGAGGAAGATTCCTGCCTTGGTAATGTGACACCTGCCAGTGACCGATCGGTTGAGGCGTATCTTCCTCAGCCCTAAGGAAGCGCGGCTCATGACATGGTGGTACGATGAGCGCCCGGTCGATGACGATGTGATTGCACACCCGGCTGATGGCAGTCAGTGGCAGGACTTCGATAAAAACAACCAGCTGTTCAGCTCGGACCCAAGGAATGTACGGTTCACCTTGAGCACCGATCGAATGAATCCCTTCAACGAGAGGACGAGCAAACATAGCACCTGGCCAGTGATCTTGATGATGTACAACATCCCGACATGGTTGTGTATGAAGAGAAAGTATCTTTTCCTCACTGTTCTTGTTTCTGGCCCTCAGCAACCTGGCTTTGATATGGACGTGTTCCTCGAGCCTGTGATGGAAGAATTCGAGAAACTATGGAGGACCGGGGAGCTGATGTACGATGCATTCCAAAAGCAGACCTTCACATTAAGAGCAATAATATTTGTGACTATCAACGACCACCGTGCGTTGTTTGCCTTGTCTGGATAGTTCAAAGGCAAGACGGGATGCTTAGTCTGTCTGGATGATACTAAATAACCGCCGCTTCCTAAAGCAAGGTCATAGGTACCGCAGCAAGCTGTACTTAAAGTACTTCGGCAACATCGAAGAGGATGAGGACCGGCCTCCGGTGAGACGTCATGATGGAAAATATGTGTTCGAAATGGTGAAAAACATAAGCGTCGTCTATGGAAAGAAGACAATAGATGGAACGCCCGAGAGACGAAGCATACCTCCTATCGAAGGCGTGCCTTTTAAGAAAAAGTCAATCTTCTTTCGGTATCTTAAATGCGCGGAAGCTGGAGGTCCCCCATGCCATTGATGCTATGCACGTGCAGAAGAATGTCTTTGAGAGTCTCGTCGCTACCTTGATGGACACAGCCAAGTCAAAGGATAGTCTCAAAGCACGGAGGGACATGGAGAAGCTACATGTTATGCCAGAGCTTCACCCGATACCTGACACAAAAACCAGAAAATACACCATGAATCAGGCTAACTACAACCTGGACCAGGAAGAGAGGAAAGGTTTATGCACTTCTGTGAAGGGGATCAAAGTCCCGACTAGGTTTTCGGCAAACCTGAAGAAGCTAGTCTCGTTGAAGGACCTGTCATTCCCACACTGAAAGGCTCACGATTGTCATATGATGCTGATGGTGTTCCTACCAATCGCAATCAGGGCTATCAAGCCAGAGTTTTTGAAGATGGCTATCACCCGCATGTGCTACTTCTGGTCGAGGATCTCGCAGGAGAAGATTAACAGGAACGAGCTGAGGCCATCTAGGGTCCGGTCAACACGTCGTTTCCAAAAAAATGAAGGTTTGACTTGGTCAACCTAGGTCAAATGAGGCCCTGAATGACCTCAAATGAAAAACTTTTGGATACATGGTAGTTAGAGCTCACCAAGTTCTAACTTTGATACATATTACACTTTTGCATTTGGAAAAGTTTCAGTAAACTCTGGTCACAGGTTTTGAAATTCCAAGGCGAGACATGGTCAACCCTGGTCAAATGATGCACCAAATGACCTCAAATGAAAAACTTTTGAATACAAGATAGTTAGAGCTCATCAAGATACATATTTCATACATAGAACATTTTTGCATTTGAGAAAGTGTTGGTAAACTCTAGTCACAGATTCTTGAATCTTACACAGACTCAATGAAACTTCATGCGGGATGTGTGGATTTAGAACTACACTTTCGTAACGCTTCGTCAAATGCAAAAATATCCTTTATATCAATTGTAGGTCTTGATGAGTGGATCAAATTTGATGTTCATGACTTTCCGAGGTAGGGCCGTCTAGGGTGTCAAAAACCCACGTGTAGCCATGAAAATTTGAAATTTCAAAGTTTGAGTGGTCCAAACAATCTCGAGATGAAAAGGTGACCATTGAAAAAAATGTGTATCTTGATGATTGGATTAAACTTGATGTTCATCGGTTTTGCATACGAGGCCATCTAGGGTCCCAAAAACACGGTCAAAGTGCCATTTTTTTAAAATCCAAAATTCAATTTTTTTATAATTCAAAATTGTTTTTTTTTTCTTTTTACTAAAATGTTTTTACTGAATTTAATATATATTGGTTTTTTAACAATTATTGGAAATTTTTTCCTATTTTTAAGTTAATCTTGTTATTTTTTTGGAGCGCCCGCGCTAGGGGAAATTTGGCCGAGTCTTGGGCGCGATTTCCCCCTCGGGACGCATTGTCAGCCGCTGCCGAAATTTTCCGCCCCGCCGCCGCCGCCGCCGCCCTTCGCCCTCCGCCGCATTTCCCTCCGGGACCACTCCGCCGCCACTCACCCCTCCATCGCCGCGCCTCCCTCACCAGCTTTCCTCCTCCCTCACTCGCGGAACGTTAGATCTTCGCCGCCGCCGCCAGTCCCGTGCCCGGCCGCTGTCTTGCCCCGTGCCGCCCCGCATCCGGTTTGGGTTCCCCTGGTGCCCGTGCGCTCCCGGTGGCGCCCCTCCTCCCACCGGCGCCTTTGGTACGCGTGCGCTCCGGCGTGGGGTGGTGCCCGTGCGCTCCTCGCCGCCGACGGTCCCCGTGCGCGGTGCGCCTCTCCTTCCGCGAGCTCGGGAGCCCGGCGAGCTTCTCCTTCCACGAGCTCGCTGCACCTCTCCTTCCGCAAGCTCGGTGCCCACGTCATCCCGGTGCTCCCTGCGCGCGGCGCTCCTAACCCTAGTTGTCGTCGACGACCTCTCCTTCTGTGAGCCCCGTGACCTCTTCTTGCTCTCCGTCCCCCGCGCCAAGAAGACCGCGCACGTACGAAGCAGAGGCGCCCCACCTTCCTCCTCCTGCAAAGGTACACCCCCACCTTCCTTTCTCCCTCTTTCTGTGTTCATGGTCACTGTGACGTGCCCTGTGCCACAAGGCTAATGTTGTTCATGCTATTATCATGTTGAGCCCGAGGCTGTTATCATGTTGATTCCCAGTTCATGTGCTGGATGTTGAAATGCTGCCTATGATGCTACTGTTTTTGACACTATGCAAATGCCACTTTGCCTATGATGCAACTTGATGTGCTCACCGAGCATTTTCCACCGATTTGAGATGAACTAGGGATTTGGTTAGTAAATTGAGATGAATGGCTTATATTTGAGATGAATTGGGGAATTGTTGAGTAAATTGAGTAAATTTGAGATGCATGGTTCTCAATTCAGTTAGTTAACAACCCTAATTGATGTATACTTAGCGAGCATTTGCCACTACCTATGATGCCAATCTTAAGCGAGCATTTGCCACTGCCCGTGATGCCATTCTTAATTTACAAATTCTATTGCAATTGCTTTGTTAATTGAACACTATCCCCGTGAATTGAACACTATCCTGTGATGCCAATCTTAACTTATAATTTCTATTACAATGCTACCGATGTGTCTGTTGTTCTTTGTGACATATGCAATGATGAACATTTAAACCTTTATCATATATTCATATAAGTGCTGAGGCAGTGGCATATGCAATGATGTGAACATGGAACTTGGAATGATGTTAACTGAAACTGTCATGCTAAAACTGTCATGCTAAAACTGAAAGTGAATATGCTGAGCTCATGTCTATGGCCAATGATGAAAGTTATTGTATGATGAGGCACACTCCTCTACTCTGTTTGTATGATGACAGTTACCTACTATTTATATGGCAGGTTTACTGCTGTTTATATGGCAGTTACTCCTATTTTGAATTGATCACATTTTTTAAACTATGCTCCTCCTCTATACTACTCTTAGCCTGAGGCATAAGGAATGTGCAATGATGTTTTACTTTGATGCTACTATGAACCTGAGGCATAAGGCATGTGCAATGATGTTTTTATTAATTGAGCTAAGCTGATGATTTTGAAATGGCTTTGCCTTAACTGGATTGGCTTACTGTCCTACTACTACTCTCACGGTCTATTGCCACTGTCCTACTACTACTACTACTACTACTACTACTACTCTCACTATCTAACTGAATTGGCTTACCCAAAGAAACGGAAACTGAACTTGTCTTAACTGAATTGCCTTACTATCCTACTGTCTACTACTACTCACTGTCTACTACTCTTACTACTGCCTGTGATGTTATAATGATTCATACTGTCCTACTGTCTACTACTCTTATTGTCCTAATGTCTATTACTCTACTCTAGCTGAATTTGGATAATGAATTATAATATTATAATGACTTAGCTTGCTTGTGATGATGTTTTTTACATACCGAGCACATGTCTTATGCCAATGATGAGGGTTTTCACAAAATGAGCACCTACCTTATGCCAATGATGAGGGTTTATACATACTGAGCACTTATCTTATGCCAATGATGAGGGTTTTTATGTTCTATTCCTGCCTGCTCCTGGCTATTTATATGCCACTCCTCTGTACTCTTGTTTTGCCGATGATGAAATACATTATTTTAAAATATGAGCTGATGATCCAAAACTTGTGAGTAACTTGGCATCATTACCAGCCGCCCCTACAGTGCCTTGATGCTCCTCTCTACTCTCTGTTCTCTGTTTTGATGCCTTGATGCTCCAAGTTCTTGATCAAATGATGCTAGACATGTTTCTGAGGCCTTTTTTAAACCTTTCCCTCTCCTAGCTGCTGCTGCTCTACTCTAGTACTCTACTAGTACTATACTACTGTTGGGGCTTATCAACTGCAACTAGTCTCCTAACACTCTCCTACCCTCTCTTCTCCTCGCCTATCCTCTCCTCTCCTTTGTAGAAGGATGCCTGCTTGGTGGTATGTTGTTTTCGAGGGCCATAAGCCTGGTATTTACACCAGTTGGGCTGAGTGCAGTAAGTATGTCCTCAAAGTGAAGGGAAATGTGCATCAGAAGTACAGGACTTTTGAGGAAGCTTCTGCTGCTCTTGAGGAGCACAACTCAAGAAGAATCCCTCCTCCATCTCCACCTTCCCCTATCTTACCTCCCTATCAGGTTGGAGCGGCGGTGAGCAGTCGGTCTTGTTGGCTTGTGATGTGGGAAAAGTGTGTAGGTGCTGTCAGTAGGTGCTTTGGATGTGGCCAAGTGGATGTGGCTGCCTTGTTAGCTTGATGTTTAGTAGCCGCTCTGTTATGATGCCTTTGTGCTCCAACTTCATGATCAAATGATGATTGACATGGTACTGAGGCCTTTACTACTTGTACTACTTGGTTTTTTCCGGAGTTTATTGCCCGATGATACAAAAGGTGTAGTGAGGCAACATGACAGTCAAGTACCCATAGCTTCTCCTAGTCCGTATGCTTCTGGTGGGAGCTCGTCTCGAATGGACTGCCATTGGATACTAGCCTCCATCGGAAGTGTACAGACTTGTAGTGCCAATGGGTTTTGTCTTAACCTACTACTGGCTGTCATGTTAGTCTATGATCTATGATCACCACAGAGCGATGGATGGCTCTATAAAGCAGCAACCCGCTAACTTGAGGGCACAGGGGTTTCTACTTGTACTACTTGGTTTTTCGGAGTTTATTGCCCGATGATACAAAAGGTGTAGTGAGGCAACATGACAGTCAAGTACCCATAGCTTCTCCTAGGCCATATGCTTCCGGTGGAAACTCGTCTCAAATGGAGTGCCATTGGAGTCTAGCCTCCACCAGAGGTGTATGGCCTTGTAGTGCCAATGGGTTTTCTCTTTTCCTATTACTGGATGTCATGTTAGTCTATGAACTATGATCACCACAGAGCGGCGAATGGCTATAAAGCAAAAGCAACCCGCTAATTTGAGGGCACGGGGGTTTCTACTTGTACTACTTGGTTTTTTCAGGAGTTTATTGCCCCAAACTTGTGCTACTAGTACTACTAGTACTAGTACTAGTACTACTAGTACTAGTACTAGTACTAGTACTAGTACTACTACTACTAGTACTACCACCACCACCACCACAACAACAACAACAACAACCACCACCACTACTTCTACTACTCCTACTACTACTGATACTAAAGCACACTTTATTCCTTGCATCTGTTAGAACAAATCATGAAATGACGCAGACAACAAGCAATGCAGCCCGATCCAGCCCACCTGATGAGCACCCTAGCCCTAGAGGGCAAGGAAGCGATGATGAGCTTACTCAAGAACAGTTCGAAGAACTGGCGGCGCACAATATAGAATTGCTTACTCAGGAGGAGCTTGGCGAGGAGCAAGGGCGAGAATAGGGAGGAGAAGAAGAGGATGATGAAGGTTCTGGCGGGGACGATGCTTCATCCTCGACATATGAAAGTCGCGAGGATCCTTTC
This sequence comes from Themeda triandra, assembly GCA_018135685.1. NCBI lineage: Eukaryota > Viridiplantae > Streptophyta > Magnoliopsida > Poales > Poaceae > Themeda > Themeda triandra. Next base: position 108,098 of record JAENPR010000449.1, read on the forward strand.
CCATGTGAAGTCAGACGGAAGCCAACGGCGGATGAGTTGGACAAGGACTTTGATCCAAACGATGAGGTAGATGAGGAAGTAGGGATATGAAAGTCCCTTAGTAAATCGTGAATTTTGCTAACGCTATGTTTGTGTTACCTCTGATAACATTTTGACCTGTTGTTTATGTAGGCTCCTTCCCCACCTCCGAAAAGACAACGTCGGCGTCCGGCACGTTTCGCCGGACATGACAGAGTAGGGGACAGGAGGGCAGAGGCAACAGGCACAGAGACTACCATTGTGGCCTCTGCTCCACAACCTGAGGGCACAACCTCGGCCTCGACTACCAAAGCAAAGAGGAAACGAGGGCCTAGAAAGCCAAACATATATCCAACTGATAAAATGATTTATGTGATTCACGAGGTAGGGGAAGAAGGGCAGATCCTTAGGCCAGAAGCCTTCAAATCAAAATTCCGCAATGCGATTGGGGCACTCATGAGAGACAAATATAACCCATCAATCCCTAATTGGCCATCCTATCCAGCAGAGGACAAGAAAGTGCTATGGGAACAACGTCTGCTGAAAAATTTTGATTTTAGGATTCCGGCGAGAGAAGCTACCCCTGGTAAAATGATGTGCTATGAAGATGATGGGAGAGTCCTTCCGACGGTGGAGGAGTGAGCTGAATACCGAGTACATTCAAAAGGGGTTAACTCCGTACCATAAGTATGGACACATAACTCCTGCTGTCTGGGCGTTACTCGTGGCTGAGAAGACTACGCCAGAAGCTTTTGCCATATGTGAAAAGAACAGCTTGCAGGCGAAGAAGAACATACACCACCCTCGTCTAGGCCCCGGTGGCTACGATGGAAAGGAAGCGGTGTTTAGAAAGATGGAAGAAGAGGCCATAGCTGCTGGGAACACAAGAGTGACAAAACTGAAGCCACGCGCCAAGCGTTGGGTCTTTGCAAGGAATCTGGAAGAATCAGGCAGCAGTCTGAAATTTGCCAAGCAAGAGACCGAAGAGGCAGTGTCAAGGATAATGAAATATTCTGAAGACGCCGAGGAGGGCTCATTCACTCCTTCTAGAGAGAAGGACGAGCTTAGCCTTGGCTTGGGAAACCCCGAGCACACAGGCCGTGTCAGGGGGTTAGGGAAACATATGACCTGGAAGAAAGGATTTCGTGGCGATGCGGAGAGGGAGATGTACAAGAAACATGGGAGAAACCTGGAGAATCTTCACTCCATAGTGAACTCAATAGTCGACCAGAGACTCCAAGAGGCAGGACTGTCTACTGAGCGGCGGACACAAATGGACCCGCCTCGAGACTTGGCTGTAATTAGCAGCCCTCCGGATGTTCGAAGCAGCCAAGGTTCCAATGCAACCTCCACCTTAGTCGATCACATACGGCAGCCAACTAGTTGCACCCTATTGATTCCCGTCGACAGGGCACAGGTGATGACTGAGGTGGCAATGGGTGTGGCACATCCTCCAACTCCAGGCGCCATCCGGCACGGCAAACCAGTCCCGAATGACTACACTAAGGTCGAGGTGCATACCGTGAATCCCGACTACTTGAAGCATAAGGTTGATTTCGAAACTAGCGAGGGGATTAGTGAGCTCGGACTACTCATGAAACAGTTCATCCTCTGGTACAAAAAGGACATTGTGTTGAATGTTTCATCGCCAACTCCGAGTGATGCACATTCGCAGATAGTCCCCGTTGAGGATGGAGAGATATATTCACCATCTCGTGAGGAGCACTTGGATGCATGAGGGGGCACCTCGAGAGCATGATGAGGGCACCGCGGAGCATGATGAGGGGGCACCGCTAGAGCATGATGAGATGCTACATGTGACTCACGGCCCGCAAAGCAATATTCCCCTACCGCGAGCCGGAGCATAACGAGACAACACATGTGCCTCACAGCCCACAACAACATCCTGTAGCTCATGCCGAGCCAGTTCATGATGAGACACCACATGTGCTTCCCGAGCCACAAACAACTGCAGCTCATGCCGAGCCAGAGCGTGATGTGACGCCACATGTGGCTCCCGAGCCACACCCATGTCTAGCTCACTCCGATGAAGAGACGGCATAGTCTTGTAGACAAGCGCCGCAGACACATGAACATGGACATGCACGAGATGGAGAGGACGTGCCAGAATGTGAAGCTCGAAAAAAGATCCCCATCATGATAAGAATGGACACAGGATCGACATCTTTTGTGGAGCTGCCAAAGACCAATGTGTACAAGTGGTATGCTCATGACTAGTTCAAGCCTCAGAACCAAGGATTGAACACTTTTGCCCACAGGACCATCATTGACCCCTATGAACACAAACCAGCAAAGAATTATCCAAATATTGAAAGGATCATGTGGTCGAAGGATTGCCTGAGAGAGTATGTAAGAGGCAAACCTTTCCTACCAAACCGGTACATGAGTCAGATGCCACTTGGAATGAAAAGGTTCCATGATTGGTACTACTTGCATGCCGTACGTACAAAACTGGAATTGTTGGAAGCTATAGTACCTCCTGGCACATTTGGAGGCCCAGCTTCTCTCATTTCCTTTGACTTCGCGACATCCGTGAATGCTTTTGCCTCGATCGAATGTCGATGAATCTGGTTCGCACTTGGTGCCCGTAAGTCCTCTTCCTCTTGATATGATCTCAATGTAACCTAGTTGGATTTTGTTGTAACTAACTTAAGTTGTGATTTGTAGAATGCAAGCACACTTTATTAAATCTACAAAGTCTAATGAGGCTGGGTATATGGACCCATCGCATATAGCATCGATAAATTTTAATTACCCAAAGAGATGGGAACTGGATGCACCAGAGCTAGCTGCTGGGGAGACGCGAGAGGAGAAAGAGAAGATCCGTGAGAAGAAAATAAGGGCGGAGGCCTGCATTGTTTGGTATATCTTATTTCGATGCAAACAAACTTATGTGTTTATTCTATATTTAAAACTCATGCGGTGACCTTTGGATAGTCATAGGCCTCGATGTCAAGAGAAACATGGCATGGGTCTCGTGATTCTGCGAGATTATGACCCTCACACATATATGGACTTCACATCGATGCTCATGACATAAGCAAATTTGTAATCCTATTGACATTATATGATTCACTTTGATGTTGACTTCTGCATACTAAGACTTTACATCATTTCTCATTCGAACAGGCCATTCAGGACCTATGGCAATGAATATGGTGGAAAGCATGATCCAAACAAGGGTACCCATTTGACTATCAAAACTCGGTGTTCGGTAAGTACAACTTAGTTTGGCACAAGATTACATGGTTTTCAATACTTGTACTTAACATTGTGGATATTATGTATGTAATTTCATCAGTTGCACAAGAGGCTACAGGAGACACCCTGAATTGGTAAGTTTGAATCCCTTAGTAGGTCGTAGTATGATGCATGTCCTAAAAACTTAGCTTTGCAATCTCTCTAGACCTAAACTTAGCTTCTGTGACCAATGTAGTGGGAAGAAGAACACGGAGAGAAAAGGGATGTCTACAAGGATGATGAGCTAATAGAGATGGTAGATGACCTAGGCGGCTTCATAATGGACCAGATTGTATATGTCAAAGGTCGTTACCATAACCTACTTTCCGAATTAGGCACCAATCCGTCGTACGAGTTCCTCCGTCGGTGGCACAACCTAGGTCTAGGTCGTTGAGTACTTTGAAATGTTGGACTTTGAACTTGGTGGACTTTGAAATGTTGGACTTTGAACTTGGTTGCAATATTGTGGTGGACCTTTGAACTTATGAACTTGTGGTGCACTTTTGATGGACTTGGATGTAATATGCTATGAATTTGATTATATATGTATATATATATGCCGTGTTGTGGTCAGATTTGATTATTGTATTTATTATTTTTTTTCGAAAATTCACTGTAGAGCCGTCCCTACAACATCTAACTGTAGGGGCGGCTGGTGATCCAGCCGCCCTTACAGTGGAAGCATTAGTAAGGGCGGCTAGAACACCAGCCGCCCCTACAGTGGGCCACTGTAAGGGCGGCTCATGTCCAGCCGCCCTTACCGTGCCTGAGCACTGTAAGAACGGTGGCGTAGGGGCGGCTGGCCCAGCCGCCCCTACAGAGCTCGGCCAGCCGTCCCTGTTGTGCTCTGCTGGTGTAGTGATCTCGTTCAGGACGAGACGAGCCAGTTGTTGTTGGGACACCATCTCAACGGCAGCCCGTACGAGGGTTGCACGGGGCCGCCGCCAAAAATGACGTTGTTGATCTTGAGAGACGCCCACCGCAGCAAGTCGAATTGCCGCAGATGACGTCGATGAAGAAAATTTCCATCCAGCTCGCGTTGAATCTGGACACACAGCCCCTACCTGGCGTGCCACTGTCGACGAAATATCGGCGGCAGTCTACCTAGGGTATGCCTATGGTAGTAGATTATCAGTAAAGGTGCGCATGATCAGGAACCGGATGGTTACAGAGACACAAGACACAAGATTTATATAGGTTCAGGCCGTCTTTGGCGTAAAACCCTACGTCCAGTGCTCTGTTATATGCATTGATATGAGATGAGATGTCCTCTAGGGGACCCCTGCCCCTCCTTATATACTCTGAAGGGACAGGTTGTACAAGTAAAGTATCCTATTTGGTACTATTACAATATGACGTGATGCACATTATGTGCCATATGGCTTCGTCTTGTAGATTGGGCCACCTTTGATGGTACGGCCCATGTAGGCCCGTGAGGGTATATGGGGTTTATACCCCCACAGCCGTTGCCAATTTTTGATAGCGACGTTAAGAAATACCAACAAGCATTTCTAGTGTTGTTGCTGGGGAAAGCATCAGCCTAGGGATTTTAATAAAAGTGAATCCGGAGTCTACTCTCAATCTAGTTATCAAGTAGTGTTAGGGGCTTACCCCTCACTTGTCTTGTTTTCGTTATCGTGAAACTAGACAGTGCATGAGAGGTTTCCAATTGCCGTCAAACTTTGTCAAAAATCCTGAGCAATTATTGAGGAGAACTAGACGTCGTCAAGTTCCACCTCACAGGTTCATCTTGAACCTGATCCATTCGAGGAAGGAGTGATGAGGACATCTCAGCCATACATGCTTCCTCAAGTGAAAGCCATTCATATTACAACATTGAAGATACAAATCAAGGGTCATTTCTACGAAAACGTGTCAAGAATCTACAAGTGCAGGTGAATTCATTCCTAATTGATTTTAATTTCAATACTTCTAAGAATGTTATACTACCTAAGTGTTCTACTTTGGTTGTATTTAGGAAGACACAAAAGGAGCATGAAGAAAATGGAGCTTCGGATTTTATCATTGAAGCACATAATGGACCAGTGGATTTTATCACCATGGTGCAAAACGGACCAGTTGAAAGAACTACTCATAACTCTCAACTCCCAGAAGCTATGGAAGTAAATGAGGACTCTTTGGAAAGCTTATCAAGTCAGCTTTCCAATGCCACCAAGATCAAGTACTTTGGACTTTACACCAATGAGAACCGAGTACTTTAGTACAGACTGCTCTGAAGGCCAAGAGTCTGCCAGGTCAGCATGTTGGTACAACTTCATGTTCAAAACTGTACCAATCTACAATGTTTCGTGGCGCATGTGATACATGGTTGGAAACATGGTGAAATTAACTTTCCAACGCAACTGACGGTGCATCATTTGGACTTCCCAAGATGGAGTTATTCCCAAATTACTGAAGACCACTCCAGAAGACCAACAGCCTCGCGAACCCACTTCAGAAGCCATTTCGTGGAGGCCCTTTCACATTCTTAGTCTTTTCATTTCCATCTCGAATTCACACCTATCTAGCAGGGCATTTGCTAGTATAAATAACCCCTAAGACCATTGCAAACTCAGACTTTTGATAATCCAATTCGGAACCCTTTGTTCAGCTGTGTGCTAACAAACCCCAGAGAGAGATTCTCTACCCCTTTGCTCTTGTGTTTTCCTTCGCGGAGATTATAGAAGCGGCCGCGTCATCGGCACCCAATCCGTGCTCCTGATCCTCAAGTTCAGGTTGCGTAGGTTGGTTCTTTGAGAGTGTGGTTGGGCGAATCCTTGGTTCGGGCTGCCGTATAGAGACGGTGGTTGGCTCCTTGTGCGTGTCGTCGGGTTGCACTAGTTATCGCTGCTTGCAGCAAGTTATCGGCCATTCTTCGGCTAGTTATCAAGATCGATCCTACATCGTGAAGATCGGGACAACAACCTCATCATCCGGTACCAGCTCTTCGGTTGCCACGGTAGGATTTTTACCCTTAGCTACATATATATTTGTGTTCGTCCTATCCCTTTGAAAAAGCCACAAAAATATTCTGCTATAACCCTTTGTTTCAATCTGTTATTCTTGTGAGTTTAGTTAGTTTTCAGTCCATTAGAGTTTTCGTTTGGTTGCTGATTATTATCCTTTGCGTATCCTTTGTGCCTCTTTTATATACCTCAAAATCCCTACAAAAAAATTCAGAAACCGGTATCATCCTTCGCGTAAACTTTGATCCTATCAAGTTAGAACGCTGACGGTTGTGTCTTGTTTCTACAAAAAGAAAGTGTGTAAGTTTCATATCTGTTCTTAGTTATATAAAAAAAAAGTTTGTCAAAAAAAGAGAGAAGAAAGAAAAGTTGCAAAAAAAAAAAGAAGAAAAAGAGTTGAGAAAAGTTGAGAAAGAGAAGTTGAAATTTCAGTTTGTTTATGTGCTCAAGTTCTGAATTTTATATCAAGTTGCACAATCAGTTTGCTATATATCTCTTGGTGCAAAATTTTGCTTGGGTTTGATTGCAACACTTGCATCCTAGGCATACTCCTTGTTTGCATCAAATCTGAATTATCTTTGCGTGTGTGTTTGATCCATTTATATAATTCATATCTTGTGGTCAGCACTAGTCACTGAACTTCTAGTTTGGACTGGGATTTAACTTTGCAAAATCGAGAATTCAGATTGCATTCCTTGATCATTATATTCCCACCAAGCTCCACAAATAACCCACCGTCATAGGAAAACTGATCTTGCATTCTCCCAACCATCACACTCGGATATCACCTCGCATTGGTCCTCTGTAATTTTCTGCAGGGAATTCACACGAGCTTCGGTTTGGTAAGAGAGGTGAGGTTGTGAGATTCCATATATTTCCTATACCACATATAAGCCTGCTATTTTGTGAATGCATTAACCATGACAGGCCGAAGATACACCAATCTTCCATTCTATGGAAGTACTGATCCGGATGAGTTTCTTGATTGGCAAGAACAAATAGAGATTGAATTTGAGGTTCAAGAATTTCCAGAATCCAAGAAGATATCACGAGCCATAATTGAATTTGAAGATTATGCTCTTGATTGGTGGAAAGAATATCCACATAAGCGTCTCATCAAGAATTGGGAAGATTTGAAGAAGGCCATGAGAAAGGAATTTGTTTCAAGAAAGTATGGGCTGATTTTGCTTCGTCGCTTGGAGAATGTGAAGCAAGGTGGTAAATCTGTCCAAGCATATTATGATAAGCTATCTTCTTCCTTGCATCGTGCAAATGTTTTTGATGACATGAGTGCAATGAAATACTTCAAGAGAGGTCTTAGTGCTAGCATTGCTGCTGCAATTGATGGGAAATATTTTAGAAGTATGCAAGAACTTCTAAGTTGTGCAATAAGTGAGGAGAAGAGAATCGTGAAGGTGCAGCAAGGCAAGAGCTCACAGTGCAGTCATTTGTGCCAAGACATACATGCTAAGTTACAGCCCACTTGTATCCTCTGTTATTGGGGAGAAGCAAGCTTCAACTTCATGCAAGAAGAGAGGACATGCTATCCCAAAAGTTTCTTCAGTTGATTCTAGTGCTAGAAGAAGTGAAGACCATCAACCATTCAACTCCAAGAAGAACTATGTTGTGCAGCAAGAAGATAACTCTGTGTCTCTAGTTGATAAGAGAAATGATGGGGTGTGTGACATTGCTTTGGATCATATTGTTACACCAACCCTTGATATTATTGTTGCCCCAAAGTGCCATTTACAATCTGAGATTGATGAGGAAGAAGTTGCAAATGTTTCCATCACTGGTTGTCTCAGCTTTGAGCAAGATCAAGAAGAAAAATCTGCTGCACATGCCATAGAAGTTGAGGTAGAAGAAGCAACTATGCAAGTAGTGGAAGCTCATCAGTCGAGCTATGAAATTAGAGAACATCTTTCTCTATTGGAAGTTGATCTTTTGTGTGTTCAGTTGAAGGAACATGCTGCAATTGCTCATCATGCAAATCTGAATTTTTCTGAGAAGAATGAGGTGATTGCTGCTATGTCTCATTGTGAAAGTGTCCACATTATTCAGCAAGAAGAACCAATGCATTGCATCAACACAAGCATTGAGCATGATACAAGTTTTGTGCCTTGTGCTAGTGCCAATTGTGGTGAAGTTGCAAGTTCCGACTTTGTCCAGAATTCTTCTATTCAACATTGTAAAAATTCAGAGCCAAAATATGATCAAGAGATTGACAAAAATTCAATTTTGAAGGTGCATCTAATCTGAATTTGAAGGTTGACCATAGTGCCAATTTGAGTGCTCAATGTGAGAAGAAAGATGCCTCTATTGTGCCATCAAGTGCAAGTGAGAAATCTGTCGAAGATAAGGTTCATCATGATCCAACACTTCTGAAGTTTCAAACTGAAGTTGTTCCAAGCACAAATGTGGTGCCAAGATGTGATGTACCATCAACTCCGTTGTGTGAGGAAATATTGGACAGTGGTGCTGAAATTGAATGCTCTAACTCACCACTTAATGATCAGAAGATTGAAGGCATGATTGATGAAGATGATTCCACTTCAACCATTGAAAGATCATTGCCTTTTGAGAAGGCAAAAGATGGCTCTTTTGCTGCAACCATTGCTACCCCTATGGCAATGGATAACATGACGAATGATGATACATATTCATATGTTGCTCCACAAGATGTTGAAGTGGTTGTGCATCAAAACCCAAGTGAGAATGAGAGCCACATAGCCAAATGGAGTGTGAGTGAAAAGAAAATTGAGTTGTGTGATTCCACAAAATGTGAGGATGAGATCCACATAGCCAAATTGAGTGCAAGTGAAAATAAAAGTGAGATGAGTGATTCCACCAAATGTGAGGTTGAGAGCATCAACAAAAAGAGTGTGAGAGATACACCACACAAAAAGAGAGAGCTTCATTGCAAAACATGTGAGGATGATTTTAATACTAACCCATTAATCTCTACTTCTAGTGTTGTTTCTCCAAATGTTCAGGTGTACCAGTGCAAGAAAAAGGTGGAAGAGGTGGCTGTCCAAAAGACTACCATACTTGATAAGAGAAATGAGAAGGTAGCCATTCTTGAGAACCAACTCTTTGCTGTCCAAAACCTAAACCATGATAAGGATAAAGGTAAAAGTTCAGAGCTACAATTCATCAATCCATCGCCAACACCAAATCTGAGAGGTAATGTAAATAATTTAGATCTGAACTTACAAAACAAATCGGTGAGCAATTGTGATGATAAATTTGTTTCAATAGGAATTGAGCCTATACACAATCTTTATGCTGGTTTGCTTGATCCACATGTTCATATAAGTGCTGAATTTTTGCAAGTTGATAACCATTGTTCAATCATGAAAGATCATTGCTATTCTTTGTGTGATATTCATGCTAGTCTACATGCTAATAATGTTGGCCAAGTGAAGTTGATTACTCATGCTGAATTTTTCAAAAGAATATCTCCTTTTGAACATGTGTGCTATGTCATGCTTGATGAATTTGTTAAGATCGATAAAATGCTTGAAAGTATTCTTGACATATTAACTATGAAATCTTTGAATGGCGTACATAGTTGTAAGTTTACTTTTAACTTTATTGGACATCCTATTGTAAATAAATTCTATGCTTGTGCCCTTTGCATAACATGTGACAAGCTTGCTGAACTAAAACAGAATACAACGAGTAATGCATCTTGTGAATCATATTTTTCTGAATTTGATATGAATAAATTATTTAGTACTTGTTGTCCAGAACAATCAATGTTATTACCTTGTTCATATTATACTTTGAGAGAAATAAACTTTGTGCAAACATGTTCTGTTCATTCACCCAAGGAATTTCCATCCCCATGTGAGACCACTGACAATGAAAGGTACATTTCTAAACCTCAGTTGTGCATCAAGAATTCTTGGAATATCGAATATGCTTCATTCCCATCTGTTGATATGATTGATCTCAATAAGATGAAACATGATAACTTGAATCAAATGAGTGGTTTGAAAGAAATCTTTGTGCTTCCATCTACAAAGCTAACTACAGAAAAACTGAGAAAATTTTTCTTTCATGGGAAAGGAAAAGATAAAAGTATGAATTACAAAAAGAAAAATGAGCAAGATGAAATAAAAGATTATAAGAGTAACTGCATATATCCACCCTCTAGTTTGTCTAAGTTGATTTCAGGTGAACAAAAGTCGAGGATGACTTTTCTTGAAGGGAGGGAGGATGATAAGGCCATCCCAAGGACATCAACATTCACTCAAAATTCAAAGCATCAATTCAAGGTGAAAGCTAAACTTAACTCCAATTTCTTTTGGTTTCCATATGCAAGACTACTACTTGGTTTATATGATTCCAGGTTCAAACACCTTCTTTGTCATGGAAGAAGAGTGTGATGTTAGTGTAACACTAAACATTGCAAGCCTAGTACCATTCTTTGGACTAGATGATTCGAGTCGTCGAGGTCGACTCCTTTTCAAGAAGGGGAGGATGATGAGGACATCTCTGCCATACATGCTTCCTCAAGTGAAAGCCATTCATATTACAACATTGAAGATACAAATCAAGGGTCATTTCTACGAAAACGTGTCAAGAATCTACAAGTGCAGGTGAATTCATTCCTAATTGATTTTAATTTCAATACTTCTAAGAATGTTATACTACCTAAGTGTTCTACTTTGGTTGTATTTAGGAAGACACAAAAGGAGCATGAAGAAAATGGAGCTTCGGATTTTATCATTGAAGCACATAATGGACCAGTGGATTTTATCACCATGGTGCAAAACGGACCAGTTGAAAGAACTACTCATAACTCTCAACTCCCAGAAGCTATGGAAGTAAATGAGGACTCTTTGGAAAGCTTATCAAGTCAGCTTTCCAATGCCACCAAGATCAAGTACTTTGGACTTTACACCAATGAGAACCGAGTACTTTAGTACAGACTGCTCTGAAGGCCAAGAGTCTGCCAGGTCAGCATGTTGGTACAACTTCATGTTCAAAACTGTACCAATCTACAATGTTTCGTGGCGCATGTGATACATGGTTGGAAACATGGTGAAATTAACTTTCCAACGCAACTGACGGTGCATCATTTGGACTTCCCAAGATGGAGTTATTGCCAAATTACTGAAGACCACTCCAGAAGACCAACAGCCTCGCGAACCCACTTCAGAAGCCATTTCGTGGAGGCCCTTTCACATTCTTAGTCTTTTCATTTCCATCTCGAATTCACACCTATCTAGCAGGGCTGTTGCTAGTATAAATAACCCCTAAGACCATTGCAAACTCAGACTTTTGATAATCCAATTCGGAACCCTTTGTTCAGCGGTGTGCTAACAAACCCCAGAGAGAGATTCTCTACCCCTTTGCTCTTGTGTTTTCCTTCGCGGAGATTACAGAAGCGGCCGCGTCATCGGCACCCAATCCGTGCTCCTGATCCTCAAGTTCAGGTTGCGTAGGTTGGTTCTTTGAGAGTGTGGTTGGGCGAATCCTTGGTTCAGGCTGCCGTATAGAGACGGTGGTTGGCTCCTTGTGCGTGTCGTCAGGTTGCACTAGTTATCGCTGCTTGCAGCAAGTTATCGGCCATTCTTCGGCTAGTTATCAAGATCGATCCTACGTCGTGAAGATCGGGACAACAACCTCATCAAGGAGGCTCCGCACCAGTTATTAAGGAAGCTATGGCCCAAAAGACCATCTCTGAGTACTCCGCGTCGTCGGCTGACTATGTCGCCATGGGTCCGCAGCTTAACTTAGGGATGCGACTTTTGAGCTTAAGCCTGCGCCTATCAATATGGTGCAATCCAACCGTTCTGTGGGAAACCGCATGAGGATGCCAATGCCCATCTCCAACACTTCCTAGAGGTGTGTGGTACCTTCACCATCAAGAATGTCTCTGTAGATGCCATCCATCTTCGCCTTTTCCCATTCTCACTATTGGGAAAGGCGATTAAATGGTTCTATGCCAACAAGAGTGAAGCCACCACATGGGAGAAGTGCGCCAACGGTTTCTCAAGAAGTTCTTCCCGATGGGCAAAACCAGCGCCCTTCGTGGAAAAATTTCTAGCTTCCAATAGCAAGCTGATGAGATGATTCCCGAAGCATAGAAACATCTCCAGGAGTACATTCGCGCCTGTCCTCATCATGGGATAGAGGAATGGCTCATCATTCAAGGTTTCTACCATGGCCTAACTGGTTTGGCCTGTAGTCACCTTGATGCTGCAGCTGGAGGAGCATTCTTGCAACACAATGTCAAGGATGCCAAGGACCTCATAGTGAAGATGGTCACAAACCAAGGATGGAATGAGGAGCGTCTCCAGCCCAAGAAGAGAGGTGTACATGACCTCAATGAGGTGGACATGCTCTTCGCTAAAATGGAGCTCTTGATGAAAAAGATGGAAGAAGGTTCCAAGAAGGAACAAGAGGCCATTCAACCTTACACCACTACACGAGCCGTCGAAGCCGATCCATGGTGCGAGGTGTGCAGAGGAGATGATCAATCAGGAAATAATTATCCCGAAATAAAGGAGGAGGTGAGCTTCATCAACAACAACAGCAACAACAATGGGTACCACCCCCAACAACAACAACAAGGATGGAATTCGTGCCTCTTCTACCAAAATCAAGGTAACGGGTACAATAATAATTTCAACAATTCCTTTGGTAACCAACCTTCTTTAAGAGATCTTGTCTTAGGCCAATCTAAAATAAATGATAGCATTAGCAAGAAAATGATGGCTAATGATAAGATTCTTGAAAATCTAAGTGAGAAAATAGATAGCTTTAATTCTGCTATGAAAAATCAATTGAGCTTCAACAAAATGCTAGAAACACAATTAGCTCAGTTAACAGCAGCTGTCCCATCCTTCGAGCAAGGTAAGATCCCAGTGAAACCTGAGGATCCAATTGAAAGTGTTCAACTAGTAACCACGAGGTTCGGTAAGCCTCCGGTCTGGTCAAACTGGAGTTATCTTCTTGATCCGCCATTCGTCGCAAAGAAGGATGATCCAGGCCATCGACCATCACTTGCCAGATTGGACCAAAAATCTTCCACAGTGCCTTCTGTCACCTTGGATCGGGTGTCAACATCATGGCCAAGGTAACATATGAAAATTTGCTAGGGGGCCTTTGCACCCCACATTTGTTCGTTTGCAGATGGCCGATCAAACGATCCGGTTCCCTGAGGGACTGGCTGTTGGCGGTCCTTAACGAGGATCTTTACGCCGCCAACTTGATTCTAAAAAGAGAGAATTAAATATTTTTATTGCACATATACCTTTGCCACTAATCAAATTCTACTTGTGCTAGAGAAAATATTATTTGCAGGAATATATATATAGCACAAGGAATTTTATAAATAAAAGTATGCTTCCTGGAAGGCGTAAAATCAAGGGAGAAGGGGAAGCCCATTTCTGGACCGAGGTGGACAAATTCCCCAATGCCACGATGGCCCAGGCCCACAAAGGAACCGACCTGGCAAAGTCGATCGCGGGGAGGCGCCAGCAGGGGGGGGCACGCCACGGGCGCGCGCGCCCCCCACAGCACCGCGCAGGCCCAGCCTCCTCGAGGCGGTTTGCCTCTTTCCATAGAGCTTAGTTACAATGTGGGAATTTCCCACTCTACCCTCGAACTGCCTTCAGTGAGCTATAAAAGAACAAGAGGAGCACCCCACGCACACACACCATTTGGAGTCTCTCTCTCATTTCTCACTTATTCTTTAGGCTAGACATTTAGAATATACTAGAGCAAGGAAAGCTATCAAGAAGAGCTTATCTCTTGGAACAATAGCCACATCTCTTGGTAATATATTATGAAGTGTTCTTCCTTAGTCAAGTTCTCAATACTTATATATCTTTGCATATGAACTAGAGCTTAGTTGTGATCATGCTGTTCTTGATATGCATGAACTAGATCTGAGTTCATCTAATCATTTCATAGCTTGTTCATCTTTGTTCCTCATTATTCATATGTTTTATAAAGTTAGAGGTCTTGATAGGAATGGGGTAGAGGTTCGATGTTCTTTCGGATTTGCCTACGTTCTTGCTCATCCATCCGTAGGGTGGGAGTCCTGGGGGGATGTAGGTAGTTCATTAGTATGCAGATGTGGTGTTCGGATACGAGGGAGGCTTCGAATATGACAGTATGCCATGGTTGAGGGGTAGACGGTAGGTGGTGACAGCCCTGTCCATCCTCCATAATCCCCCACGTCTGCATATTGTGTAGGAGTTCGTAAATGCCTCTATCGGCTGGCAGACCAGCTGCAGGGGTCTCCCTCCGCCCTAGGCCTTGAACCATCTCTAACCTTGTACAACATGTGACTCTAACTATTCTATACATAGTTGTATACGACCTACCTGCTCCGCGTAGATTTTATTCTTTATTTATTTATTCTTTATCCCTTATTTCTTCTTTATCATTAAGATAGACCCAAGTGTGTGTCCACTATCTACAAATCTATTTATCTTACCCCTGCATAGTTCTAAGGTCTTATTTCGATGATGTGAAGTCATAAGCCATGATTATGCTGGATACATTTTATACCTTGCCTTCCTTTGGGAAACTATAAATAACGATACACTGAATACTTCTAGGTGAAATGATACAACTATAGATCCATGCGCTTGCGGATAATATTTCTATAAGGTTCTGATCTATCGACCCTAGCATTTCTTGGCGTGATTGCCATATTCGGTGATTACGTTAAGAAATACCAACAAGCATTTCTGGAGCAATTGCTGGGGATAGACTCTTCATCTATCCATGGTGATAGCGCTAAGTTCAACAAGCATTTCTGGCGCCGTTGCCGGGGAAGGCATAGGTCAAAATATTCTAGCATGAAAAAACATCTACTTATGACTTCACTAGAAATGGACATTGTCTATGCAGGCTAACTTTTATGTTTTCTCCTGTTGTGGATGAAAACAGGATAGTGTATGTCTGGTTTGTCCCTACCGAAAAACTTCAGAGATAATCCGGAGGCACTCCTAAGGAAGAAAAGGTCCCGCGCCTCTTCTTCTTCTACAGCTCCACCGACACAAGAACCAGTCACCACTGCACCAACTGGGATGGCCCAGAAGTCGCTCTGCGAGTTCTCCACCCCCGCTATTGCCAACGTGCCCACCGGGCCCATTGTCAACATGGCGAACAAGAACTTTGAGCTCCGGACCAGGCTCATCACCATGGTGCAGGCAATTCCATTTTGTGGATTGCCGAATGAGGATGCCAACGCTCATTCGCAGCATTTCCTGGAGCTCTGCGACACCATCGTCATCAAGGACATCGAGGCCGATGTCATCAGGCTCTGGCTGTTTCCCTTCTCCCTAGTGGGGAAGGAGAAACAGTGGTTCTACATGGACAAGGACGCTGTGAGCACCTAGAGCAAATGCTCCACGGCATTCCTCGCCAAATTCTTCCCCATGGGCAAAACCAATGCCCTAAGGGGAAGAATCGCCAATTTCCAGCAGACACAGTTGGAACCCATTCCTGAGGCGTGCGAGAGGCTGCAAGAATACATTCTAGCATGCCCACACCATGGAATGGAGGAGTGGTTGGTGCTACAAAACTTCTATAATGGGTTAACACCCCATGTCGAAGGGGCACCTCGACGCCGCTGCTGGTGGCGCCTTTCTATCACTCACTGTTGCAAATGCTACGGCATTAATCAACAAGATGGTAGAAAACCAAGCTTGGGGGGAAGAAAGAGCCCCGTCCAGGCAACAAAAAGGTACGCACACCGTGAAGGAGACGGATGTGCTCACCGCGAAAATAGATAAGCTCCTGAAGAAGTTTGACGAGCGTGCCGCTAAAAGAACACCTGGCACCATCAATGCCGTAGACGCTCGCATGAGTTGTGAGGTCTGCGATAATGTTGGCCACTCGGGAAATGACTGTCCCAAAACCCATGAGGAGGTGACATACATCAACAACGGGTTTCGCCAGCAATAGGGAGGCAATAACGGATGGAACAACCAGTCCCGTCCACCATATCAAGGTACTTCGAACTGCAACTCCAGTTATAATTTGAATCAGCCTTCTTTTAAAGACTTGGTCTTAAGCCAAGCAAAAATTAATGAAAATCTAACCAAAAAGATGCTTGTTAACGATAAGGTTCTGGAAGACATTAATGGTAAAATAGAAGGTCAGTCTTCTGCTATTGAGAACCAGTTAAGTTTTAATAAGATGTTAGAAAAGCAGTTAGCACAGATCGCTGCTGCTGTCCCTGTCGATCAGTCTATTTCCTCTATTGAAAATGTGAATTCAGTGACCACGAGAGGGGGTAAGACCACTCGTGAACCACCAAATCCTAACCATGCAGTCAGGAAACAGAGCATACAACAGCAGGATGAACCTTCATCAACAGAAGCCTAGAATGGCATAGAAGGAGGGACGGCACTCGACTACCCTGACACAACCCTCCTACCATTCGCCACCAGAACCCGGAAGCAAGCGGTGGACGAGCAGTTCGCCCGGTTTGTTGAGATGGTAGAGAAGGTGCACGTAAGCGTCCCACTTCTGGACATCTTACATGTACCTTCCTACGCCAGATACATCAAGGCCATCATCAAAAACAAGCAGCCACTACCGTCCACAGAAGTGGTCAAGCTAATGGAGGAGTGCAGTGCGGCAATCCTAAATCACATACCCGAAAAGAAGAAATATCCAGGATGCCCCACTATCACTTGCTTCATTGGGGCCCAGCAGTTTGACCACACGCTCTGTGATCTTGGTGCCAGCGTCAGTGTTATGCCCAAGACTATCTTCAACAAGTTGAGCTACACACGGCTGACACCGATGACCATCACACTCCAGTTGGCTGACTCTACTCAGCAGGGATCGCGGAAGATATCCCAGTGAAGATCCAAGGATACTTCATCCCAGTTGACTTCGTGGTGCTGGACAAGGAAGAGAAAAAGGAAACTCCGCTCATATTGGGGCGACCCTTCCTCAGCACTGCAGGAGAACAAATTGATGTTGGGGCCGGAGAAATCCTATTCAACATCAATGGGAAAGAAGAAAAGTTTGAGTTCCGGCCAAGACGGAGGGAAGAGTGCAACATGATTCACATCAAGTATGGACCAACCACACGAGAAATCACGGAGGTTGAGATACGTCCACACAATGCGAAGACCATCGCCACTTTTATGAGGGAACAACTGAAAAAGCCAGAGCAGAAAGCTACCCCAAAACAGAAGAGAAAAATAAGGAGCAGAAAAAGGAGCAAGAAAAAGAGCAAAAGCAAAAGAAAGAAAGGAAAGAAAAAGCTCCTAAGAAAAAGAAGGAAGAAAAAGCTCTGAACAAAAGCAGGAGAAAAAGGAAACTCCTGAAAAGAATGAGGGGAGCGCTCCGGCAAAGATGAATGGGAAGAAGAAGGACCAAGCTCCAACCCAAGATGAAGAACCGAAAAGCACCCCGGTGCAATAAAAGAAAAAGAAGAAGGGCAAAACTCCGATCCCGAACAAACCCGAAGAAAAGGGAAAGACTGTTCCCCATCCAAGGCAAAGAAGCCAAAGAACAAAACGGCTCCTATAGAAGTGGTGAGGGAGGCGGAGAAAGTAAAGAAGGGTGAAACCTCTACGCCACCAAAGATGGCACAAACCCTCTCGCACCAATGACCACCACACCACCCAAAGGCAAGAAGATGGTGTGGAGGCCAAAATAGGTTCAACCATCTATTTCTCCTATGACGGATGAACCTTCGACAAGCAAACAATGAAGAAGGAGGAAGTCCCGCTCAATGGACTTAAAACAGTTGGGCCCCGACTACCAGGTAAACCGGTAAGTTATCTTTTAATTGTCTTTTCCATAAAAAATAATTTATAAAATAATAAAAAGTTTGTCATATAGTTTCTATCTTGCCACCTTTGTTTATGCTATAGCATGCTATTTTAGAACATGTCCTGATCAACATGTTCTATAGGCTCGTAGCACAAGCATGGTGTTTGGGTTATTAGTCTACCTTGGTCAAATCTGATTGACCATTGAAGCAAAGTGCTAGTATAGCTTGGGTATCTTGCTATGAACTAACCCATGCAGGACACACTCGATGCCCTGGATGGATGATGACAAGCATCAGGTAAGTAAATAAATTCTACCTCAAAATAAAGGACTCCCACTTCAAGCAAGCTTAGGGGAAGGACCCCCAATAAGAGGTACGTATTCAAAAAAAGAATAAAAGAACTTATTTTATATTTATCTTATGAATAAATGTTTTTCACTCTATATATATATATGCCATGAAAATGCTTAGTTCTACCCTTGTTGATATGATGAATAGTTGCTCTGTCTTGTGTTTCTCTTTTACTCAATTCATAATCAAGCTTTCTCTAAAGTTTGGGTTTATCGGCTGAAAATGTCTCATCCTAAAAACTTGAGCTAGTGGGCTGTATATACTTGATCTTATCTAAGTTACCGCTTAGTAGGACATAGTGCCATAGACATGCTATGACTTTGCTCGAGTGACACTTGACATCCGGAGGTTTTTCTTTCAAAAATTATAAAAACGAAAGTTCCTCGATGATTATGAAATACCTACCAAGGCCATATGACATGTTTACTCGTTAACATTGGATTTTGGTCAACATTGAGAAGATGACAGTGGACCCAAAGACACGACAGGAAGGGTATTCGGCAAACGACCGAGCGGTCGGCTAATTCTCAGTGATTCGGCAAATGCCCATGCGGTCGGCTATCTCAGAAGGCGGTGATTCCATTCGGGAAAGTGAAGATGGCGAGAACAGACGACTCAGGGGAGAAAAGACGTGATAATAGAGGACTCCGAAGAGAATTAGAGCTAAGAGTCGTAGTTTCCAAATTTTGTTTAGTATTTCGTAGTCTTTTAGGACTCATGTTTAGTCCAGGGTATAAATATAAACCCGGCCATTGTAAATTACACACAATCAAGTCAATACAACCGGCCCCGTGCCACGTTTTCGAGTCCTTTTCGTCATGTCGTCGAGTTCTTCGAGAGGAATCATCGATCCGTCGACCTCCGTAAGAACCAGCACCCTTGCTACCATGTCTAGTATCATGCGGTGGATTTAGATCATGGTGCAAGTAGTCTTGTTTGTCTCGACTGGATGGCCGTGCGGCAGGCGTCTGCTTGACGATTAAGAAGTCTTTGCTTATGCTTTGTTTATCTCGACTAGATGGCCGTGCGGTAGGCGTCCGCTTGATAGCTTAGCAAAGCAAGATAGTTATCGGCTCTATTAGATTTGGCAAGGTCTAGTAGATTCATCAAGTTATCATGTGTTGCACCATCTTTAATGATTTATATATTTGTAACACTCTTTTCCCCCAATCTAGATTGATACGATTCGCCTGTTGATTCATATTTGCTCTTATGTTTGTATAGCCAAATTAGATCAATCTAGGTTGTTACATGTTGTGGGTTCATGCATGTTAAAGTGTGTTTAACCCTAATGGAACTAGGTATCGTGCGGCAGATGCAGGTTTTGTTAGGTTTAGGTCACGTTAGCTTGTTTGTTCCTTCTTCATGGATCCCAATTCGGCAATCTTGCCGAATATGGTTGTGCTTACACGAGTAACGAGTATTTATAAGATCTATTTGAGTACATGCATGCTTTTAGCTTCTTATTATTAGATTGTATCATGCGGTGGATTAATCTGGTCGTAAGAAGTGGTGTAGATTCATAGCGAGCGGTATCATGCGGTGGTTTAACAAGCTTGGGTTTATGCTTGACGGGTTTATGAAGGCTAGACGTGCGGCAGACTAGTTGGATTAGCCTATGCATGCGTTATTTGAATAGATTTATATTTACGAGTTACCTGTTTAATATTTATCATGCTCTGATGATTGTTATCGGTCTAGATTTATGTTTCTATATGATATATGATGTTCAATCTAGGCTTGTTCAAACGTGTCTTCTCATACATCTATATTCGGCAATCAACGCTTTATGCTTCTTACTTCATATTTGCCGAATGGGCTATAAACATGCTTTGGCAGACAGCTTCTATAGCTGTATGTCGTCGTAAGTGGCTTCAGGGCCGTAAATATGGAACTCACCTGGTCTCAACCGGCATGTTCCAGTTTTTGATCTCACAGTTTTTCCCTTGTCGGCTTTCAGGTCAAACCGACTGGCACGCTCCGGATTCCGAACCGTCCGGGCACCCGATTGAAGTCACGCTTTCCGGCTTGCTGTGTGTGAGGCGCGGGGCGCCATGTTTTGCGCCAACACACTTTTTGGCACGCCCAGTGGGACCCACCTTAGTTTGAGATGGCTGACATCATCAATAATCACGTTCTGGATGTGACCATGGATGAGTTGCCAGAGAAATTCAGGGATTTGGTGCAGCAGGCATGTGAGCAATTCCAACAGAAGTGTTTGATGTCCTTTTCCAAGAACAAGAGCAAAAAGATCATCCAGAAACAATCACTGCCAAGGGTTCTTCTTCCACATCAATCTGATTACACTGAGGAAGAGGATGCTCACAATATGGCAGAACTGGTCTACAAGGCTATGGGAGAAACTATGACAAATCATCATACAGCTTTTCTTAACACCTTTCGGACGATCATGGTTAGCACTTTCGGTCCAGCGGTCGATAAATACTTTGAAGAACGTGCTGGCCCAATTAGTGGATCAACGCTTTTCAATATACCTAAGCATCAAGAGAAGCCTGCAAGAGGAGGAGCAACATCTGCCTCAAATCAAGGTGGATCGGTTCCTGCTGAAAAACAACCGCATCATACCTATGGCCAAGTTACATTTGGTACAACAGGAGAAGTGCCACCATCAGCCGTCAGGGTGTCTCCAGCAGCAAACAGGTTGCAAAAGAGCATGTATGGAGATGGATACCAAGAGTTTACTGATTACAACGCTCTCAATGCTATGCCAAATCCGGGATATAAGAGTGCTTCTGGAGGACAAATGCAGGGAACTCAAGATTCAAACATGGATGTGCTGTTGCATAAAATGGCTGACATGATGCAGAATCAGTTCGGCTTGAAACCCAAGAAATAATCCTATTCATACCAAACTCCTTATCCAGAGTGGTACAACAGAGTAGCACTTCCTCCTAGGGTGAAGCCTCCAACTGATTTGACCAAGTTTTCTGGTCAAGATGACACCAGCACTGTAGAGCACATCAGTCGATACTTGATGCAACTTGGGGAAGCTACTGCAGATGAAGCTTGGAGGATTCGTTATTTTCCTCTGTCTCTTACAGGACCAGCCTTCACTTGGTTCACATCTTTACCAGCTCATTCCATTGGTACATGGGCAGATCTAGAGCAGAAATTTCATTCATATTTCTACACGGGTACCAATGAGAAGAAGATGGTTGATCTGATGACTCTGAGGATGAGAGCAAACGAGACACCACTGGAGTATCTTCGCAGGTTCAGGGAGACCAAGAACTTGTGCTATTCCCTGGACATACCAGATGATCAATTGCCAGGGATGGTTATTACAGGCATGTTGCCGAATATCAGAGATAAACTATTCGGCATGGAGTTTGATGACCTTGGCCAACTTTCACAGCGATTGGTAGCTATGAGTAATCAAGCTCAGGGACTCAGGAGAGATGGTCGCTTTCAGAAGAACAATGCCACCAATGAGATGTATCAAAGCTTCCTGGAAGAAGCAACTGAATATGATGATGAAGATGAGGTAGCTGTAGCTGAGCTGAATTGGGCAAAGGAGCCTACTCAAGTCAATCAACGCTGGTTGAGGCAACAAAAAGGGGCTTATGATTTTGATATTACTAAAGCAGATAAGCTCTTTGCATTGTTGGTGAAGGAAGGTCGCATCAAGTTGCCAGAAGGGCACCCCATGCTGCGTCCTGAGGGAGTAAAAGACAAAAAGTATTGTGGTTTCCACAACACTACTTCTCACTCCATCAATGATTGCCGAGTGTTCAGAGTGCGGATCCAGAAAGCTATTCAAGACGGACACCTGAGATTTGATGGCAAGACGAAAGTTGATGATCAACCTTTTCCACAAAATATGATTTCTTTCTCTGTGGGCATGATCTCTGCAAATGATCCCAAAGGAAAAGGCAAGATGAAGGTGCTGACTTCCGATAGGGCAAAGAAAAGTGGTGCCGTTGAACCCGATCGGCAAGTTTCCAAGAAAGAGTCAGAAAGGGCGAGTTTGGTTCCGTAATAGTCGAACCGAAAAAGGAGAAACTTCCAAGCCCAGGGTTACGTCGCGTATCTTGCTAAATAAATGGCAGAGAGAACAAGAGAGAGAATATTATGAAGAACAACAATTTGTGGAAGAGGAGCAATGGTTTATGAAAGAACGCCGGAGGTATGAAGAAGAGGTATACCGAAGGGAACAAGAAGAATATACAAAAGAACAGAGCAGTCTCATTGGGGTTGTTCATTCTTTAAACATTGTTGGAATGAAGGTTTGAAGCCGCCCGCTAGGAACAATTGTCCGAACGGTGCCCAATACTCGAGTATAGGCAGTCTCGAGTTAACCGTCCCGTTCATGAAAGGCCGGGAGCATGTTTTCCCGAGAACGATCGGCGCTTAAAAATAAATAGTTTTGAGAGACAACAAAGGAAGAGATTTGCAGATCAAGGTTGGACTCATAATAGGATGCATGATGAAGAAGAAAACTCCTATGAGTATTATGGCAGAAAGGACAATGGTATCCTCCAGGCCTGAGGAAAAGCCAGAAGAGGAGAGTTCAACGCTTGAGGAACCAGGAACTGAAACAAGCAGCTGCCGAAAAGAAGCAAGTATGGCACCCTAAGGAGAAGCCTGATGAACATGGTCCTTCGGCTGACGCTTGCATGACTTTCTTCCTCCCATCAGAGTTTATAGCTCCTGAAAGCCAAGACATCCAAGAGGAGGTGTACTCCGATTTTGATGAGAGTGAGTATCAAGATTTAATGGCTCAACTTGTGTTGACACAGCGAGCAGTTTTCGACAAGCTAGCCAAGCATTGTCACTTGAAGCCACTTTATTTGAAAGGGTATGTTAACGGCAAGCCTCTGACCAAGATGTTTGTTGATGGAGGAGCTGCTATCAATATCATGCCGTATACACAGAAAGCTTGGGATGACAAGTGAGGACCTACTGAAGACTGACATGATTCTCAGAGATTTTGCTGGCAATCCCTCTGACACTCGTGGAGCTGTGCATGTTGAGTTGACGGTTGGCTCGAAGACTCTGATTACGACATTCTTTGTCGTTGATGGCAAGGGGGCATATAGTCTGCTTCTAGGAAGAGATTGGATACATGCCAACTGTTGCATCCCCTCTACCATGCACCAAATTCTTATTCAGTGGATTGGGGATGACATTGAGATTGTGCATGCTGATGATTCGGTAAGTGTTGCTGCTTCAGAGCCTGCTTATTG
Organism: Themeda triandra; assembly: GCA_018135685.1. NCBI lineage: Eukaryota > Viridiplantae > Streptophyta > Magnoliopsida > Poales > Poaceae > Themeda > Themeda triandra. The sequence goes on from JAENPR010000449.1 coordinate 131,668, forward strand.
GGAATATGATGGCCTTGACTGTTTCTCTGGTAAGAAGTGGGAAGAAGGTCCTGTGAATGTTTTCAAGAGAAATCAACAGCCGGTCCAAGCAGTCGGCTCTCACAGTAATTTCTAATGGGTAACCCAATCGATGGCAACAAAGGAAAGCTGGGTCGTGGTTTTATGTCGGCCGACAAGTTGGAAGAAATAAATATTGGTGATAATTCTAAGCCAAGGCCGATGTATATTAGTGCAAATTTAGACCCAGAATACAAATTAAAGTTGGTAGAACTGTTGAAAGAATTCAAAGATTGTTTTGCTTGGGATTACACAGAGATGCCTGGATTGGATCGTTCTATTGTTGAGCATCGATTACCGATTAAGCCTGGATTTCGTCCATACAAACAACCTCCACGAAGGATCTACAAAGAGGAGGTATTGGCCGATGTGGAGAAGGAGGTTGAAAGACTAATAGAAGCAAACTTCATTCGGCCATGCAGATATGCAGAGTGGATTTCAAACATAGTACCAGTATACAAGAAAAATAGAAAGATGAGGTTCTGTATAGACTTCAGAGATCTTAATAAAGCCACTCCTATGGATGGATACCTGTTAACACCAGAATTTGGTCAGGGATATGACAGGTGGACCTGCAAGGAGCAGAGAGAGCAATTCGGCAAGTGCGTATGCGGTCGGCTAATTTCCATGCGTTCGGCAAATGATCAAGCGGTCGGTAACGGCTTTATTTGAAGGCGAAAGAAGGAAAGATGAAGCTGGCTAGAAAGGGAAGGAGTCGTGATAATCAAGGACTCCGATTATGGATAGAGTTAGCGTGTCTGGTCTTTCCAATTTTGTTTGAACAGTTCGTAAGTGCTTAGGACTCATGTTCTCGTCGTGGTATAAATATAAACCCTCGACCATTGTAATAAGTGTTCACAACCAATTCAATACAACCGGCTACGCGCCACCCTTCGAGTCCTTTTAGTCGAGTCGTCGAGTTCTTCGAGAGGGCCAATCGATCCGTCGACCTCCGTAAGTCCCGGCAACCTTGTTATCATGTCTAGTATCGTGCGGCGGATTTAGATGTGATGCAAGAAGTCTTGCTGCAATGCTTAGTATCATGCGGTGGATTTAAGCATTGAACCAAGAGGGTTCCGTGTTAGTCATGAGTCGTGCGGCAGGCTAAGATTAGCTAGGAGCTAGTTACCAAAGTTTTCTTTGATTAGGTCATGAGTCGTGCGGCAGACTAAGATCTAAGCTTAGAGGCTAGTTATCGGCTCTTTTAGATTTGGCATGATCTAATAGATTCATTAAGTTATCACGTGTTGCTTGCTTTATTTAATGTTTAATTATTTGCAACACTCTTTTGCCCAATCTAGATTGATACTCTTTCGGCTTGTTGATCATTCTTTTCATACTTATTCAATATCGAGTAGATCAAGCTCATATAGCCGAATTAGATCAATCTAGGTTGTTACGTGTTGCGGGTTCATCCACGTTATATGTAGATAAGCCTTGACAGACCGGGTACCGTGCGGCGATGCAGTCTTTGGGTTACTCTAGAGCTAGTCATCCGGTGGACTAGAGATCGGTTTAATCGATAGGTTTCTTTTACATGTTACATGTTTGTTCCTTCTTCATGGACCCGATTCGGCAATCTTGCCGATACGGTTATGCTCACACATGTAGCGAGTATTTATAGATCTGTTAGGTAATTACGTGCTTTTAGCTCTTTATTGATAGATTGTATCATGCGGTGGATTGATCTAGTAGTAAGGAGTGGTGTAAATTCATAGTGAGTGGTATCATGCGGTGGATTAGCTTGCTTGAGTTTATGCTTGACGGGTTTATGAAGGCTAGACGATGCGAGACTAGTTGAAGTAGCCTATGCATGTATTTGTTTAGTAGATTTATATTTATAAGTTATTCATTCTTAATTATTAAGTGCTTGATGATGCTTTAAACCCGAGAAGTAGTTTGATATGCATTTCACGATTCAATTTTGTTCAAACATGTCTTCATCTATCGTATTCGGCAATTTCGTTCTGTTTACATCGGTTATGTACTTTAGCCGAATGAACCGCAACTGTTGGCGAGATAGCTTCTATAGCTATATGTCGTCGTAAGTGGCTTCGGGGCCGTAAAGATGGAACTGTCTGGTCTCACCAAAGACGTTCCAGCTTATGATCTTATCTGTTTTATCCCTTGTCGATTTTCAGGTCAAATCGATCGGCACGCCACCGGATTCGACACCCGGCACCCGATTGAAGCTAGGCTTTCCGGCTTTGCCGTGTGTGTGAGACGGGGTGGTCACATTTTGCGTCAACACACTTTTTGGCACGCCCGGTGGGACAAACTTCTCAATATAAGATGGGATCGGAAATTGACAACAAGTCACGTTCGAACGTGACCATGGACGAGCCGCCGAGCAACGCCGATGGTGGAGCAAGCAATGGAACAATTTCAGCGAAATGTCGATGTCCTTTTCCAAGAACAAGAGTGGCGAGTGATGATCAAGCAAGCACCGCCACGAGTTCTTCTCGCCGGGTCGGGTCGATCGATGTTACCGACGAAGAGGAGATGCGAAGGTAGTTGGAGCCATCTACAAAGGCGTAGGAGACACTATGTTGAATCACAACACAGCTTTCTGGGCACCTTCCGCAAAATCATGGCTGAAACTTTTGGTCCGGCAGTTGACAAACGATTTGAAGCAAGATTTGGAGAGCTTGCTGGGCCAGTGTACTTCAACACTCAGCAATCTTCAGGGAAGTCAACTGGAGGAGATGAGATAATCGGTACAAGCAAGGATGGAGCTATTCATGATGGAAAAGAGAAGCCTCCTGTGACCGAGCAGCAAACTCATGGTCAGGTAGCTTTTGGTGCAACAACAGATATACCCGCATCTGCATACAAGATTTCTCCAGTAGCAAACAGATTGCATATGGAGATGGGTATAGTGAATTCACGATTACGGTGCTCTGGATGCTTTGCCGAATCCAGGATACAGGGAGTGCATCAGGAGTGCCTTCTAAGAGACAGGGAACAAAAGATGCAAATGATGAGCTCCTAAGCGAATGGCTGATATGATGCGAATCAATTCGGCCTGAAACCAAAGCATCGAGACATATGCATACAAATCTCCTTTCCCTGAGAATGGTACAATAGGGTAGCTCTTCCACCAAGAGTTAAGCCACCAACGGATTTGACCAAATTCTCGGTCAAGATGATACCAAGTACCATTGAGCATGTCAGTAGATATCTGATGCAACTTGGAGAAGCTGCTGCTGATGAAGCTTGGAGGATTAGATATTTTCCTATGTCTCTGACAGGGCCGGCTTTCACATGGTTTGCATCGCAGCCGGCCAATTCCATTGGTACATGGGCAGAATTGGAGCAAAAGTTCCATTCATACTTTTATACGGGAACCAATGAGAAAAAGATGGTTGATCTGTGGGCTATGAGGATGAAGACTACTGAGACACCAATGGAGTATCTCCGCAGATTCAGAGAAGCAAAGAACATGTGCTATTCTCTGACTATTCCTGATGATCAACTCGCACAATTGGTCATTGCAGGCATGCTGCCACATATCGAGACAAGCTATTCGGCATGGAGTTTGAAGACCTTGGGCAGCTTGCACAAAAGCCGACAAAGAATGAGCAATCAAGCCCAAGGGTTCAAAAGAGATGCTCGTTTTCGGAAGAACGGTGCAACCGTTGACATGTATCGTGGATTTCTAGAAGAAGCATCGAATATGAAGATGAAGATGAAGTAGGCTGGCTAGAGTTGAGCTGGACAAAGGAGCCTACTTTGGTCAGTCATCGGTGGGTGAAGCAAGAAAAGGGATCCTATGATTTTGATGTCAAGAAAGCGAGATAAGCTCTTTTTGTATCTGGTCCAAGAGGGACGCGTTAAGCGCGTAAGGACATCCTATCTCGCGCCCGAAGGAGTAAAGGATAAGAAGTGCGTGGATTTCATGATACAAACTCTCATCATATCAATGATTGCCGAGTATTCAGAATAAAGATTCGAGAAGGCTATTCAAGATGGACACTTAAGATTTGATGGCAAGATGAAAGTAGACAAGAACCCGTTCCTCGAACATGGTCTCTTTCTCCATAGGCATGGTTGATGCCGGTGAGTCCAAGGAAAAGGGAAAGATGAAGGTTCGACATCCGAAAGAGCCAAGGAGAGTGGTTCGTTGACCCTAATCGGCAAGTTACCAAGGAGGAAGTGCAACAAGCGCAGTTCAAGAATAGCCGAATGAGAGAAGGGTCGACTTCGATGCGGCTAAGGGAAATTGCCGAATACACGCCGATCCGAAGCGGGGTTACAAGACGACACTTGTTGAATAAGTGGCAATGGGAAAAGAAGATGGAATATGATGAGGAACAGCAAGTACATTGAAGAGGAGCGCAGTTCATGGCGAACGTCGCAGATATGAAGCGGAGGTGCGCCAAAGAGAACAAGAAGAGTACGGGGAGAGAACAAGAGCAATCTCATTGGAACTGTTCTTTCTTCGATTTCGTTGGAATGAAGGCTTGAAGTTGCTCGCCGGGAACAATTGTCCCGAATGCGGTGATCAATATTCGAGAATACAAAACAGCAATCTCGAGTCAACCGTCCCGTTCACGATAGACTTGGGATGAAAGTTTCGAGAACGATCGGCGCTTAAAAATAAACAGTTTTGATGAACATCGGAGGAAGAGATTTGCGAGATCAAGCTTGGGCTCACGGCAGTGTCCATAATGCGTAAGAGAGCTCCTACGGGTGGCAAAGAGGACAAGTGGTGCCCTCCCGGTCCGGAAAAGTCGGAAGAGAAGAGTTCGCGTTTGAGAAATCAAGAACTGAAACAGGAATTAGCCGAAAAGAAGCCAATGTGGCGTCCTAAGAAAAAGGATAATGGACGGGTCCTTCGGCCGATACTAACATGGTGTTCTTTATTCCATTAGAGTTTAAAGCTCCCGAAGATCAAGAAGTGCAAGATGAGGTATATTCAGATTTTGATGAGACCGAATGCCGAGACTTGATGGCTCAACTTGTGTTGACTCGGCAAGCAATCTTTGACAAGCCGTTAAGAACCGTCATCGAAACCATTATACCTAAAAGGATATGTCAATGGCAAGCCTTTAACCAAGATGCTTGTTGATGGAGGGGCTGCTATCAATATTATGCCCTATGCTACTTTCGTGAAACTTGGTATGACAAATGAAGATTTCTTTAGATCGACATGATTCTTAGAGATTTTCGGCAATGCTTCGATACTCGTGGAGCAAGTACATGTGGAACCGATGATTGGATCCAAGACCTTGATCACTACCTTCTTTGTCATTGATGGCAAGGGGGCATATAGCATGCTTCGGGAAGGGATTGGATCCATGCTAATTGCCGTATACCCTCAACTATGCATCAAATCCTTATTCAGTGGGTAGGAGATGATGTAGAAGTTGTTCAGGCTGATGATTCAGTTAGTGTTGCCACTTCTGAGCCTGCTTATTGGGAGTATGACGGACTAGATTGCCTTTCGGGTAAGGTATGGAAAGAAGGTCCTGTCAATGTGTTCGACAGAGATCAACAGCCGATCCAAGCGATCGGCTCGACAAAGAACTTTTAATGGGCAATCCAATCGATGGCAACAAAGGCAACCGGGTCGTGGTTTCATGTCGGCCGACAAGTTAGAAGAAATCAATGTTGGTGATAGCACAAAGTCAAGGCCGATGTATATCGGTGCAGATTTAGACCCGAATATAAATTGAAGTTAATAGAGTTCTTTGAAGGAGTTCAAAGATTGTTTTGCTTGGGATTACAGAGATGCCTGGATTGGATCGATCAATTGTTGAGCATAAGTTGCCTATAAAACCTGGATTTCGTCCCTTCAAACAACCTCCACGAAAAATTTATAAAGAAGAGGTATTGGCCGATGTAAAGAAAGAAGTTGAAAGACTGATTGAAGCAAACTTTATTCGGCCATGCAGGTATGCTGAGTGGATTTCAAATATAGTACATGTCTACAAAAAGAATGGGAAGATGAGAGTATGCATAGATTTCAGAGATCTCAACAAAGCTACTCCCATGGATGGTTACCCAATGCCAGTTGCCGATTTACTAGTTGATGCAAAACAGCAGGTATGAAGTCATCGGCTTTATGGACGGCAATGCGGCTACAATTAGATTTTCATGGCGGTTGAAGATATTGCAAAGGCGCATTCAGATGTCCTGGCCACATTGGGTTATTTGAATGGATAGTTATGACATTTGGATTGAAGAATCTTTGGAGCAACTTATCGAGAGAGCCATGAATTATATCTTTCATGAGTTGATCGGCAAAATTGTGGAAATTTATATTGATGATGTGGTAGTCAAATCCAGAGACCATGAAAGACATTTAGCCGATTTGAGGAAGACTTTGGAGTGCACAAGGAAACATGGTTTAAAAATGAATCCAAATAAGTGTGCTTTTGGGGTCTCTATTTGGTGAGTTCGTGGGGTTCTTGATCCACAAAGGAGGGATAGAAGTTGGGAAAAAGAGCATGGAAGCAATAGACAAAGTTGTTCCCCCAACTAATCTTACGAGTTGCGATCATTACTAGGCAAGATTAATTTCGTGAGGAGATTCATATCCAATTTATCGAAAGAGTATTGCCTTTCTCTCCATTGTTGAAGCTCAAGAAAGATCAGAAATTTGTCTCGGGGTGACATACAAGCAAAAGGCTTTTGATGAGATCAAGCGATATATGAAGGCACCACCGGTGTTGGTACCTCCACAACTTGAAAAGCCTTTCAAGTGTATGTGGCGGCCGATAGCCTAACAATAGGATCGGCCCTTATGCAAGAGTTTGATGGAAAGGAGAGAGTAATAGCTTACATTAGCCGAAAATTGTTAGATCCTCGAAACAAGGTATTCGGCTATAGAAAAGCTCTGTTTGTGTGTTTATTATTCGTGCACCAAATTTCGGCACTATTTGTTAAATGCCGAATGTGTGGTGATATCTAGTTTTGATGTAATTAAACACATGCTATCAATGCCGATTTTAAGTGGCGAGAATCGGCAAATGGGTATTAGCACCTCGTCGAGTTTAATTTAAGGTATGAGTCGGCAAAGGCAGTGAAAGGACAGGCAATTGCCGATTTTATTACTCAACATCGTGATTTATCTGTTGATGTGATTAACATTGCCCCGTGGACATTATTTTTTGATGGATCGTCATGTGATAAAGGCGGTGGTGCTGGTATTCTTTTGATATCCCCACGTGGAAGGACATTTGAGTTTGCTTTTTCAATTGAATATCCTGTCACTAACAATCAAGCAGAGTATGAGGCTTTGCTTAGAGGGCTTCGGCTGTTAATAGAAGTGAAGGCTGTTGCTATTGAGGTGTTTGGTGACTCTGAATTGGTGATCAATCAATTAACAGGACAATATGAATGCAAAAATGATGTACTGCAAGGGTACCATGAACAATGTAGGGAACTTCTGAAAAGCTTTTCAGTAGTTACTTTGCATCATATACCCAGAGAGCACAATGGAGAGGCAAATAAATTAGCTCAAGCGGCCTCTGGATATCGGGAAAATCATGAAGTCTATACGGCAGAAGAAGGTGCTTTCAATGGTGATCAGATAAAAGATGACTGGAGAAGTGATATTATCGGTTATCGAAAGACCCATCTCAAAAAGTTTCCGAAAGCTCGGGTATAAAGCCCTTAAGTTCGTACTTCTTGATGATCGGTTGTACCACAAGTCTATAGATGGAGTGTTGCTCAAGTGCTTGAGTCAAGAAGAGGCTAAGAAGATTATGTTTGAAGTCCATGAAGAAGCTTGTGGTGCACATCGTCGGCTTACCGAATGAAGTGGATAATAAGAAGGACAGTGGTACTTTTGGCCGACTATGTTGGAAGATTGCTTTGAATATTACAAAGGATGTCGAGATTGTCAGATATTTGGTAATGTTCAAAGAGCACCTGCATCTGTTTTGAATCCAATAATTAAACCTTGGCCGTTTAGAGGATGGGGTATAGATTTAATTGGACGAGATCAATCCTCCATCTAGCAAAGGACACAAATTTGTGTTTCGGCAACAGATTATTTCACCAAGTGGGTTGAAGCTATCCCTTTGAAAAAGGTCACATCGAAAATATGATCAGTTTTGTCAAGGAGCATATAATTCATAGGTTTGGGATTCCACAGAGACCATTACAAGCGATCAAGGGACTCGGTTCACTTCTTCGAGTTTTGTGACTTTTTGAAAGCATGGGGATAAGATTATATAATTCTTCTCCTTATTATGCACAAGCTAATGGCCAAGCAGAGGCATCAAATAAGATCATGATCAAGATTATCCGAAGAAGATCGATGAGAAGCCAAGGAGATGGCATTTGGTCCTTAATGAAGCATTATGGGCTTACCGAATGGCTTGCCATGGATCCACACAAGCATCTCCATATGAGTTGGTTTATGGACATAATGCTATAATGCCTTGGGAGTTGCAATCGGGATCAAGGAGAGTTGAATTACAAAAGGACTGTGAGAAAAAAGACTATAAGAATCGATGATGGTTGAGTTAGAAGATTTGCATTTGATTCGTCTTAAAGCCTTGGAGAACATTGAGAAGAATAAAATACGTGTTGCCAAGTACTACAACAAGAGAGTTAAAATATTGTCGCCGGCGCCGGTTGCTGCTTCCCTCCGCCTCGTCCTGAGCAGGACGCTTGTTGCGATCGCCGCTGCTCGCCATTGGTGGTGGTTAGGGTTTTTTGGAGACTTGAAGGTGGAGAGGAAGTGGAAGAGATTGAAGATAATAGCAACGCTTGTGCTTGATGTGATGATGGTGGGAGCCGGCGGGTCCTATTTATGAACAGGGGAGCCGTGGCGATGACATGCGGGAAAGCCAAGCGACGGGATAGGGTTTCCACACTCATGGGCCGATCTTTGAGTTGGGCCAAGCCCATCACCAGCGGTTCGGTTACCATACGCTCGGTCGGCTAAATAGCCGATGAAAGCTATTCGGCTAAAGTGAGCGCTTGAGGCAAGAATGTTACATTCGGCTAAAACGCACGAGTACGGTTGTGATTGGAAGAGCCGAATAATAACAAAGGCGTAAGAAGAAAGAGAGAAATGAAGGTTATCTACTTCTCAAGAGAAAAGAAATTGTTTTCAAGTATGACGGGGTCAAGCCTAAGTGTCTACATCTTCAAGTACAAGCCAAGCATCTATGCATCTAGGAAAGAATTAATAACAAAGCAAGAGCATCAATCTTGATTCGGTTGGCTTCATCAAGAGCTTTTTTGTCCTCTTCTTCAGAATCTTGGATAGTGGACAGTTTGCTTTTGATTTGCCGCGTCTCCTTGATGACTCGATTGTATTTTGGATTTAGCCGAATCAAGAGATGGCAGATTTGCGAGCTTAGTTTCATGAGACTGAATATTGGCATTCGGTTGAGCCAATTGAGCTTCAAGTTTGGCTTTTCTTCTCTCATGACTCACGGCTGGGTTCTAAGGTGCTCAAGAGGTGCTCAGTTGACTTTATGCTAGAGTAGAGTTCCTTGGCCTGCTGCTCCTTAGCCACCTTGCTTTTCTCCAGATCAACTTTGGTGGACATATTCTTGTGTGCTCTCTTGATAGCAACAAAGTGATCATCAAGGTGTGATAAGGCATCTATGGCGGCCTTGAGATTAGAGGAAGCTCTTGATCAATAAGCTCGCTATTTCCCTTATTTTGTCGAATCTTGGGCCAAAGCAACAATATCCTTTTTGTAAATGAGATTATATCCTTTAGCTTGGCTTGATTCTCTCGATGATAATTGCTTGGTTGGAAGAAACTTCATCATCTTTATCCCCAAAGCAAACTCTTCGGCGATAAGGAAAAACGGCTTGAGGGTGGCGAGTGTCCCGTTGATGAACAAGGAAGGTAGTTTAGCCGAATGATTCAGTTTGAATTGAAAATTAGCCGAGTGGAGTAAGAATAATACCTCTGCGACAATTACTTGATCGGTTGCATCCTGGGTAACATCAATGTGTTGAATGGTTGATGCCACAGTCACTTCAGGATTGACAATATCGTGGCTTGGTGCATCTTGAACTATCAAGGTTGTTGAAGCTTGAAGCTCTTGGAGAAGGGTTCTCCTTGTTCGGTTGCACGATGGGAAAGATTTTCTTCGAGTTGCTTCTCCTTGTTCACTTGCTTGGTCATCTACTTGGTGCATACTCGTGGCAAGCTCATTAGCATTTGCTTGACCGGTAGAGGCTCCGGAGAATTCTCCAAGATCACTACCCCGTCAGGACTTTGAGGGTTGGCTCGTACTGTTGAAAGAAAGTAATAAGTGCAAACACATTTGCGGGGACGATAAGGGGTCAAAAGCATTCATACCCGAGAAAGTGGCTTAGCTTTCTTTGACCTTGTTTTCTTGGGAATTAAGTGTCCTTGATAGGGGAAGAAGGAGTTTTTCTTTTGAGGTCCTTCAGAGCACCGTGTCATCGCAGTATTTTGTTGAATGCTTGTCGATTTGGAGCATCATGCCCCAAAGCAGCAACAGGGCCGGGTTGCCAATATTGAACCTCTGGAGGACTTGGAGGAGCAATGTCCTATTCAAAGGAGATGTTTTAGAAACAGAAACAGAGACATAAAGTAAAAGATGGCTGTAAGTATGTACCTCATCATCAGAAGAAAATGAAGGCATCAAGACTTGGCATAAGGGGTGGACTTGTGCTCTGAAGATATGAGAATGCCATTCTTGCCACCAGAGGTTGAAGGAAGAGTGAGTAGCTTCAATTATCACCAGAGGATTGGGCTCATATGTTGGAAGCTTGCATCCAAGATTGAAGACTTTATTGGCCTCGGTTATATTCAGCGGTGTCTCCGGGTCCGATGATGCTTGAGAAATATGGCCTTGGGGGGTGACCAAGTCCAAATCATGCGGCAACCATGTTTGGGTTGTAAAATTCATAAGTTGAATTTATCAACCGACCATGATGAAATTCTGCTGGAGCGCGGGGCTTGATGAAAGAATTGAAAATGTCCCTGGAATCATCATCTATGCAGCCCGGCTCATAGCTAAATCTGCAAGGGAGGGTTAAATTTTCATTCTCTCTGTAGGGGAACCAGATCACATGGTTGAATCCCTTGTAGAAAATCTTAAAAAAGATGACCCAGGTCCAAATCAATGATAATTGAGGATGCAGCCTCTCCATATGTCTGACAGGCCTTGTATCTGGGATCTTCACCTTCAGCGTAATTGATTGAAGGAAAGTTCAGATTGTGGAGATCTACAGAGACAATCTGATGCATTTATAGTTGCAACCACGTCTGGAGAAGCCACCATGGTCCATTAACACACGAGATTTCGCCCTGATTCCTCATCTGGACAGTAATCTGGTGCATCATATGGTAGAAAGCTCCTAGCGAGATATTTGCCCAAGGGAATCAACTTGCTCGCAGCCAATTCTTCACCATCACCATGTGATTCAGAGTGGGCTCATTGGACTTGCCACAGAAAATGAATCTGCATAACCACATGTTCATGAATGCCCTATACTCTTTATCAGACACAGGGCCAGTTGAAGCATAAGTTTGGACATACTTGGCCCAGCCTCCTCCTGATTTGACTGCCTTCTGTGAGCTGGTACTTTTGTATTTAGAGGGATAGGTTGGCTTGGTGATATTGGACCCGGTCATCATGAAGATATCGACGAGTAATTGACATTAGGCCATGGCCGAAGACAAATGCATTGATAGCATCAGACCAGAAGTGAGAGGCGGCTATCAGCAGGGAGTCGTTCCTAGGCATTTCGGCTAAGGAAAGCTCCAAACAGTGCTGGATATCTTGAGATTCCCAAAAATCACTGTTCTTGGTCTGCATCCTGCGGTACCAATCACGCCATCCTGTGATTGAAGGAAGGGGCCAGGTCTTGAAAGTGTTTGGCCATCTATTTGAGGATGAAATCCTAGATTTAAATGGGATCCTCAAAGTTTCCTTTTCGATGAAATCCCTCGGATTAGGGTCTCCCATCGGACCAAGAAAAAACGATCCAGGACACGCAAGATTGGGGATCAGGATCTCATTCTTCATCTCCTTTAAGAAGAAATTGAAGCGAATGGATCAAAGAAGTGCATCTAAAAACTGATTCAAGAAAGTTGCCGAATGGGTAAAGAAGATAGGGTTACCTCTAGAAGCTCTTCTTGGGTTCCTGTTGCCATAATGGAGCTGGTTGAAGTTTCCGTCGCCGTTGAAGATAGCAGCGAGCACAGATCTTAGGTGGCGGCTGCAGGCGTTGGCGGTGATAACCTAGGTGAAAGGCGCTGACAGTCAATTTCGAAATAAAATTCTTTTATCTCGAAATTGAGGGGGCATGTGTTAACACCAGAATTTGGTCAGGGATATGACAGGTGGACCCGCAAGGAGCAGAGAGAGCAATTCGGCAAGTGCGTATGCGGTCGGCTAATTTCCATGCGTTCGGCAAATGATCAAGCGGTCGGTAACGGCTTTATTTGAAGGCGAAAGAAGGAAAGATGAAGCTGGCTAGAAAGGGAAGGAGTCGTGATAATCAAGGACTCCGATTATGGATAGAGTTAGCGTGTCGGTCTTTCCAATTTTGTTTGAACAGTTCGTAAGTGCTTAGGACTCATGTTACGTCAGGGTATAAATATAAACCCTCGACCATTGTAATAAGTGTTCACAACCAATTCAATACAACCGGCTACGCGCCACCCTTCGAGTCCTTTTAGTCGAGTCGTCGAGTTCTTCGAGAGGGCCAATCGATCCGTCGACCTCCGTAAGTCCCGGCAACCTTGTTATCATGTCTAGTATCGTGCGGCGGATTTAGATGTGATGCAAGAAGTCTTCTTTGCAATGCTTAGTATCATGCGGTGGATTTAAGCATTGAACCAAGAGGGTTCCGTGTTAGTCATGAGTCGTGCGGCAGGCTAAGATTAGCTAGGAGCTAGTTACCAAAGTTTTCTTTGATTAGGTCATGAGTCGTGCGGCGGAGACTAAGATCTAAGCTTAGAGGCTAGTTATCGGCTCTTTTAGATTTGGCATGATCTAATAGATTCATTAAGTTATCACGTGTTGCTTGCTTTATTTAATGTTTAATTATTTGCAACACTCTTTTGCCCAATCTAGATTGATACTCTTTCGGCTTGTTGATCATTCTTTTCATACTTATTCAATATCGAGTAGATCAAGCTCATATAGCCGAATTAGATCAATCTAGGTTGTTACGTGTTGCGGGTTCATCCACGTTATATGTAGATAAGCCTTGATAGGACCGGGTACCGTGCGGCAGATGCAGGTCTTTGGGTTACTCTAGAGCTAGTCATCCGGTGGACTAGAGATCGGTTTAATCGATAGGTTTCTTTTACATGTTACATGTTTGTTCCTTCTTCATGGACCCCGATTCGGCAATCTTGCCGATACGGTTATGCTCACACATGTAGCGAGTATTTATAGATCTCGTTAGGTAATTACGTGCTTTTAGCTCTTTATTGATAGATTGTATCATGCGGTGGATTGATCTAGTAGTAAGGAGTGGTGTAAATTCATAGTGAGTGGTATCATGCGGTGGATTAGCTTGCTTGAGTTTATGCTTGACGGGTTTATGAAGGCTAGACGTGCGCGAGACTAGTTGAAGTAGCCTATGCATGTATTTGTTTAGTAGATTTATATTTATAAGTTATTCATTCTTAATTATTAAGTGCTTGATGATGCTTTAAACCCGAGAAGTAGTTTGATATGCATTTCACGATTCAATTTTGTTCAAACATGTCTTCATCTATCGTATTCGGCAATTTCGTTCGTTTACATCGAGTTATGTACTTTAGCCGAATGAATCGCAATCTGTTGCGAGATAGCTTCTATAGCTATATGTCGTCGTAAGTGGCTTCAGGGCCGTAAAGATGGAACTGCGGTCTCACCCAAAGACGTTCCGCTTATGATCTTACTTGTTTTATCCCTTGTCGATTTTCAGGTCAAATCGGCGCACGCCACCGGATTCGGACACCGGCACCCGATTGAAGCTAGGCTTTCCGGCTTGCTGTGTGTGAGACGCAGGGTGGTCACATTTTGCGTCAACAATACCCGATGCCGGTTGCCGATTTGCTAGTAGATGCAGCAGCAGGTTACGAGGTGATCAGTTTTATGGATGGGAACGCTGGCTATAATCAAATCTTTATGGCAATAGAAGATATCTCAAAAACAACCTTCAGATGCCCTGGTCATATTGGTTTGTTTGAGTGGATAGTCATGACATTTGGGTTAAAGAATGCGGTGCAACTTATCAAAGAGCTATGAATTATATCTTCCATGAGTTGATCAAGCAAAATTGTGGAAATTTACATCGATGATGTGGTGGTCAAGTCTAGAAACCTTGAAGGACATTTAGCCGATTTGAGGAAGACTCTGGAATGCACAAGAAAGCACGGCTTGAAGATGAACCCAAACAAATATGCTTTTGGAGTATCACCGGGTGAGTTTTTGGGATTTTTAGTTCATAAAAGAGGAATTGAAGTTGGAAAAAAGAGCATGGAAGCAATAGACAAGGTTGTACCTCCAACTAATCTCACAGAGTTACGTCATTGTTGGGCAAAATCAATTTTGTGAGGAGGTTCATATCCAATTTATCGAAAGAGTCTTGCCTTTTTCTCCACTTTTGAAGCTCAAGAAGGATCGAAATTTGTATGGGGTGACATACAACAAAAGGCTTTTGAAGAAATCAAACAGTATATGAAGGCACCACCTGTACTGGTACCTCCACAACTTGACAAGCCTTTTAAGTTGTATGTGGCGGCCGATAGCCTGACAATAGGATCGGCCCTCATGCAAGAATTTGAGGGAAAAGAAAGAGTGATAGCTTATCTTAGCCGAAAGTTGCTGGACCCAGAAATAAGGTATTCGGCTACAGAAAAACTTTGTCTGTGTTTATATTACTCATGTACCAAGTTTTGGCACTATTTGTTAAATGCCGAATGCGTGGTGGTTTTTAGTTTTTATGTAATCAAACATATGTTATCAATGCCAATTTTGAATGGAAGGATTGGCAAATGGATTTTAGCATTATCAGAATTTGATTTGAAATATGAGTCGGCAAAAGCAGTGAGAGGTCAAATTATTGCCAATTTTATTACCCAGATCGGATCCTTCGTTGATACAATAAGCATTGCACCTTGGGCTTTATTTTTTGATGGTTCGTCTTGTAGCAAAGGTGGTGGTGCTGGTATTCTCTTGATTTCCCCACGAGGAGTAACGTTTGAGTACTCATTTCCTATTGAATTTCATGTTACTAATAATCAGCGAGTATGAAGCACTACTCGAGGTCTTCGGCTTCTTTTAGAGGTAAAAGCCGTTCCGTTGAAATCTTTGGGGATTCTCGAAATGGGTAATTAACCAATTGACTGGTCAAGTATGAGTGCAAGAACGACATATTAAGAGAATATTATGAAGAATGCCGAGAACTCTTGAAGAATTTTCTGGTAGCAACCTTGCATCATATCCCTAGAGAGCACAATGAAGAAGCAAATAAGTTAGCACAAACTGCTTCTGGATATCGAGAGAATCAGGAAATTTTTGCTATAGAAGAAGGTGTTTTAAATACCAATCAAGTGGAGAGTGATTGGAGGTGTGATATTGTCAATTATCCGAAGGATCCATCTCAAAAAGTTTCCCGAAAGCTCGGTACAAAGCCCTCAAATTTGTACTTCTTGATGATCAATTATACTACAAATCTATCGATGGAGTGTTGCTCAAATGTTTGGGTCAAGAAGAGGCCAGAAAGATCATGTTTGAGGTTCATGAGGGTTTATGTGGTGCACACCGGTCGGCTTATCGGATGAAATGGATGATTAGAAGAACTGGTTATTTTTGGCCGACTATGTTGGAAGATTGTTTTGAATATTACAAAGGGTGTCACGATTGTCAAAGATTCGGCAATATTCAAAAGGTCCCTAAGATCTCCTATGAACCCCATAATTAAGCCTTGGCCATTCGGAGGATGGGGTATAGATTTGATTGGTCAAATTCATCCTCCTTCTAGCAAAGGGCACAAATTTGTGCTATTGGCCACAGATTATTTTACCAAGTGGGTTGAAGCTATCCCTTTGAAAAAGGTTACATCAGAGAACATGATCAGTTTTGTTAAAGAGCATATAATTCACAGATTTGGGATCCCTCAGACTATAACAACTGATCAAGGAACTCAGTTTACTTCTTTAGAATTTTGCAATTTTGCCAAAGACATGGGAATTAAGTTATTAAATTCTTCTCCATATTATGCACAAGCCAATGACTAGGCAGAGGCATCAAACAAGATCATGATTAAAATCATCCGAAGAAAATTGATGAAAAGCCAAGGAGGTGGCATCTCGGTCCTCAATGAAGCGTTGTGGGCTTACTCGAATGGCTTGTCATGGGTCTACTCGTGCATCTCCCTATGAGCTGGTTTATGGGCATCATGCCATTTTACCATGGGAATTACGGGATTAAGGCGAGTCATGTTGCGTAAAGATTTGGTAGAAAAGGACTACAAAAATCGATGATGGATGAGCTAGAGGATTTGCATTTGATTCATCTCGGGACATTGGAAAATATTGAGAAAAATAAGATGCGCGTTGCCAAATATTATAACAAGAAGGTTAGAGTGAAGCAATTTGCGTAAGGAGACTTGGTTTGGAAAACTATATTGCCGATTGGAACAAAAGATAGAGCATTCGGCAAATGGTCCCCAACCGGGAAGGGCCTTTTCGTGTAATGAAATGTGTGCCTGGCAATGCATATATATTAAAGACCTTGTTTGGAGAGGAGTTTACTAGGGCTATCAATGGAAGATTTCTTAAGAAATATTATCCCAGTGTTCAAGTTGGTTCATGACAGGAAATGTGAACAGCCGATGGAAGGAAAATCGCCTTTAGCCTAAAATAAGCCGATATGGTTCATATCGCCTTTGGCACAAAATAGCCGATACAGTTTGTATCGTCTTTAGTCCAAAAAATTTCTGTACATCTATCGGTTGAGTATTGACCTTTTGAAACAAAAGAAGGGGAACTTTTAGCCGAATGAGCCAGTCTGCTACAGAATGATTAAGGAACAAGATACTACCTCTTGTATGAGAGCTTCATCAGGATGAGCTGTATCTGGGCCTGCTTGGAGATTCTGTATATCTGGAGGAGGACTTGGAGCTTGATGAGTAGAATATTCTTCCACTGCTTCTTCTATGGGATCATCTAAATGGAAGGTGATAAGAACAGTAAATAAATTTGACAGAGGAGAAGGAAAGTGATGAATTAGAGGTAAATACCAGTTTGACCAGTAGCCTCATAATGATCTGCATTGTCAGTAGGATCCTCAGTTGGCTGAGTCTTGGAGACTGGCCTGTGGCTGTCACAAAATTATGAGTACAGCAGAATCGAGGTTATTGCCAAAAGGAGATTAAGGAATTCATACCTTGGATGGTGGTTTGGCTTTCTTGGACCTTGGCTTCTTGGGTGTGGTAGCATCATTGCTTGGATCAACAGGATCTTTCCTTTTATACTCCTTTAGGGGTGCTGAATCCACAGATGCATGGACCTTCATAAAAGCTGCCAGGGTTGAAGCATTGAATCCCAGAGTAGGGATGGGACCAGCTCGATGATATTGAACTTCTGAAGGAAGGGGAGGTTCAATATCCTGCCAAGAAAAGAATTCAGAATAAAGAAAGGAAGATCCAGTGAAGAGGAGGTCATAAGAAAATTACCTCACTGTCAGAAGCAAAACTGGGTTGCAGATCTTGGCATAAAGGATGCACTGGCATATTAAAGATGTGAGCATGCCACTCTTGCCACCAAGAGACAAATAAGGGATGAGCAGTTTCTATCAGTCCAAGTGAAGAAGGCCCATATGCTGGCAGGTCCCATCCATGCTCAAAGATTTTGCTTGCTTCTGTGATTTATCCTATTTTCTCCCTAGGCCTTATGATGTTGGAGAAGAACAGTTTTGGGGGCAACTGGCCATATCCCAATTGTCTGGCTACCATGTTTGGATTATAAAATTCATAAGTAGGATGCAACAATCTTCCATGGTGAAATTCTGCTGGCAGAGTGCAAGGCTTGATGAAAGAATTAAAGATCTCTATAGATACTTGATCTGAACAACCAGACTCATAGCTGAACTTGTAGGGCAGAGTTAAATTCTCATTTTCCCTATAAGGAAGCCAGATCACATTGCCAAATCCTTTGAAGAAAAGCTTGAAAAGATGGCCAATATCCATGTCAACACTGATAGATGATGCTGCTTCACCATATGTTTGACAAGCTTTTTCTGTTGCTTCATCATCTTCAGATAGTTGTTGAAGGAAAACTTAAGCCATGAAGGTCCACAGAAACTATCTGATGCATATATAGTTGCAGCCACATTTGAACCAGCCACCAAGGGCCATTAACACAAAGTGCACCTCTCCATCTGCCGGCGCATCCGAGCGATGTCGGTGCATCATATGGTAGGCAGCCCCTAAGAGATATTTACCCAAGGGGATTAAAGTTCCTGTAGCCAGCTCTTCAGCCATTACCATATGATTCGGGGTTGGTTCATTGGACTTGCTTTGCAAAAGATAAATCTCGCACAACCACATGTTCATGAAGGCTCTGTATTCCTTCTCAACTACAGGACCAGAAGACATGTAGGTCTAAATATATTTTGTCCATCCACCTCCTGATTTAACTGCCCTCTGGTTGCTGTTACCCTTGTACTTGAAGGGGTATACTGGTTTTGTCACATTCAGGCTAGTCATCATAAACACATCGGCTAATGTGATAGACATTGGGCCATGGCCGAAGATAAAAGCATTGATAGCATCAAACCAAAAGTGAGAAGCTGCTATGAGGAGAGATTCATTCCTAGGCATTTTGGCTAAAGATAATTCTAAGCAGTGATGGATATCTTGGGATTCCCACAGACTGCTGTTCTTGGCTAGCATCTGCGATACCAATTTCGCCATCCTGAGATTGAGGGGAGCGGCCAGGTCTTGAAAGTGCTTGGCCATCTGCTCGGCGGAGCAATTCCAGATTTGAATGGGATCCTCAAAGTTTCCTTCTTGATGAATTCCATTGGATTGGGGTCACCCATTGGGCCAAGAAAATAAGAATTGGGGCTTGCAGCATAGGGAATCAAAATCTGATCCTTGTACTCCTTCAGAAAAGAACAAGAAGGAATTGAATCAGGAAAAGCTAAGAATCGGTTTGGAAATTGCCGAATGATTAGGGTTACCTCTGGAATTTCCTCCTGGGTCGCCATTGAAAGAGCGGATTGAGTTGAAGAAGGTGCAGATTTCTCGAGCGGCGGCTGCGATCGTAAGCAATGTCAACCTAGGTGAAGAGGACTTGTGGTCAATTTCAGAATAAAATCACTTTTATCCCGCAATTGAGGGGGCATGTGTTAACACCGGATTTTGGTCAACATTGAGAAGATGACAGTGGACCCAAAGACATGACGGGGAAGGGTATTCGGCAAATGACCGAGCGGTCGGCTAATTCTCAGTGATTCAGCAAATGCCCATGCGGTCGGCTATCTCAGAAGGCGGTGATTCCATTTGGGAAAGTGAAGATGGCGAGAACAGACGACTCAGGGGAGAAAAGACATGATAATAGAGGACTCCGAAGAGAATTAGAGCTAAGAGTCGTAGTTTCCAAATTTTGTTTAGTATTTCGTAGTCTTTTAGGACTCATGTTTAGTCCAGGGTATAAATATAAACCCGGCCATTGTAAATTACACACAATCAAGTCAATACAACCGGCCCCGTGCCATGTTTTCGAGTCCTTTTCATCATGTCGTCGAGTTCTTCGAGAGCAATCATCGATCCGTCGACCTCCGTAAGTACCGGCAACCTTGCTACCATGTCTAGTATCATGCGGTGGATTTAGATCATGGTGCAAGTAGTCTTGTTTGTCTCGACTGGATGGCTGTGCGGCAGGCGTCTGCTTGACGATCAAGAAGTCTTTGCTTATGCTTTGTTTATCTCGACTAGATGGCCGTGCGGCAGGCGTCCGCTTGATAGCTTAGCAAAGCAAGATAGTTATCGGCTCTATTAGATTTGGCAAGGTCTAGTAGATTCATCACGTGTGTTGCACCGTCTTTAATGATTTATATATTTGTAACACTCTTTTGCCCAATCTAGATTGATACGATTCGGCTGTTGATTCATATTTGCTCTTATGTTTGTATAGCCGAATTAGATCAATCTAGGTTGTTACATGTTGTGGGTTCATGCATGTTAAAGTGTGTTTAACCCTAATGGAACTAGGTATCATGTGGCAGATGCAGGTTTTGTTAGGTTTAGGTCACGTTAGCTTGTTTGTTCCTTCTTCATGGATCCCAATTCGGCAATCTTGCCGAATATGGTTGTGCTTACACGAGTAACGAGTATTTATAAGATCTATTTGAGTACATGCATGCTTTTAGCTTCTTATTATTAGATTGTATCATGCGGTGGATTAATCTGGTCGTAAGAAGTGGTGTAGATTCATAGCGAGCAGTATCATGCGGTGGATTAACTTGCTTGGGCTTATGCTTGACGGGTTTATGAAGGCTTGACGTGCGGCAGACTAGTTGGATTAGCCTATGCATGCGTTATTTGAATAGATTTATATTTATGAGTTACCTGTTTAATATTTATCATGCTCTGATGATTGTTATCGGTCTAGATTTTTGTTTCTATATGATATATGATGTTCAATCTAGGCTTGTTCAAACATGTCTTCTCATACATCTGTATTCGGCAATCAACGCTTTATGCTTCTTACTTCATATTTGCCGAATGGGCTATAAACATGCTTTGGCAGACAGCTTCTATAGCTGTATGTCGTCGTAAGTGGCTTCAGGGCCGTAAATATGGAACTGTCTGGTCTCAACCGGCATGTTCCAGTTTTTGATCTCACAGTTTTTTCCCTTGTCGGCTTTCAGGTCAAACCGACTGGCACGTCTCCGGATTTCGAACCGTCCAGGCACCCGATTGAAGTCACGCTTTCCGGCTTGCTGTGTGTGAGCCGCGGGGCGTCACGTTTTGCGCCAACATACTCATACAAAAACCCTTTTGTTATATGCTGCTTGTTTGATCATTGAGCTTAGTCAAACTATTTGTGACCAATGCGAGACTATAGTCATGCACCCACGTTTGAGATTCACTTGCACCCACCAAATAAATTGCCTGCTCTTACCCTAAGAGCAGCGCGCAAACATGCACCCCGTCCACCAAAAATGCCAACTCTCATCTTGAGAGTTGGGCACCGGTCCACCAAATAAAATTGCCAATTCTCACCCTGAGAGTTGCGCATTCCTTAGTTACCAAAAATTTACTCCACGCATTTCATCATGATATCTCTCTCCATTCCAAAATTCTTCATGTTCCAAAGGAAGAGCTATGGGCTATGCTTAGATTCAAAAAAAATTGCCAAGGGGTATAAGTTGGACAAGGGTTCAAGAAATAAGATAACGGGAAATCATAGATCCCCGTTCAAAAAAAAAAAAAAAAAAAAAAAGAGAAAAGAGAAGAAAGAGAAAGAAAAGCATAGAATTTTAGCATACCTCTCATAGCCCATGCTCTCCCCAAAAATTCCATCCCTCAATAAAGAGAGAATCATGATACATGGAGTAGCCAAAAATACGAAAAATTAGGAACCACCAATCATTCCACACACTTGCACATCTCATCAAGGTGTATGACTTGTGTCTTCATATGGTTCGGTTTTTGACTTCGCAATATATGTGATACAAGTATGCCCACCTTTCATACCTGCCTAAAACTCCACTTTCAGCCTTAGTGGTAGATTATGAAAAAGGCAATACCCCACAAATGCCTTTGGTGAGGTCATCATACACTTTGAGCGATTGAGAGAATTATCTGAGGAACTTATTTTTTTTACAAAATTTTTAAAACCCTCCAGATAGATGGTTGATCTTGGGCTGAATGATAAGCAAAGTCTATGAATCTGTTCTGCTTTGCAATCGCCCAAGACAGGAAAAGGTTGAAAAACCCCATTTTGCTTCAAGACAATAACAAGGTGGATAGAATGCCGATTTATTCAAACTACAGTAGAAAACTTTATTATGAATTTGGTAAAAATTTGAAACATGATCGGCATAGTAGCAACTCTTGATCAACAAACCTGAAGCCTAGCTTTGCTCGGGACGAGCAAAGGGTATGCTTGGGAGATCTTGTTGGTGGTCCTTAATGACGATCTTTATGCCACCAACTTGATTCTAAAAAGGGAGAATTAAATATTTTTATTGCACATAATACCTTTGCTGCTAATCAAATTCTACTTGTGCTAGAGAAAATATTATTTGCACGAATATATATCTATATAGCACAGGGAATTTTATAAATAAAAGTATGCTTCCCGGAAGGCGTAAAATCAAGGACTAAGGGGAAGCCCATTTCTGGACCGAGGTGGACAAATTCCCCAATGCCACGATGGCCCAGGCCCGCAAAGGAACCGACCTGGCAAAGTCGGTCGCGGGGAGGCGCCAGCCAGGGGCGGTCGTGCCTGGGGCGCACGCGCGCCCCCCACGGCACAGCACGAGCCCAGCCTCCTGGAGGCGGTTTGCCTCTTTCCATAGAGGGCGATGCTGTGTGGGAATTTCCCACTCTACCCCCGAACTGCCTTCAGTGAGCTATAAAAGAAGGAGAGGAGCACCCCACACACACACACACACACACACCATTTGGAGTCTCTCTCTCATTTCTCACTTGTTCTTTAGGCTAGACATTTAGAATATATTGGAGCAAGGAAAGCTACCAAGAAGAGCTTGTCTCTTGGAAGAATAGCCACATCTCTTGGTAATATATTATGCAGTGTTCTTCCTTAGTCAAGTTCTCAATACTTATATATAGCTTTGCATATGAACTAGAGCTTAGTTGTGATCATGCTATTCTTGATATGCTTGAACTAGATCTGAGTTCATCTAATCATTTCATAGCTTGTTCATCTCTGTTCCTCATTGCTCATATGTTTTATAAAGTTAGAGGTCCTGATAGGAATGGGGTAGCGGTTCGATGTTCTTTCGGGTTTGCCTACGTTCTTGCTCGTCCATCCGTCGGGTGAGAGTCCTGGTGGGACTAGGTAGTTCCTTAGTATGCGGACGTGGTGTTCGGATATGAGGGAGCCGGCAGGTGGTGACAGCCCTGTCCGTCCTCCATAATCCCTCACGTCCGCATGTCGTGTAGGTGTTTGTTAATGCCTATATCGGCTGGCAGACCAGCTACGGGGTCTCCCTCTTCCCTAGGCCTTGAACCATCTCTAACCTTGTACAACATGTGACTCTAGCTTTTCTATACATAACTGTATATGACTTACCTGCTCCGCATAGATTTTATTCTTTATTTATTTATTCTTTATCCCTTATTTCTTCTTTATCATTAAGATAGACCCAAGTGTGTGTCCACTATCTACAAATCTATTTATCTTACCCCTGCATGGTTCTAAGGTCTTATTTCGATGATGTGATGTCATAAGCCATGATTATGCTAGATACATTTTATACCTTGCCTTCCTTTGGGAAAATATAAATAACGATATCCTGAATACTTCCGGGTGAAATGCTACAACGATAGATCCGTGCACTTGCGGATAATATTTCTATAAGGTTCTGATCTATCGACCCTGGCGTTTCCTGGCATGATTGCCGTATTCGGTGATTACGTTAAGAAATGCCAACAAGCATTTCTAGCGCTGTTGCCGGGGATAGACTCTTCATCTATCCTTGGTGATAGCTCTAAGAAATGTCAACACTGGCAAGGGATATACCAGTCAAGGTCCAAGACGACTACGTCCCTATCGACTTCATCATATTGGATATGGGGGCCAACAATGAAGTCCCCATCATCCTAGGAAGGCCATTCCTCAACACGGTTAACGCTGTCATCTATGTGGGGTCCGGCCAAATTCATCTTCAGTTCCCAGGATGGAAGGTAAAGTGTCCATTCAATGGTTACAAAGCTAACATGTAGGTGAAAGATAAAGAACCAAAGAACAAACCTCGCTACAACCCATGCCGAAGGAACAACAAGAAAGGTGAGTCAGCCAAAAAGGCCAAAATAAAGAAGGAAGCACCCGCTGAACCACAAACCGAAATCAGGCAAGTGTGGCGGGAGAAAGAGGTGCAATCACAGTCCCCATCTTCGGGACCAACCGAAGCACCCAAGGAATAAACAAGACGGAGAGGTCCTACTCTGCGGACCTAAAACATGGAGCCCTTATTGGTAAGGTAATTTAGTATTTATCTCATATTTATTTTCTACATTTTTCTTGCATTTTATTTTTAATTGCATTCTTAGTTTTAATTTTGCATAATTTCTTTCGACAAAATACTTAGCCATAATAAATAAAACCTTGAGAATAACTTGCAATAAAATTTTGAGTGTTGGATCACCCAAGGTGGGGTTGGCCGACCCCACCATTGGGTCCAAATCCACTCTTTTTGCTTTGGCTGGATGCTTTGGTTCATGCTCAGCACTTGGATGCCCTTGGGGCTCTCAAGCGGGGGTCGGCCGACACCCACCTTAACCCTTTTGCAGCCTGCTGTCTCTCATTTACCACACATAGGAATCCTATGCATGCCACTCCAGCCAAAGTCTAAAAAGAAATGGTCCCTTGTTTCATCACTTTAAGCATAAGATGCTCTTTTCATCTTAGATGCTTTTGGGACCACACCACCAATTCAAAATCTGCAAAGTGGTCACCTAGGCATGTTGTAGTGTTCCTATGGTCCATGGGAATCTTTTTAGCCATGTCTCCACTTTAGCCAATCATCTTTTCTTTTTCACAAAGCACTAGACAAGGGAATCTACGAAAAGTTTATCACTTTTGGTCCACACCAAGCCTTTACTTTACTAGACACTTAATGACACAATGTTTAAAGTGCTAGAAGGCCTAGGATGGGGGTCGGCCAACCCCCATTTTAGACCAGCTCTAAAAATGTTTTTCATGATTTAGTAAGATTCTCTGTCCAAAGTTCAACCCAATGTTTAAAGTGCTACAGGGAGGGTCGGCCGACCCCAACTTTGGAGGTCCTCCACTTGCCCTTCTCCCCCTATAAATACCCTTGCATTGCGAGCTCAACTCCACACCCAAACCAGTAGAATCATCTCAGGCTCACAATCTCTCTTCTTCTCTCCTATGTTCCAAGTTCTTTCTCAAGTTTAGTTTAGTAGTAGCCCTCCAAAACAAAAACCAAAAAATATTTATCCCCTCTCTCTTGCATAGTAGTGGTAGTAGGAGCTTGGGTTGTCTCACTTATGCAGCTAGATGAAGAAGTTACTCTCCTCCTGGTTCAAGAAGACCAAGAAGGGTGAGAGTTCCTTCCAAGGCTCTCACCACACCGATGAAGGAACCCATGGGAGAAGGGAGGAGGAAGAGGGCTACCACCAGATGATACCCTATGAGCCTCCATCAAGAGTAAGAGAGCCCGAGAGTGGCCTCATGCTGGACCAAGAAGAGCAGCAGAAGTACAACACCCTTCGAGCAAGCAGCTTCGCACACACAAGCATCATCGACCCGATCCTCCTGGACCGCACAGGTATGAGTGCAAAATTTAATACGGTCTTTAACACAATTGGTTGGGGAGGATTTTACCAAGTTCCTGAACTCAGTATAGAAGTGCTTACCAAAGAATTCCTGTGCACCTTGCAATTAACTTACAATGGGGTAGCATTTCGCATGTGTGGGGAAGAACATAATTTAACTTGGAGCGTCTTAAACACTGCTTTAGGATGTGATCATGCTTATGAACTTGATCTAGACCATGCCCCTAATGGGTTTAGCAAGGATGAATTTTGGAAAGCAATTTCTGGTTCCAATGATTGCTCTAATCCTAAACCCAATCAAATCCATAATTGAACCTTGCGTTTTATTCATTACTGGATGATTATTACTCTCTTTCCTGGTGCTGGGGGTTACACCTTAAGTGATGATGGACTTAAACTGCTCTATGCAATGGTGTGCAAAACTTTAAACTGCTAGTGAACTGGAAAACCCATCTACGTCACATCATTCATCACTCGTATAGCCGACACATTAGGTTTGCTAGAATCACATGCCTTTGAGTACATTACCTTTGATAGAGATGTTTTAAATGAGGATTTCTTCATCAATATTAATGTGTTCAAAAGAGGTCCAAGAGGTGGACTCAAAATGATTTATCCTGGCCATACAGTCGAAGTTCCTATCCCTTGTGAGAAACGTCGGCTATATGTGCTCTGTACACTAACATCAAATTGGACCGAGAGGCAAGAGGCCAGAATGTTGCAGGAATAGGTAGAGTGACACGAGGGATGTCACGGGCTGCTCAAATGGAGCAGGGTGGCACCTCACACTTTGCAGGAGAAGAAGTTGAAGAAGGCGATGAGGTGAGCTCCATGGACATTTCAGGGTCCATGGGGAGGCCTCCACATCCACAGCGCACTCCTCGCCCATGGGGTAGGGAGAGGCACCACCAAAGGATGGCGA
The DNA here is from genome assembly GCA_018135685.1 of Themeda triandra. Classification (NCBI taxonomy): domain Eukaryota; kingdom Viridiplantae; phylum Streptophyta; class Magnoliopsida; order Poales; family Poaceae; genus Themeda; species Themeda triandra. The sequence continues at coordinate 158,101 of JAENPR010000449.1, forward strand.
TGGACGAACTCATCGACAACATGGGCATAATGCACATTGAACAAGAAGCGACATTGTAATTGGCGCACCAAAATGCCCAACTTCTGCAATCAATGCAAGATGAGGAAGCACAACGTTGGACCGAATGGTTCCAACATTATCCACCATCACAGTGAGCAAGAGCCAAGCTTGGGGGAGATCCTCTCCCCCACTAAGGTAAGTATTCTATCTTAGCATTTTGCATTTTAGTTATTTCTCTTATTGCATTTGAAAAAAATTAAAAATGCCAAAAAATATTTGTTTAGTTATTTCCCTTAGCACATATGTTCATGTATGTCTATCTTCCTCTTGGAAATGATGAGTAGTTGCCTTGCTAATGTTTCTCTAGTACCTAGTTTATAACTTAGTGTTTTTCTAAGTATGGATCGCTTAGCTCACTTAAACCATCACGAACATGAAAACTTTGTGGTTTGCAAGTGCTAGAACTAAGTCTAAGTTGTTGAGAGACATGAGATAGTGAGATTAGAGCTGCTATAATATTGTTCTAAGCATACTTGATTACCGGAGAATTATTCTTAAAATAATCAAAACCTTAATTGTTCCTCAATGGTGAAATTCCTACCACAGCCATATAAGCTTTACATGTTTACAAACCTTCCACATAGTCTATTTGCTTTGTGTTGAGTGTTGTCAAGTCTTGTTGACCCTTGGTTAGAGACTTATCATGCTTCTAAGATCAAGATGACACACACGCCACACATATATATGCTGCTTCTACACTGGTAGTACACAAAAACAAGCCTTCCATTTCCACCAATAGGTTGCTCCATGCTCTAAGTGTTAGAATATCGCTCTAAATATTGTTTAGTAGATGAGACACAAGGAAAAGGGCTAGGCAAAATAAATATTTATATAGATGGACACATGAAAGTCCATGCAAAAAAATGCTAGCCATGTCTCAATAGAAAAAAATAGAGATAGAAATCTTATCAAATAAAGGAGCAATCCAGTCCACCATATACCACACACTTGCACATTTTGATCTGGAAGTATGACACTTCTCTTCAAAGGATCTGAGCTTTGACTTCACAACAAATGCAAAGTAAGTACACTATCTCATTTTATCACTACCTTGAGCTCCACATAAGCCTTTCTTGAAGTAGGGTAAAATGGAGAAGGCAACTCTTACCATATGCCTTGGTGAGGAATCATACACCATTTGAGCGACATGAGAGAACCATATGAGGAACATTAAGTTTTCTTTTGAAAAATATTTGCAAAACCTTCGGTCTAGGAACAAGAAAGTTAGTGCTCAAGTCAAACTGTTCTGTTTTTCAACCACCTAAGACAAAGAAAAAGCCATAAGCCCCATAGAGGACTAAGGTAATATGGGTGAGTTTTCATAGCTAATTTTTCCATTCAAAGAGAAGAACTTTGTTGTGCACCTGGTACTCTTGAAATGTGAGCATAGTAACCATACCTGATCCACCGAGGCTAAGTTTGATTGTTTGCTCGAGATGAGCAAAGGTTAAGCTTGGGCGATCTTTGTAACACCCTGGTGTTAATCATGGCTTTGCACTGCATATCATGGGCATAATCATATCATTTGCATCATCTCACCTACATGGCATGAGATGCCTTGATGTTTGTTGGCTCGCCCTTATTTTTAATTAATTGATTACTTACCCTAGATGCATATTGATGATCCTAGAGTGCAGATGATTGTGATTAGGACCTAATCATGTTTGGTATGGTATTAGGGTCAATGTTACCTTGGTCATGTGATTGCAAAAATGATTTATTACAAAATTAGGGTTTAATGACCCTAAGCGTGATTGCTCGACATAAACTAAAAAGAGTAGCAATTTGTTTTTCTCATGTTGGACCCTTAATAAAAGTTGTGGAGAAAAATGTAAGGAACAAACTTTGTGTTTTGACCTTTTCATGAAAATGCTTTTTTGGCCTCCAAAAGGAGCAAAAATAGTGGGAGGGATATTGTAAATTAATATTTTTATAATTCAAATTTGACCCAAATTCACATTCTCAAATCTAGGCCAAATCAGCCAAAACTTCCTATATATGAAATGTTCTACTCGTCGAGACAAACATTTTTCGTATACAAAGTTTTCCAAGATTCAGCATCGTTTGGGATCTATAGGATGGTTTTGATTGTGCACATTTAAACCAAAAAAAAGTTGGCCCACCTGTCATCCTCCTCTTCCCTCCTCCCTTATCCCCTCCTCGCTTCCATGGCGACAGGGAGCAGCGCTAGCCGCAGCAATGCTAGCGGCGCAGCGAGGCCGCAGAGCAGACGAGCACGCGCGTGCCACACCGCCGCGAACAACCGCTACGCACCACCACCGTGGCACTTGAATGCCACGCCGTCGCCTACTGCCCTGCCAACCATGCACACACGTTCACGAGAACGCCAGCGCCACCTACCGCGATGACCTGCCCGTCGCTGCCCAGCCCGCGCCTTGAAGTGGAGAGCACCTGGCGGCCTCTCCCCACTCGTCTCCCTCCCATTTCCCTCTCCTTCCTCCTCACGTTCGCCCTCGCTTTCTCCTTCTTCCTCCACACGTGGAGCCACTGGATGCCATTGCTGCGCCATGAAGCCTCATCGCGAGCGCTGCTCCACCACGCCCTGCTAGCCGCTCTGGCTCGTGCACGCGCTTCACGCCGCCTTGCTCCACCTTCGCTCCCCTACCCTCTATGACCCCCTTCTTGCGCGGAGCCGCAGCCCCAACGTCGCCGCTGAATCCTCGCCATCGCGAGCTAGCGTTGCAGCCTCTGGTCCACCGCGCCATCATCCGCTAGCTCCCATGAAAGGTGTCGCCCTAATGTGCGCCTTCTCCGAAGCTTGCTAGCTGCCGTCGAGGCCCATAGGTAATGGCCAATCGGCCTTCTCCGTTGAGCCGCCATGGCCGGAGCCGTGCCGAGCCGCGGTCCGGCGTGGCCATGCCTTGCCCATCCTCTCCCTTTTTGTCTCTCACGTCACTAGGAGCTCGCTTGGTTCGTGCGTAGCCCGCGCGTGCGCTTGCTGGCCATGCCGTGGCCGGCAAGGGATGCGCCGCCGCGTTGCTCGCCACGGCCCGCCGCCGAGCGCTGCCACCGTGCCACCACAACTGTCGTCGTCGTGCCTAGGGTTAGCCACGGCCCTCATCTATTATGCCATTGAGTTCGCCTCATCACGGGGAGGCCGTTGATGGTGGTGGCGCTGCCGGAGGACCCGCCGACGGTGAGAACCGGCCGGCCGGACCGTCTCCCCTGCTCGCGTACAAAACAGAGAAGGGTAGAAGCATAAATTGATTTTTCTTCTAGGGTTCCCGAGGCAAAAGTAGCAGAGGGAAACATTTTTAGATTCAGGCTTGCCTAATATCAAAAAAACACAGGGGCCTCGGAGTAAAGAGTTTGTCCTATATGGATATTCAGTTTATTCCGAAAAGTATTTTCCAGAAAATGAGTAAAAGATTGTATAAATCATATCTCAACAAATATAGCTCCAAATTGAGTGAAACCAATTTGGTTAGCTTCCTTGTGATGAGTACTATCTGTTAAAAATATCACATGCTAGTTTTGAGATACTTTCATATGTGACTGTTTATTTGTTGAAATATTGATAAACTAGGAAAATGCATGGCTAATTCTAGGATGCTCAGAAAAATGTGATTCCAGTTTTGTTAGTCTTCTTTGGTGATGCTCTAGCTATGAGAAATGTATCATATGCATGTGCTATGGAAAAATACAAAGTTGCAGTTCAAGTGGGTTATTAAGGCTATTATTGGAATAATTCATAAATGCATTATATAGACCTAGTTTGGGGTTGATAATTTTTGTAGGCCACTTATATGCTATGAGGTAGCCATTGATGTGGTGAAACATGAAGCTTGGCACACTTCATAATACAAACTATTTTAGGGCCCCTTTAATTGTGATGCCTTGTCATTTTTGTGTAGGGTAGTATACCTATCTAAATGAGGTAAATTTTGGATGGTAGGCTTGAGTTGATGGATATTATCTCTTGTAATTTTTGTAGATTTTTCAGTGAATATAATCTAGGTGTTGTAGTTATGCCCTAGGAATGTAAATACTTTAATTATGCCTCGCTTAGTCACTTATGCCATCAATGATGTATCTTGGGTCACTATAGATGAAGACTTGTGGCCTTAGTAGTTTGTTTGCTGGCCATGGGTAGGTTGGATTGGTTTGATTACATGGTGCCTGATGTAAGCTTAGCTTACATATCGCCTTGTAGTGATTGAATAAAGTTGTAGTGAGTAGTGACTAGAGCTGATGAAGGTGTGGACATAACCTTGCTAGTGAATAATGATCTTTGGTTTTACTGGCTTGTTTGCTAGTGACAAGTAGGATGGCCAGTACTTTACTGACTGGTTTGCTGGTGGCCAGTAGAAAGATGGTTTCCTGGATGATGTTTACTACCTTGTAGAAGTTCTATGCAAGTATACTCATTCCCCACCATCACACTTGGTCATACCATGTGCATTCATCGTACTCATAAGTGCATATGCACCATACAGGATTGCTAGAAAGACAGAACATGACGTGGAAATGGGGATCTGGAAGAGGAATCCCAGAAGGAAGCTTCTATACGAGAGGTGATCGAGAACCAGGAGCCAGACGTGGGGTGATCGAGTGCCTGGAGCTTCAACCTCGCTCGTCAGAGGAAGGCAAGCCCCGGAGCATTCACTCCTACAGTTTGCCAAAACTTACTTTCCATCCTTTTATATGTTTGATGCATTAAGTTATAGGAGTTGTGTGGAACCGTTGATGCATACCTTTACCTCCCTTGTCACAGCGATATATCCTTCACCCTGGATAGGTGTAGGATCGATACCAATGCTTAGCCTTGCTTAGAATCGATAGAAGTAGGTGACTTCCTGTCACCTACGTCGTAGGGGCTAAATATAGTTTGGCAAGGATGATCATGATGGATATAACCAAGTATGTTGGATAAATCAAGACCGGGTGGGATGTTGGGCAACAAGGCATGGGCCTTGTGTGTTTGTAGTTACCGTCTATGTCGATTAAGGACCATACTGTTGTCTCGGCCCTCTATGTCATGTTGAACGCATGACCCACAGATGGCTGGAAGGGTGTGATCATTCGACCACGAAGCCTTGAGCTCTATTTTGTCCGGGATTCGGCTTAGCTGAATGCATCGTACTGGAGTTGGTGTCGGTGGGCCATAGGGGCACGAAGAGTAAGCCTGAGGTCGGTACCGACTAGATGCAACCGGGCGGCCCCTGGGTACGATGGTTCCTATTGATCCCATGACTCAACCCGAACAGGCCAATGGTGACCTAAGGTGCCTTGGCGCAGGCATGTCTGGGTTTGTGTGGCCAATACCTCGCCAGCTGGTTTGCAAATCGATTATAATCACCATCGCTCCTGGATAGTGAGCACTTGATTTGAGCACCGGCATCGTAGTAATACCACTTGAACAAAAAGGAGCTTGGTTATGGAGTTGATGTTGGTTAATGCCAAAGTGAGCTTGGTTAATATTGATTGCTTATAAATACTCAAGTGATTGTTATTAGTACAGGTGCTAACTTAGCTTAATCAGGCTATAACCGTAAACTTGCTGCTAATAATTTAAATTGGAATAACTATATATATCCATATGATCGCTTGAGCTTTTCTGCAAATTGAGTCAAGCCAACCCACTACAAAGGCCTTGCATACTCCTTGGTGTCTCTTATTTTTGGTTTATGACGGGTAAGTCTAGCTGAGTACATTCTCGTACTCAGGGTTTTATTCCCACTTATTGTAGATCATAAGACTTTGCTGTGGTGACAAGAGGGACCTGTATCCCACTATGGGAGGATTAGACTTTGGGCAAGGTCATCTCTTATATCTCGTCTACTTGCTTTTGTTGGATGTCGACCCTGAGCGGGCACTGTATTTAAAATAGCAGGTGTGAGTATATGTTTAGACTATATCTGCCTCTCCACTATTTTGCCGCTCTGATTTGTAATATGTTTCATATGAAACTTATGATGTATCTATGCTATGTGTGAACTATAACAACAGGTGAATGGTAACTGCTAAACTATGCGATTCGAGTGTGTCGTTGGAAAAGTTTGAAATCCTTCAAGATTTCATGGACTACTGGGTTGATATGAGCACAATGTGCTAGTTAAATTGCCTTGGTGGTTTACTTAGTACCTTGGGTTTATATTAATTGGGCAGTTCTGTTACAATCTTGTTAACGGTGGATATACTATAGAAATTCGCACTCAAAACACCGTCAACATTCCTCGGTTCCAAGGAAGAATAAGCATAACATGAACATATTTTATCAATAACTAGTTTCACTTGTACTCTTAGCTTCTGATTGCAGGTAACACAAAATAGAGCTTAGGGGGACCCACATAGGGGGTCGGCCGACCGCGCTATGGGCCTACCTTGGCCTGAGCTTCGAGCATGATCCAAGCCAACACCCCTGGAGTCCATTTCAACCATCAGATCAACTTGTGTTTTCATTCAACGGCTGAAGATCATTGCACATGGATCCATGGGCCCACAAGGAAGCAAGCAACATGACAAATATTTGGCAACCGATGGAGCCACTTCATGTGGCAAGTGGTGGCACCTTCTAGAAGATTGTGGTAGGGCCCACCTATCATGGGGGGTCGGCCGACCACCCCTTGGTGAGCTGCAAAGTCGGTTGGCTTCCCACCGACTTATGCATGCTCCTCCCACGCTGGCTTCATCAACACCCTCCATCTGAGGCGATTTCAAGGTCAGTTCATCCAAGGTCCTAGGTGGAGTGGCACATGGATCGATGACATGGTAGTGGAGTAGCCCCTACTCCACCTTACCCTATAAATAGAGGCTGCCTCCACCCTTGAGAAGCATCTTCCAATCTTCCATATCTCCAAACTTCAATCTTCCCAGAAGATCAAGAAGAAAGAGTAGCAGTAGTTAGTCTAGAGTGGGAGTTAAGTCGAGTTGAGCGAAGCTCAGGGTCTCTAGAGTCGTCTTCTGGAGAGTCTGGTATAGCTCTTGTACCTTTTCTCTTTTGTATGACTTTTCCTTTATTAATATATTATTTAGTATTTACTTAGTGCAAGCCTATATTCATTAGTCTTGTTGTGCACTTGTCTTAGCAATATAGTTGCCCTAGTTAGATTGGTTTCCTGTAACAACTCCTTGTGTGTGCATCATCGTCCTATCTCTGCATAGGAGCTTTAGCCATCTGCGTTAGCTCGAGTTGTGAGAGTAAGTGTGAGCATGGTGCTAAGACTTAGTCTTATCTTTGGTTGTCGCTGGTCCGCACGAACAGTTTGTGGGTGCTAGCAAGAGGTGACAGATCTTAACCAACTTTATAGGTTTCCCACCACGTTCGGGCTAGTTATTAAATGACAATGCGTCCATAAGCATAATAGTCACTTTAGTAGAGCTTCTGTCTTCTACTGTCTTGGCTATCCCTCTCACACAAGTAGAAGGCACCAGTCTAGTTACGTCATCTATGTGTTAGGATTAAGTTCATAGGAGTAAAGTTTGATACATAGGAGTCCTTTACTCACTCGTTGTCCTCCCACCTAGCTAACACTCTACTAGTTATCCTTAGATTAGATTCTTGTTATCTTAATTACCTATCCTTCTATCATTCACTTACCCCCTTTTCACAAGTTGATACTAGATTATAGTGGACATAAGGATCTTTCTTCCCTTTTATTAAATATTCCTAGCTACTGCTTTCCCTTGGGATAAAATAAATAACGATACCTTAGAATACTCATCCTCAATGAAGTGCTACATCGGTATATTCTATGCGCTTGTGGAATAATCCAATAGACATAAAAAATACCCACACAGGCATTTCTGGCACCGTTGCCAATTTTTGGTAGCGACGTTAAGAAATACCAACAGTGCTATGTTCTTCTTGCTCCTCATGAACATACTAAACTGACACCTCAATCTATTGAGTGTGTTTTCTTAGGGTATAGTGCTGAGCATGGGCTATCATTGTTGGGATCCGATTGCTCACCGTATGCGGATCTCTCGAGATGTTATTTTTGATGAGTCTCATTCCTTCTATCCTCGGCCCTCCTCTGATGTTTCTCCTCAGGCTGCTGTTGGGCCTCAGTCCTTCCTGACTTTTCCTGATACACCTATCTCCACTGTGCTTCTTCCTCCTCCACCATCTCCACCATCGCCACCTCTTCCACCATCTTTACCATCGCCACCACCTTCACCCTCTCCTCCACTGCCCTCTGAGCCGTCTGAACATGCTCGGTCCATTTATGATTCCAAACCTCCTGTGATTCACACCTACAGTCATCGACGGCAGGATCCCTCACTTCCTATTGAGTTGCCTTCTGATGTCTCATCTCCTGCCGAGATATCTTCGGGTGAGGACTCTTTTTCCCAAATCTCCTCTCATGATAACCTTCACGATCATGGATCGCTGAAGCCTGTTGACAGGTATGGTTTTGTTCGCACCGTGTTATCTGAGCCGGCCACATACCATGATGCCATTTGTCATCCCGAATGGTAACTAGCCATGGCACAGGAGATCACTGCTCTTGAACGCACTGGTACTTGGGATCTTGTTACTCTTCCTTCTCATGCTCGTCCCATCACGTGCAAGTGGGTTTATAAGATCAAGACTCGCTCTGATGGCTCTCTTGAGCGTTATAAGGCCCGTCTTGTTGCTCGTGGCTTTTAGCAAGAGTATGGTCATGACTATGATAAGACATTTGCTCCAGTGGCTGATATGACCACTATTCGCACTCTCCTTACTATGGCTTCTATTCGTGATTGGTCCATTTCTCAAGTTGATGTCAAAAATGCCTTCCTTAATGGTGAACTTCGTGAGGAGGTCTACATACAACCACCTCCTGGGTATTTTGTTCCTGATGGCATGGTTTGTCATCTTCGTCACTCTCTTTATGGTCTAAAACAAGCTCCTCATGCTTGGTTTCAGCACTTTGCCTCTGTGATCATTGTTGCTGGTTTTCCCCAAGCAATCAATGTCCTGCCTTGTTTATTCACACATCACCTCGTGGTCACACTCTTCTTCTACTTTATGTTGATGATATGATTATCACTGGTGATGATTCTGAGTATATTACTTTTGTCAAGGCATGTCTCAATGAGCAGGTTCTTATGTCTAATCTTAGTCCACTTTGTTACTTTCTTAGGATTGAGGTCTCTTCCACCTCTGATGGCATTTATTTATCCCAAGAAAAATACATCCAAGATCTTCTTGCTCACTCTTCCATCATTAATCATCGCACTGTTGAAACTCCCATCGAACTTAATCTTTAGCTTCGTGCCACTGACGTTAAACCTCTCACTGATCCCACTCGGTATTGTCATATTGTTGGGAGTCTTGTCTATTTAGCTGTGACCCATCTAGACATCTCATATGCTGTGCACATTCTTAGTCAATTTGTTTATGCTCCCACCAGTATCCATTATAGACATCTTTTTCGTGTCTTGTGTTATCTTTGTGGGACCATTACTCGTCATCTGTTCTTTCCACGTTCTAGCTCTTTTCAACTTGAAGCCTACTCTGATGCTACTTGGGCTAGCGACTCTGACCGTCGCTCTCTTTCTGCCTATTGTATCTTTCTTGGTGGCTGTCTCATTGCTTGGAAGACAAAGAGGCAGACTATAGTATCTTGTTCGAGTGCAGAGGACAAGTTGCAAGCTATGGCTCTTGCGACAGCAGAGGTTACATGGCTTTGATGGTTACTTGAGGATTTTGGTGTTTTCATTTCTACACCCATTCCTCTTCTCTCGAATAGTACCAGTGCTATCAACATAGCTCGTGATCCTGTGAAGCGTGAGCTCACCAAGCATATTGGTGTTGATGCATATTACACTCGGGCTCAGGTGCAGGATGATGTCATTGCTCTTCACTATGTGCCCTCTGAGCTTCAGGTGGCTGACTTTTTTACCAAGGTGCAGACACGAGCACAACATCGGTTCTTTCTCTCCAAACTTAGTTTTTGTGATCCACCCTAAGTTTGAGGGGGTGATAGATGTATCTGGTGTATGTTATATTTTTCTCTTTGTGTAAGGGCCTAGATGCATATATGCCCTACTCATGTATATGTTTGGGCAGTTGCCCCCAGGAATAGATTGAGCTCTATTCCTTCTAACAGTTTTTACTTTACACCAATAATCTCATGACCTATTTGGTACAGCTTATGGGTCACTTATTTATGGTCAAAATGAGCTAAAGCTTCAGCTTATCCAAGCCACGCTTCTCCTGACCTGTTTCGTAGAGCGATTGTTTCCTAATAAGAAGTTATACAAACAAAGGGAATATGCAACAGTCTAACCTCCTTTTATTGATCTCCCACCAAGATGACCCAACAACCACTTAGGCCTTGACTCACGCCCTAATCGGGGGCGCTCAACACATTAATGGTTGGAGGGCCCCCATCGCACTGTGCAATAAAAGGAGGTGGGGGCCAGCAGATCGTGGTACGAGGTTCACCTGTAGCCGTGTTTTCCCCACCGAGTGAAACCCTAGTCCGCTTGTGAGGGACGCGCAGCCAGCGATGGGAAGCCGCCACCATCTCCACGATGCGATGTCAACTGCATCGACGGGACTCCACTGCTCTGCATCCACTTCACCGCACGTCGCTGCCCTAGAGCAGATCATTACTGGACTCCTCTACCAAGACCGAAGGTGGTCCTTCACTCTTCCACTCCCTCTGTCTCCCTCTGGTATCCAAGATGACCTACTTGTTTATCTTGATGTGCAAAGAACATACCCGTCTGATCTACACCTAGCGATCCACAATTACTATCAATGGTATCAGGAGCTCAAGTTCTAGTGTGTGGATCTAGTTGGGGATTGAAAAAAGAAAATGATTTTGGAATCAAAAGAACAAACCCTAACCCTAGATCGGGTGCAGGAAGAACAAAATTAGAAAAGAGCATCTTGAAGAAGATGAATAGTGAAACCCCAAACCCTAACCCTAACATAGAGAAAAGTGAAGGGGAGGCTCACCCAGGCTCCCCTGGCCAGGTTGCCACTGCCATCGCGCAGATAGAAAACCGCCGTCGCCTCACTGGCGAGCGGGAAAGTGTGCCACACCGCTGTGTGGAAGATTAAGCCGCGCCGCCGCCATGGCCTTGTGCTCGTGCGCGCGCGTCTTAGCCAAAGGGCGCCGACTAGAGGCCACTCAATGGTGCCGTGCATAGTTGCACGCGTGCACCAGCAAGGGGTCCCGAGATGGCACCACCTCTCTCCTGCACTCCGTCGCCGTCCGTTTGCGACGGCGTCGGCCAAGAGTCGCGCAGTTGCTGCGCTGATATGGAGAAAGGAAGAGAAAGGAAAGAGGAAGGGGGAGCTGACGAAGACGAACCCTCACCAGAGCCGGATGTCCACCGACGTCGGTGCCGTCGTCGCTGTGACAAAAGGGAACGACACTGAGAAGGAAATGAAAAGTTTAGGGTATAGGGCGGCCACTATTTTGTTTCACCAAGATGGTCGGATGGCCCTTCGATCGAGATCGATGGCCACCATCACTCGGGTCGACTTTTGGTCCAGGCGAAGTTGAAGATTCCTGGCCCAGGCCCATGCTGCGGCCTGGGCGCGGGGAGAGTTGGCGAGCTCGCAGCTGGGCCACGCCGTTGGGCTGGCCAGCGCCCAAGTGGGCCGACGGGTTTAAGAAAAAAAAAAAGAAAGGGAGTTCAGTGCTGGGCCGAGTTGGCCAGCTAGGCCGTAGAGCCGCGCGCGGGTTGATCATGGGCCGAGCCGGACTTCGGGCCAAATTGTAAATAAAAACAGTAAAAGAGAATGAATTCCATTTTTATTTTTCCGAAGCGAGTTATTGATGTATTTGAATGAATTTCGATGCAAACTTGTACAATTTTGATCCAACGACAATTTTGTTCACGAGAATAGTATAGTACCTTAATGTTTCTAAAAAAATATGAGAATATTTACCTTTTTTGCAGCAAAGTTAAAGATTATTGTCTTCTAATTAAATATAAACCAACGGGAGGATTTAATTTGAAGAGCGATTATAGTTATTCAATAAATGATGATTACCTCCTAATTAAATTCAAACTAATGAGAGAATTTAATTTTGAGAGTAGAAAATGATATTGAGTTAAATTATGATATTGTTATTTTTCGACCAATGTTGATGATAACAATATTATAATTTTATGAGTTTACGTTTAAAGTTTAAATCTCTCGATAAATTTTGCTTCAAAGCGGTCAAATTTTTCAGAGAAAAGATAAAGATCAAAAAATGCTCCAAGAATAGAAAATTATATGTTCATGTTTCCGCTGCAATGATGATGATTATCTTCTAATTAAATTTGAACCAACGGGAGAATTTAATTTGAAGAGTTAACAGAATTCAATTTAATTTGAAGAGGAGTTAATGTAATTCAGTAAATTATGATATTATCATTTTTCGAGCAAAGTTGTTCAATATCATGATATTATTTATGAGTTATATGCTTTAATTCTATTTCTGCCCAATGGTGATTTAGAATTGATGAAGAAGAATGATGTTTTATTCTATTTCTGCCCAACGGTGATTTAGGATATGAAAAGAAAGATTTAAAAGGTTAATGTGCATGTCTTTAACCAGACCAACGTACGGTTAATTTTATGCTCATTATTGTTGATTATTGATTAATGTTTTTCGAGACAAAGAACTTTATGTTTTTTATTTTGAAGGCAAGAAAAGAAATGAGCTGGGTACTTGTGACTTAGAAGATAAAAAGTGTAAGTACTGCATGAAAGAAGACCATTACATAAGGGACAGTGTTCTCTTTAAAGAATGGCTTGAAAAAAAGAATTGAGAGGCATTGATCTAAGAAAGAAGATAGAAAAATAAGAGTTTATTTTAAGAAATGTCTTTTATGTACCCTCTATGATGAAGAATTTTATTTTATTTAGTTTTAATCATCATGATAAGAGATGTAATAAGTCATATAATTTTTTTAAGTTTTAATCATCATACTATGAAATATAATGAGTCATATGCATGTTTAATTTGGCCAACGTCGGATTAAACATGTGTGTTAAAGAGTATTTAGATTTATTTCTGAATCTGATAATTGAATATGCCCTGAGAGCCAATTCTGGCGCTGATGTCCCTTTATGGGGAATTATCCCGCATGGCGGGAGAGGTTTTGACAGAACTTATCCTGCATGGCGGGAGAAGAAAGTTGCATATGAACCAAAAAAAGGAATGACATGCAAGCGTGACTTGCAGAAGTACTGAAATGCCAGATAAATTAAGAAAGATAATTAAGAAAGATACTCCCCAGTACTTTAGATAATGTGATGCATGATGTGCATTATGAATAATAGTGATCTATAAAAGATGAATGTAAAAAGATGAATGTGATCGTTGAGGGAGTACAATAGTCATAATAATGATACCCCTAAGTAAATAAATAGCTGAACTCTTGGACCTTTTCTGGTTCCGATAGGAAGATAGCAAAGAGAATCAGAGATACTTAGACGGTGCTTAAAGTATCATATGAGATTGAATTTAACAGAATAGACCCAAACAAGAAAGTTTGAAGATACAGTGTCTTTACAGAAGATGGAGCAATCTAGGGGAGCATAGTATGTAGATACCTAAAGAATTAAATAAAAGTGGGATTGCATGCCCACTCTAGTGTTTTAAAAGCAACAAATTGCTCAATACCTGTCGATGTTGTATGATATACAACACATGTTGTTAGCTCTCCAAAACATGAATAAGTGAACAAGAATCTTGTAATACAGGAGCCTATTGAATAATTGCCTCTTGGCAATAAAGAGCAACAACAGCCCCATATGAAAGAAGTGCCATGAGGCCCTAGTAGGTCTCAAAGAATAAGAAAAGCATTATTGCTTCTTGGCAATAAAGTTCATGTTAAGAAATAAATTCAAATTGAGGGATCCCACCTCATTTGAAGAATCCATGAGAAGCGCTCACTTGCTTATGATAAAATTTCTAATGGAGCCAAAACAGTAGGCTGTAAATGGGTCTATAAGACACAATGTGGCTCCAAAGGAAATGCAGAAAGATATAAAGCATGAGTTGTGGCAAAAGTTACCAACGATATTTGGGATTCAAAAGAAATTCCTAATGAAGCCAAAACAGTAGGCTATAAAGGGTCTACAAGACGAAATGTGACTCCTAAGAGAAATATATAAAGATATAAAGCATGACTTGTATTGAAAGAATTTATGCAAAGAGAAGGAATCGATTATAGTGGCACATTAGGATTTAAAGTTACATCAAATGGATGTAAAAACGGCATTCCTCAATGAGGATTTGTATGAAAATGTTTACATGGCACAACCCAAAAGGTTTTGTCATGGAAGAAAAAGAACATAAGGGGTGTTGCTTGAAGAAACCTTTTATGGATTACAGCAAGGCTCTATACAAAGGTGATATTTAAAGTTGAAGAATCATTAGAAAGTTTGGGTTTTAATGAGAATGAGAGGACAATCGTATTTATGCAAAGATCGAGAGAATGGGAAATTTATTTTCCTACTTCTTATATGTGGATGACATCTTGCTTGCTAGTAGTGATGTCAATCCACTATTGAAGAAAAATAAGTTTTGTCCTCAAGTTTCAATAAGAATGATCTCGGTGAAGCACCATTCGCTTCCAGAAATTGAAATTCACAGAGATAGAAGAAAAGGGGTATTAGACCTAATACAATGGCATGCTTAGAAAAGATTATGAAGAAATAAAGTATGCATGCGAGAAAAACCTATGCCTGCCCTTATAGTCAGGGAAATAGATTTTGGAACTTTAAGTGTTCCATGAACATATGAGATTGATTAAATGGACGTCCCATATACTTCAGCTATTGGAAGCTTAATGAGTGTAAAAGTAAGAACTTACCCTGACATAGTTCGTATTCGGGATGTTTTGGCAATCCAGTCCAGCTATAGATCACTAGAATGGAATTAAGAATGACATGTTATTTTGAAAAGATTTGTAGCCTCATATTGAATAAGGAAGATCAAGTACTCTCAAATAGTTGTGGGTACAAAGATGAAAGTTCAGCGAGATGTGTAGTGAAATCCACAATCACGAACACTAACTATTGGAGCTTTATTGTGGAAAAGCTCCAAAGAAAAGAAACAATTGTGATATCATGAATGATGCAAGTTATGCTATGATATGTTATGAGGCTTAGAGGATAGGCGACATGGATAAGAGAACCCGGAGTTGATAATGGTTGGCAACAGCAACAACCATTTAAGTATTTTACTCCTATGACAACGGGTCAAGTCTTACGCCAAACACATTGACATTAATGTATTCGTTGTAAAGGAGAAAGTCCGAATCATATTGAAAGTATTGAACATATTAGTAATAAGCAAGTGCTTGCAGATCCGCTTACCAAAGGCTTACCACCCAAAGTGTGTTCAAAGAACACACAGTCGACATGGGTTTATGGCATAGCCTATGATTTTCGGACAATAAGGGCCAGAATGAGTAAAGAATCCATTTCAAAACAGAGAGGTGTATTGTGGCTGTTAGTCTAAGGGCACAAATTGCTGTGATGATAGAGCATGCTCTATGCACTAATCAGTAATGGAATAGGACTGAAGTAAGAAATGTAGAAATTAAAGGTTGAAGTAAAAAAATTGAAGAATGATAAGAATGATGTGAGATGAAGGGGGAGAATGTTGAAATTGATCTCCCACCAAGATGACCCAACAACCACTTAGGCCTTGACTCACGCACTGATCGAGGGCGCTCAACCCATTAACGGTTGGTGGGCCCCCATCACACTGCGCAATAAAAGGAGGTGGGGGCCAGCAGTTCGCGGTATGCGGTACGGTTGGTGGGCCCTAGTACAATCATGAGGGACGCTTAGCCAGCAACGGGAAGCCGCCACCATCTCCACAACGCGATGTCAACTACACCGATGGGACTCCAGTGGTCTGCATCCACTTCACCACCCGTCGCTGCCCTAGAGCAGATCATTACCGGCCTCCTCTGCCAAGATCGAAGGTATGGTCCTCCACTCTCCCACTCCCTCTGTCTCCCTCTGGTATCCAAGATGACCTACTTGTTTATCCCGATGTGCAAAGAACATACCCGTCTAATCCACACCTAGAGATCCACAATTACTATCAAAAAGAACTTCAAGGAAACAATCCATATTGGTGAAACTATGATCCACCGATATGTAGGTCTACACTCAAAAATAGGAGAAAACAGGGGGTGGGGGAGGAGGGGAATACACTGTAAACTTTTAATTGAGTTGCGCTGAATAATTACATGTATCCACTACGTAGCACAAACTTTACACATTTTAAATTAAAAGAGGTGGTGAAAACTAGTGTTATATCTTCAGCTGGTCACCTTCTACCGTTTCTGGAAGTTCAAGGACTTGGTGCCATACGCAAAGAGGAAGACGAACAAGAGGATGTAGCTGAAATGCGCCAGCACAACGTAGCCGAGGAAGTCGTGCTTCATGCCTAGGTTTTGGTCCAGATATTCCTTCACTATGACTGTTTTGGTGTTGCTGCCAATAGCCGTAACGTTGCGGCCTATGTTGCCAAACTGCGACGCCTCGACTCCATAGATGGTCCAGGACATCGGGTTACACCAGTAGAACCATCGCCACCAGATAGGCAACGACTGCAAGAGTGAAATAGTTTTCAAAAATTGAATTGGCAGCTGAGTGGTGTAAAGTATGTAACGTGAGGGTTCACAGAGATTCCTACCGGTCGGGGTATGAGGAATCCAGCGAAAATGTTCCAGCTGGTGAGACTGAATGAGACAACAATACTTGCGAGCATTGCGGAAGGAGTACAGGTAACCAGCATTGCACCAAACAGTGAAAAGTAGAGGAAGCAACAACTGAGAAAGAACAGGAAGTAGAAGAACTTGTCTGCCTTCCACTCATAGCCAATCATTGCATAGAGAGGGATGGTATAAATAATACCCTGAGCTATGCTGTAGACAAGCTCCACAACTGTCTGCACACACCAATTGGTTTCAAGAGAGATGCGTTAGTAGAGATTTTGTGTATTCAAGGGTTGAAAAACAATTGACAAAATAACTACTAATATACGATGGCGAAAAAGAAATGAATGTGCTCAGTTTAAAGTTTTCTGGTCTTCATCCATAGACAGGGTATACTAGTGATTCTGTTTGGACAAGATTCATGCATGTTCAGATAATCATATTTCCGTTAATACATGACAACATAAGGTATTTAGAAATTACCACTGCAAATGAATAGGACAATGGAGAGAACATCCCAGCAGCCTTTTCACGATAGAAGACTGTCCTTTCGATATAAAAAACAGGTATAGATGAGAGTAAGTTTGCAGATCCAAGGAAGAAAACAGCAGCATAGGTGGCTCCAAGCAGGTTTTGCAGGTCCCGCTCTGATTCTCTGTACAACAAAAGCAGTGAAACCAAGAATCCTTAGAATGGAATTGGAAGGTAATAACACTATCCCATGAATTAATCACAATTAGCATAACGAATGATATTTGCAGGTGTAGCATCATACACATTCTTTCCCATGCGCCAAAAGACTGAACCGAACATGAGACCATAGATGATTGTCATAAGATAGCGCATGGCATTGTAGGGTGGATTCTTCCAATAAGATCGAAATTGCTTCCATGTATTGGCCATACATTGAGTTAGGAAATTCTGGGCATATTTAGTAGGAAATGAGAGATCCTGGTGACCTGGTGGTGGAATGCTCAACTCCTTAATAAGTTCTTGATTGCTCCTGAACATATTCATTATAAATGTAAGAAGAAAATTGTGTTTTGTTTGTTGGAGATTAAAATAAGTTTAACTAATGTCAAATAAGAAACAAATTTACCAAACAAAACCCACTGCAGTAATAACAAAGGAATATATTTACCGGTACAGAGCAGAATTTGCATAAATTTCAGCAAATTCGACGTCCATGCGAGCCTCAGCTAGAGGAGAGCTAACTTCCAGCATCCATGTTGCAGGATTGTATCCTTCTGTAATTTTTGGAACACCTGGAATTGCCTGCAGAAGATTGCTATATAAATTAAAAGTATCCTTTGTTATCTCGCCTCAAGATCAGGTGACCTCTGTACACGATGATACACAATTTTTTCTTGAATATGCAGGAGAGCTGCATATCACTGCATGTTTTATTTTTTGTGATGTGTCTTTAAACCTGTGTGTGTGTTGTTCAAGAAAAAATGTAGAAAATGAAGAAATACACAATTATGAGTGAGTCTACTAGTATGCCTGAATTGATATGCAAAATTATTTGCCTCAAATCTCAAAATATCAGAATTTGAAGTTAAGTTTGCACATAATGTTGACAGCAAGTTCCATTGTATTCGTTGTATAATTGTATATAAGTAGCGGAACGCGTAACAAAAATGCAGAGTTTCGTCGAGTAAACATATTTCTCTTATTTTCTAAACATACCTAGTAGAATTGTATTTACCTAAAATACTATGTTGATTTGTAACTGATTTAGTAATATGGAATGTTTTAATTTGATCACCCAAACAGAAACAAAGCATAAAAGATAATTCACCTCGAAATATTCAACTAGTATGTGAGACTGGACACCAAGCTGGCCAGCATATATGACACGACCTCCTCTCTTCAGCAACAGAAGCTGAAAAAAGTATCCATTTTTCAGTATATCCTTGCAGAGTTCGAAAATAAAAGTATGGTATTAGGCTTAATAAAAATATGATCAATGTAAGGACCTCATCGAAAGCCTCGAAGATATCAATGCTGGGCTGATGGATCGTACAAACCACGGTTCGCCCAGTGTTAACTGTATTTCTCACTGTACGCATGACAATTGCTGCAGCTCTAGCATCAAGGCCAGAAGTTGGTTCATCCATGAATATAATTGAAGGGTTTGCTACAAGTTCTACAGCAATTGTCAGTCGCTTCCTTTGTTCCGTCGACAACCCACTAACTCCAGGGAGACCAACCAGAGCATCACGCAATACGTCAAGCTCAACTAGTGACATCACTTCTTCCACAAACATCTACATTGAAATTAATTTTATCAGAAAAACTGCTTTCATCAACTCCAAACATATGGAAGTTCTCAACCTTTTCTTTAACACGATGGTTGCAGAGCAGGCCTTTAACAAATTTGAAAAAGAAAAACATGTAATAAAAGCACAGTAGTGTAGTAACTAATATGCATATTGGAGTACAAATAAAAGGAAAAAGACAATATGGGACTCATGATGTGCCATAAAAACTATTTCTATGGGTATATCAGCGCAAGAAAGACAAAATGACAAATCCATTCTAGACTCATTTTTGCATGACTTCAAACCATCTTGAAAGGATGTGTTTGATATGTTAGTGTTGGCTGCTCACATATCAAACTATTTTTAGTGCCGGTTAATTTATTCCTTCACTGAGCTCTGTACACGACTTTTTCAACACAGAAGTATAACTATGGATTGATGAGTGTGCTGTCAGTTAATGGTATCAGCACAAGAACACCAAATGATAAACCCATTCTAGACTCAGTCTTGCATGACTTCAAACCATCTTGATGTTAAGGTATAATAGTCAAATGGTATTAGTGTAATCTCCTAGTTTAGGGTTAGAAACCCTAAACTAGGAGATTACACTAATACCCTTTGACTATTATACCTTAACACTTGAAAGGATGTATTTGATTTGTCAAACTATTTTTAGTGCCTGTTAATTATTCTTCCAGTGAGGTTTGTACACAACTTCGACTGATGAGTGTGCTGTCAGTTAATGGGCAATACTTTTTCCTGATACTCAAATGCTACAATTAGAACTGTTATTTTTTTCTAGCAGCATCAAGGCATAATGACATCTAATATAGAAGAAAAGAAAAAAAGGAAAAACACATACCTTTCTAGTATTGTCATCAACTTCTGAAGAAAGGCGCAACCAAGCAGAATAAATGAGTGATTCGTACACAGTAAGATTTGGTGAATGGATATCAGTTTGTTCACAATAACCACTGATACGAGCAAAAGTTTCCTGTTTCTTAGGGTAACCAGAAAGTTTGATATCTCCCTCAATGGTTCCACTTGTCTTTCGTCCTGCCAGTACATCCATTAGAGTGGTCTTGCCAGCTCCACTGACACCAACTAGGGCAGTCAGAACACCTGGTCTGAATGCACCACTAATATCAGATAGCAGCTGGAGGCGGCTTTCAGTGAACCCTTGTTCTTTCATTGCCTAGAAAGCAAAATTCCACATCATATGTTAACAAATGAATTACAATTACATATTTGAGTAGTAAAGGTACTGGCAACTGCCTTAGTTCAAAATATTATTATCACATGACTTATAGAGCCACCAGGCAATAGAAGAAAAGATTATCATTGATAGAGCTTCTGTTCTAACTATGATGTGTTTCTATTTCATCAACTTCTCTCCATCTGGTTATGAATCATTTTAGAAGATTAACTTACAGCAGGCATGTCAACATAGTAGTTCATGTGGTTGAAAGAAAGTGCAAGTGGCTGGAAGGGCAAGACCATCCCTGTCTGGGTTCTCCTGTTTGCTGCTTCATTTGTGCCTGACATGAGGGTAGATTATGAGATGGCAAATATATTAAAAAAATATTGATATAAACAAAAAAAAGAAATGCCTTGTGAATCATGATGCTTGCAGGTCTAGTGTGAGATGTAGGAATCAAGCTATTTCATTATTTAGGGCCCCTTTGAATGTAGGGTTCTCATAGGAATTGTATACAAAAATAGAACGTCAAGAGTGGATGTTTCATTTCCTCCAAACTTCTCGTAGAATTACAATACAAATGGGCGACCCAAAAAGAAAGCTAGGAAGAAGCAATAAGAATGCATTCACTGTTCTCTTACCATCGGCGACAGGGAACATTTGTTCTTGATCTGTCGACTTCTTTTTGTCGTCATCGTCAGAAACTACAGCATTTGAACTGCCACCAGCTATAGGAAATATAATTCATGAGTACTTCACCTAGGCATCAAGCTAATAACAATTTCAGAAAAAAACTTACGGCTCAAGAATGTAAGAGCGCAAAGGAAGAGAATGTTGAAAAGAATAGTATATCCTATCATGGCACCGATGGAAAGCCAGTACCCCCATTGACCATCAAAGTAGCCATTGTATTTTAGAATAGCCTTCCCTATTGTTGGTGCAACAATGCTTGCTTCAGTGTTTGGCTGCAGTTAAATGCTATATTAGTTCAAGATATTCGCCACTTACAAATAATAAGCACATCAACAACCTAGAAACTAGTATAAGTGGAGAAGATAGATATTATGATTTTCTTTTCTTCAAACTACTGAAAAAACTTGGCATGGGATCTCTATCTAAAATATCTATCTTGGAGGCATGAACAGCTTTGTTTGTATACCTAATAATATATAGAAAGTATCACATTTAGAAGAATCTTTTATGTGTGTGTACAGAAACTTACCACGGCCCATCTAGTTGCAAGGAATTCATTGACTGATATAGCATTATTACTGTACATCATGGGAGATGCCCAGTAGGCCCAAATCCACCAATGTTTAATGTCCTCTGTGCACATAAACATCAAGACAGAATAGTAAGAAACAGTAGTACTTCACAGTGCACAGTACAATATTCAGGGAACATAGGTAAGAAACCTTGATGAGAAAAGGTTTGAAAACAACAACTGCGCTTAACAAGCAGCCATGGGGACAAAGTTCATTCTCCACAATGACATACTTCCTTTTGAGTAAAAGACACTTACGTTTGGGTAGGAGAATCCCTCCGAACAAGAAGACAAGGAGCATTGTAAATATGCCAAATGTATTAGCTACAACCATTGTCTTCAAAATTGCACCTAGCAACCGAAACATGGCCACAGCCATCTGGTGTGTCAAAAAGTATGCTAGAAACTGGCTGAAGAACCTGAAAACAGCACAGAGAGGAACATGTCACATGAAAAACTAATACAAATTTCACTATGTGGACTACTAATATTAAGATTACTAATACGCTAATACCTCTTTTTGCTTTTTACCCTTTATTTAATTTTATTTTGTTTTGGTGGCTCTGTTGGGTTCTTCTCTAGCCTACACTAGCTTGGGAGCAAAAGGCTTTTTTGCTATTGTTGTTGACTTGTCGTGCAAATATATAAGTGTAAAACTGTGGGAACAGAAAAGGAGAACATTTACCTTCCTGGAGCAGGTGCGAAACCCATAACATAATATGTAACACTTGTCCACATAAATGAGTCCAGGAATGAAAAAGGAATCTTTAATATAATGGTTGCAAGTCCAAAGGTCCATGCTGGAAAGAACAAGTAGTCTCTCTGTTTATAGAATACTTGTAGCTTTTTTATGGTCATGCTCATCTCAGTAATTCCAATGAACATAATTGTGATCAAAGAAGAAGCCAAAGCACCCATAAATTTGCCATTATCAGAAAACTCCCCACTAGGCATCTTTGTTCGGAAAACACTGTCATGGTGAGGAATGCCAGGACAAACAATTGAAAAAACTTGAATATATAGAGGAAGGAGTTGCGCTTCATCAGCAACCATTCTCTAGACAAGACTGCCTTGAGAGACTCCCTGCTAGACAGCCCATACTTCTGGGTAGTCAAAGCAGCAGGATGTGTTTTAGATTTGTCATAAGGAACTTGCAACTCTTTCTGGAGCTTCTGGCCAACATGAAATGTCTTGAAATGTTGCACGAACTCTGGGACTGACACATAACGGTAATGTTCCTGGTTGTGGCACCAATACTGCTGTTGATCTTTCCTGGAAGTCACCTCTTGAAGGAAATCCGCCACTCCTTTCCGTTCAGGGCATCGGAAACCCGCACTCTCAAAGAATTCGAGGATGTCTTCCCGTGGGCCATGGTAGACTATGTAACCTTCTGACAGTAAAATGATGTCATCAAACAAATTATAGGTTTCAGGCGGAGGCTGGAGAAGGGAAATCATCACTGTATTATTCAGCACATGAACCAACTGTCTAATGTACTTGACAATCTGAAATGTGCTGTTACTATCAAGCCCAGTAGATATTTCATCCATGAACAAAGCCTTTGCAGGTCCAGTTAGCATCTCACCTACAGCCAAACCAATTGTGTTGAAGTCCAAGGAAGTTAACATCAGGATTATGCTGAATATCACAGAAACAATGTACTCCCTCCGTCCGGGAAAGAATGCAACTGCGGCTTGCGTGCCGCAAAAAGATGTTCACGTTTGACTAAATTTGTAGCAAATACTATTCATATTTATGAGTTCAAATTAATTTATTATAAAAATCCATTTTGTAATTCATCTAATGACATATATTTGATATCATAACTATTGATACTTTTTAATCTATAATTAATCAAACTTGAGATACAAAACCATGGTACGATGCTAAAATTGCATTCTTTCCCGGACAGAGGGAGTACCTAAAAGTAAGGGAAAATTTGTTGGGACACATCAATCTATAACAGAGAAAGGCAGTGACAGAGTCATCACTTAAACCAATCCATAGGTTTATTTAGAATTCCTAGTTAATTAAGCATACTGATTAATCTACCGATCAATTAAAATATGTGGCAAATTAGAGTCCATGGGGCCCTGTGTTTGTAACTAGACCCCAAAGGGTAGCGGTCTGCTACTAGAGAAAGGAGCCATAAACATAAACTCTGCAATTTCAGAAAATAACTGAGAGCTATGCTGCATTTCAAGGACGTCCCTCTGTCCTCTATTTCACTGCTGTAGTACTTATGATTATGCACGTAGTGAATAGTTTGAGAGTTTCGTGGAGAAATTACAAATCCATTTATTTATATTGATCAAATGGCATGATGCAGGCGTACCAGTTGTCACACGTTTCTTTTGGCCACCAGAAATGCCTCTTTTCATCTCATCACCAACAATAATATCAGCACAAATGTCAAGCCCAAGAACCTGTGGCCATTTATAAACTCAATCATCATGGAACAAACCGTGGGCAACTATCAAGATTAAATTTATGTGTAATTGTCACAGTGATATGCCTACTTCCTGTTATAAAAAAGTTGTTATATATTAAGAAAACGTGCTTTCATAATATTTTATAAATTAAAGGTTGTTAGAGAAACAAATGGTCAAGTTGAAGCTAGGAAGCTTAAAAATGTTATTTTAACTTAAAATGTTACAAGAACACACCTTGAGAATAATATCTGTTACAACATTGGTCTCCTTTCCTGCAACTGCAGTTGCCTTCATGAAAGCATCAATCTCGGGATCAGGCTTAATGCCAGCATTTCGTTCCCGTCTAGTTAATTCTGACAACATATCATATCTGGCGCCAATGCCTAGACATCTTCTGGAGAAGTCCAGTGTCTCTCTTACAGTCATCTCCCCATTGTGTAGATCATACTGACTGACATATGCACTAGTCCTCTCAGGATAAAACTCGGAAAACTCGTGGCCACAGTACGTGATTTTCCCAGACACCTATAGCAGCAAATCAAGTGATGAGGCATATGCTATGCATGTACGTTATGCTACATGAATAAACATACAACCTTGAGATTCTTAGCAGGCTTCCCAGTTAGAGCTCGCATAAGCGTGGTTTTCCCAGATGATGGAGGGCCCAGAAGAAGTGTCATCCTAAAATATTAGTTTAATACCAAAAAAAATATGAAAAAGGTTGAAACAAACAGCAATAATGTTTACCTTTTTATCAGAAACAGTAACATAACCACTTCGATGACTACTAGATATAAGGATCTGTAAAATGTACCTCGATGGTTTGATGATCCCGCTGACATCATTGAGTATCTTAATCGTCCTCTTGTTCGATGAAACAAACTTGCTGACGAGTCCCTGCGATAAACCATCATGGACACCCGAATTTCAGCCATGGTGAACAGTGGCGCGTAACAGAAAGATGCCATACCCCACACGGGACAAAATGAGAAATGGCCGGCTCGCCGCCTGGCCGGCGTGGGGGGAAACGGGATGTTCATTCTGGGCCGGCCTGGTCGGGACGATGGGCCCATTTTAAGCCCGGTGGTCCAACATGAGCTACTGTCGCGGGAACGGGCCAGTTGGTTGGCTTAATATTTGGATGTACGCCGAAAGCTCACCTTCTGCTCAAAAAAGAAAGAAAAAAAAGGCTCACCTTGCCTTGCTCAGCGAGGTAGTGTAATCTTGCTTGCCCAGCCTAGCATGGTAAGGCAAAACTGGCCTTGCAACCAAACAACCAAACCAACACATAACGTTTTGTGCAAGGGGGAAACATTATTTGATGCACTGGCTGTTGATGAGGTCCAGTTTGAATTGTAATTGATTGATACTTCTTTTGATCTAGTATATAAGGTATTTCACACGTATGTCAAGAGTCAAACTTGTTATTATTAGATTTATAACTAAATACTATCTAATAATCGTAAATTAATAATCATGTGCCATGTCAGACTATGTTTTATTTACGGGATCGGAGAGAGTAAAATAGAATTATGCTCCCTCCATCCTAAAATAAGTGTACTTCTAGAGTTTAGAGTTTGTTAATACGGAAGGCCTAAACCTCTGCGAAACTGTGACGGCGATGCTTTTCCAATCGAAAGCTACGTCACAAATCCGCCCGGTCAAAGGGACTGCAATTTTTATGAGAACACGTGCGGCATTCTCAACACATGCGGCGACGAGAAGGGAGAAATTAATAAATTGTAGGATAATATACAAAGCTATCCCCACTCCCGCTTGGCACTAGAGAGAATTAGGAAAACAGCCTCAAAAAAGCTGCGCTTAGGAAACTGGCCCTTATTTTTTTGAAGGTAGGAATCTAGCCTCAAAACAAAAGTTTGTTAGGAAAACGGCCTTCTATTGCTTCCGTCAAGGGGCTCTGTGAAGTTTGGCACTGTACATCATGAAAAAAGTCGTTTCTACCCCTCCTTACCTCTTTCACCCGTTGAAGCCGCCCCTGACCTGTTCGGTCTCAAGTCGTGCTTCTTCCGACCTATGGCCGCCATGGTGGACGGGCCCGCCACCCTCGCGGGCGAGAAGGGGCCGCCGCCGCCGCCCCTGCTGGCTCATGTGTGCCCTGCTCCCAATCCCATGGCGAATCGGCCATCCACATAGAAGACGGCGGCGCCGCCGCCGCCGCCCAAGCCAGGCCCGGTCCGGCGCGGCCAGCAACTCTAGCGGCTTTGGGAGAACCCCGGGGTCATCAGCGCACCCATTGGAGCTCCTCACGCAGGAAGGTCTGACGCGCTTCGCCGCCGACCTCCGCATCTCGTTCGAGTTCGACGCCGTTGCGTTCGGCACTTTTGCCCCACCCGTTGCCCCCCACGGCGCTGTTCGTAGCGCCCGGCGAGGCCGTCGCCGTTCACCTCACCATCGGCTCTGGGACTCGGTTGTCGATGATTCTCCGCGTCGTGAAGCAGCTCCGGCCCGCCGTCGTGGTGTGCATCGACCACAGATGCCACCGCGGCGACCTGCCGCTGCCGCACCACGCGCTCAACGTCGTGCGCTCCGCCACGGCGTTCCTCGAGTCGCTGGACGCGGCTGGCGCGCTGGCGGACGCGGTTGCGAGGCTGGAGCAGTACGTGTTGCGTCCCAGATTGGAGCGCCTGATGGTAGGCGACAGGATGCCGCCATGGCAGACCATGCTAGCCTCCGCTGGATTCGCGCCGATGCAGCTCAGCGACGCCGCTGAGGCACAGGCCGAATGCCTCGTCAGGCGCACGCCCACGCCCACGCCGGGGTTCCATGTGGAGAGGTGGCTGGCGGCGCTTGCCCTGCGGTGGCAGGAATCGGAGCTGGTGACGGTGTCAGCGTGGCGGTGCTGAAGATGAATACTGATTCCGGTGCTGGGACAGTTCCTGTTGTGAAGATTGAATCTTTTTTTTTCATGCTGTAAAATTAGCTAACTTGCGATTGTGAAGTTGTTAATTGTATACTTTTTATTTGTGATGATATAAGAATTGGGTACTGGGATGTAACCGTTATTGCCTAGGATAATGGCAGCTCCAAGGCAGACGTTATTCATTTGATATAAAGACGATAGAATAGCTTTTCTTCTCAAAAGCATTTGCAGTTCTAATCGACTTCCATCAATATATAGGTAACCATGATGTTGATTCATTTGTGAATATTTATATATATATGTGGGTTATGCGTGGTTGAATGTGATTATATACTCAATATATATACTCAAAATATACAATAAATAAATAAAACTCTTTTTTTTATTTTTTTCACAGGCGTAAAATGGTCTTTTTACCAGAAAGTTAACACCGTTAGAGGCCAAATCTAACAGAAGGCCATTTTCCTGATAAACTTTTGTTTTGAGGCTAGATTCCTAAGTTCAAAAAAATAAAGGCCATTTCCTAAACGCAACTTTTTTTGAGGCCGTTTTCCTAATTCTCTCTTGGCACTAGCAAGGAATTCCACGGCGTCTAGAAGGCAAGGAAATGGACAATCATCTGTCAAGGAATTTAAGTGTACACATGGACTGCGCCACATGTGTCACAGTCAACTTACTAGTCAAGGGTCTCGATCAGGACACGATCAAGTGATGAATGCTTGATCGGCTGGTTTGTTTGACCGGACGGATTTATTTGGCGCCTAGCTTAATTATTAGTCGTGCGGCCAGAACGTACAGAAAGCGAATATCTGATCCATCGGGTCCGGTTCGAAAATTCCAACCTCAAAAAATCGTGATTGACTAACCCGTGACCGTTACTTCTTTTCTTTTCTTTTTCTTTTTTTGATGATGCCCAACCCGTGACCGTTACTTAACACACCGCGCGTCCATGTCGGATCGGAGATATATAGGAGTACTATCGTTGCAAAAGGCCGGCTGCAGCAGGACACGTCGTTTCCCACGTAATCAGATGGACCTACTACGTACTACCCACCTAGAGGATCAGATCAGAGCAGCAACACGAGTCCGGCATGCATTTTTAATTTGTGCTTGCTTTGAGCCCTGGGCCAGTGCGGCAGTGCCTGCTGCCTAGCTAGCCATATGCAGATGATTCTAACCGAGACGTCTAACAGGCTAACAGCTCCGGTAAGGAGCCAGATAAACAAACATGCCTGCATATATGGGGCCTGATTGGATGCAGAGTCAGTTCCGAACTCAGACAGAGCTCCTAGACGTCTGATTTTAAACGTCTAGTGCTAGGATCAGTTGCCTGGCAGTGGCAGGCAGATAAACTAAACAGGCCATCTAGATAACATTCCACAAATCGAGTCCCAGACCCAGGGAGCTGCTAGCTGCTGTGCTTAATTGTATTGAGCTGATCGAGCTGGTGGCTGCGTACGATAATATACCTCGACGACGTTGATGGCGGTGTTGAGCAGCGTGGGCAGCGCGCGCGCCCCCACGTACACGTCCGCCTCCACCGACAGGTGCTCGTACCGCACCTCAATCTGGGGAAGCTCGATGCCAACCCTGCAACGTACGTACGTGACACAACAGAGGGTTATTATTGGACGTCCGTCTGGTGTGGTGTGACGATCTCATCAAAGACGGGCATGCATGCGACTGATGCAAGCACACACACGATCGACAGAGTACAAGACTCTCGTATACTCACAGGTCGAGCCGTTCCCTGAAGCGGCGCAGCAGGCGCTCGTTGTCGTCCTCGACGGCCTTGAAGACGCGCTCCATGAGCTCCCGGCCGGCGCGCGGGTCCAGGTTCGCGATGTCCACCTCGTCCGCGCTCAGCTTGGTGCCGCCCTCCTCGATGGCCCTGCGGATGATGCCCCGCCGCATGCGGTCGTACGTCGGCAGCTTCTCCAGCGCGGCCCACCGCAGGTTCTCCTCGTCGTCCCCGTCGTCGCGGCTCGCCTGGGACCGCCGGAACGGGTCGTCCGGGTCCATGCCCGAGCGCAGCGACCGCGAGATGGACGCCGCCGACAGCCAGCTGTGCCGGCTCCCGGAAGGGGCGATCTCCCCCGCCATCTCGCTCGCTAGCTCCCACGATCAGAGAACTGCTAGCTAGTTGGATTTTGGATTGGAGGCACTAGCTGGCCTTGCCGCGACGAGACGCGGGCTGCCTCAGCGAGCTTGATTGCTTTGCCAAGAGGTGCGTGTGTAAATATATAGTGCCAGTGCGTGCGTTCGTCGAGGATACTAGCACGACGATCGACGGAGACCTCCACTGGCATCGTTGAACCGTTGACAAGGGCCGGTAGAGGACTGGGGAGTGGGGAAGCTGGGAAAGACACAAGAATAATAAGCGCTGGCCGGGTTCGCGCGGAAAGTTCTTGCGTTTGCGTGCAGTGTTTTCACAGGAAACAGGAACAGTATATATATTGACAATAGTCGTCATTCCGCCAAGCGGATGCCTGTTGCTTATACTAGCAAATAATATATATACTCGTATATCTTGCAACGCGACGAAATAAGCTATCAAATGTACATAGGAAATAGGAAATGAGAAAATATATAAATAGTGCCACGATTGCCACGATTGAAAAAACGTCTCCTCGCCGCATTAGCACGAGCGCCTTTATTAAATAAGTACATGTACAAACGTGGATGCATTTCATTGCTGAGGACATTGGACAGACCTCCAACAATCCGGTGGGTTTGCGTGGGGCCGTGCCGTGAGCTGTGTGCTTATGTCTTGATATTGATTATTGAAGATTCGCACACTAAGAAAATAAAAAAAAGAACTTGGTGATGACATTCTAAGGTGACCATACATAGTTCATTAGCTTATCTTATGTAAAGGCGCTAGATATATTCCAGAATCAAGATGGACTGTAGCTCATTCATTGATTGATTACCAAAATTTACAATGCCAAGAATTTAGCAAGCCAAAAGTTCGGTAAAAGAATTGCCAAAGATATGTCAAGGCAAATGTGAGGAGTTAGCTAGTTTTGATAAACAACCAAATACTAGCCAAAATTATGACTTGCCAAATCCTTGGGCAAAGCAAATTTTGGTAGCCAACCAATCATAGCATAACTCTTTTCTTGCCGCCACAGCCTAACTACGCCGAACTAAATGTATGCTTTTTCATCAAATATACTCCCTCCGTTTCAAAATAAGTGTCGTTTTGGGTTTTCGTGCCACAAGTTTGACTCAATTTATAGAAAATATATGCAACATTTATATCTCCAAAATAATTTTGTTAAAAAACTAGACTTAAAGATATTTTCGATGATACTAATCACTTAGCATAAATATTAATATATTTTAATATATAATTAGCGCGATTTCTCGGGAGCGAACGATACTTATTTTAAGCGGGGAGTATATATATACTATGATGAAAATGTAATTGATGAAGAATATAATGATACTTAGTTGACATCATAGACATTATTACCTTATTATATAAATCTGGTCACACTTGAGATACTTTGAGTCTCCAAGATTTTTGGAATGACTCATAATTTGGGGCAGAGGGAGCAACTATAGCTAAAACTTGTTAGCTAGGTAGATAGTGGTAGAGTCCAAGCACCTTAAGGCTAATATCTTTTTTTAGCTACACGATATAGACGTAGATGTTCACAAACATGAACATACATTTAGCACACAAACTCTCTCTCGGAGAACCTCAAAAAATTAAGCTCACAGGTCTCAAAGTTAACAAAATCACTAGCGGGTGCCTCGTTGCCGACGAACATGTGAGATGTGACCTACCACTGAAATTAAACAATAAGATTGTTATCATAAAATAAATTCAGAAAAATATAATTGCCCGTGCCAAATCCAAAAGGGAAAAAGTAACTGCTTTCAAGCCCTCCGTATTACACACATTTTCATGTTTAATTTTAATAAATTGCAGTAGGGGTGCTTGCGAACACCTCCTGTTTCACGTCAAAAAGAAAATGTCGTCATGACTACTCCCGGAAGATAACCAGCGCGCGCCTACACCAGCTATTTTCCTCTCTGACCTTCTAGAATGGCTTTAATTAAGTTGATCTTTGTTAGCATTCTCTAGAAGCAAGTCAAGTAGTAATTTGCTCAGCAGACTAGTTTTTTTTAATTACGTATATATTTCCGCCTTTTCCATAGCTAGCTGTAGATTCGACGAGGTGTTCGGATACTCCAGTATCACGTTTCTACTGATGAAAGCTGCATGCCCGACTCACTTCACCTTTCGAAAAATTAAGAATATTTCCTCCTTATGTCACGGTAATTGATTCTTCTATGACAAAAAAAAAATATCCTCGATCATCAGCTAGCACTCACAATGCAAGACTTCATCGTAGTCTAAATATCATTTATTATCTCGGAGATTATGACTTGGAGTCTAAATAAGGCTTGGAGTTTTGGTTTTTCTCCCTCTTTCTTCAATAAATATCCGCCACTTTGTCAAAGAAACATATAAATAGCGTAATAAATAGTTTTGGACTACATGATAGACTCTGCACTGTGAGTGCTCTAATATCTAGCTAGCTTCTTGTAGAAAGCCATACACACACCACCATGGGGGCAACATGTTAGTGTCAGCGCTGCTGTCAGATAGTGATGACGTGCCAAAAAGAAAAGGGTACCCAAAAGAAAAAGAGAGGGGAACTAATTCGTGTTTACGAGTAAAGACGCAGAGAGTGACCGCAGCCATCGTAAAATCACCGGTGCAGATGCGACGACGACCGGGGAAACGAGAGCTAGGTAGCACAGACAAGGGATTCCCGGGCTGGGCTTTTGAATTCAAAGCATGTGCTTGTGGAATTCTAGAAGGCCTTTTGAGGCAGTTCCTGCGACTTGGGGCACGCGGCTGTGACTGAGTTGTGATGCCGAAGAAAGCCATAGGGCGATCGTTAGTGCTCGACTGCTGGTACCGGTTTTATCCAGCTTGACCGTGGAAAGCGTAATCTAGTTAGTTTGGGCGTGTGTGATCCTCCAGTGCGACGTTTCCTAGCTCGTTGCGCGTTTGGTCCTGCGCGAAGCAGTGTCAAAAAGTTGTGTCACGTCACGTTCGGCCGTGGCGTACCCTTCCTCGTTGTTTCAGATGATGGCAAGAGCGTTACGCTGAGCAATAAGCAGATATTAGGACATTTACAGCCAACAGACGGGGGTCTGTCTATAACTTCTTGGAATTCACAACATAGACAAGGTTCATACAACTCACAGACAAGATTGTCTATTTGATTGTCTCTAAGTTATTCAATGCTTGTATAAAATTATGATCAATCATGAATATCATTTTTGTATACCATTGTGTTCTAATTGATACAATTAGATCAAACATAAATACACTAAATATGATTTGTATTTTTTTCATAGCGCTGTCATATGCGCTCGCATTCTCATTCACAAATAGCAACATGTTCAGTCTGATTTAAACTACTTTGCCGGATCTCCAGTAGAAAATAAATTACTATGCTGTTTTTAACTTTTTCAGAACGGCTGCAGCATGTGAGAGCATTCAGTCATATAGTCCCCTCAGAAAACAGCTAACAGTATGTAGTTTTTCTGCATTCATCTGAACCAGGTCCGTTTATATATGATAAGCTGCAATCAGCGCTCGGCCACGGGGAGCGCAACAGCGCACAGCGTCGTTGCCGCTCGTCCAGGTGCGCCTCAGGGGTGGGAGGAGGACGGCCGTTCTGCCATGGGAGCGGAGCGCCCGGGCCGCCCGGCCGCCAGGCCAGGGGAGTGTGCGGCGCAGCAGCCACCAGGCCAAAGGACCGCACGGCGCCGTCGATCCCCCGGCCATGTGCGCTGCGGCGGAGGAATTATTTTGGCGCGAGGCTTGCTTCTCCCGTGCGGCAGCATGCTGGATCCGGCATCTGAGTGCTTGTAGACGGCGATCCCATACAGCGCGTCTTCGAGCGGACGACTTGGCCTGGGAGCACGAGCCGCCGTCGTCGTCTCGTGAGACGACGACCTCGCCTCGATCCTAGCCCGCGAGGGATGCTTTTGCAAAATACACATGATACAGACGGGTCCAGACGACGGGCTGTACATGCCCTTGAGTTTTGGGATTCATTTTCCAAAAAAATTCGGTGCCCACCGAATTAGACGAAATTCGAAAATTCGGATAATTCGGACCGGTAACCAATCAAAATTTGAATGAAATTTGAACAAAATTTGCCCAAACAATCAGGCATGGTAGTGGGCTTCCGGAGAACGCACGTAGAGCTGCTGCCATGGACACGCAGGTGGAGGGGAGGGCAGCAACAACACGGTGGAGGAGCAGCTGGTGTAGATGGCACCAACAACGCATGGGATGAGGTGACAGCATGACGGCGGCTGTCGAGGAGTGGCCATGTCGCGTGG
The DNA here is from genome assembly GCA_018135685.1 of Themeda triandra. NCBI lineage: Eukaryota > Viridiplantae > Streptophyta > Magnoliopsida > Poales > Poaceae > Themeda > Themeda triandra. The sequence goes on from JAENPR010000449.1 coordinate 191,225, forward strand.
GTGGCGTCGAGGAGTGGCCATGGCGCGAGCTCGGACGTCGGGGAAGCAATCACGGCCCTCGTGGTGGCTGCTAGAGCGCTGGCACGGGGAAGGAGCAGAGACGACGGCCGCGGCGGCGGCTCGCACGAAAGCAGCAGCGCTGGCTAGGGATTGTTACGATGGTTTTCAGCACTAGGAATGTTCATGGGCTGTTACTGGACCATAAAACAGGCTGCAAATTCAAATTGGGCCGAATTTTTTTGGCTGGTTTGTTTTTATTTCGGGCCAGGCCGAAATTGACGAATTTCGGTGAAATTCGGTCCATTCGGGCCGAATCCCAAAACCGTGTTAGGCATATACGTAGGTGCGCTGCAAAACTACCACATTTTTTTAGAAACAACCCTGATTGACGGAGGCGGGAACAAAAGGACACCGCCTCTGTTAACAGAGGGCACATACAGAGAGAAACGCCGCCTCTGTTAATCATTATTAATGGTGGGTCTTAAGGAGACTGACTCTTCATTAAGGGAGACGGACGTCCTAAGTCGATATCTACAAAATCATTGTGCTTCCTCTCTCCATCTAATATACTAGAAACGTAAAAAGAATACACTACATTACATCGGAGACGGATGTACGATGCACGTCTCTAAATGACTAATTAAGTAAGATGATACTGATCCTGCTATCTGGCTTAAGTTGGAAGCTGCAACTGATGAGTACATTCAGAAGAATTTTCTGGCTTTCAAGAATCTTTGTGAGCTTCTGGTCCCAAGGTACCAAGAGGAAGAAAAGTCATCAGATATTTATAAATCCCTTTCATTTTCAAGACTGACGCATTAAACCAAGGTTTGTCTTTCCCGAAAATCAGCATTTTTTTAAAAACAATATTCAGATTTTAGAATATCTGGTTGATATGTTTTTCATCCTCTCTTAACAGGTTTCAGCGGAAGTAATCCTATCTTGGGATGGAGGCGCGTGGTTTTACTTGTAGAGGCTTCATTTACTCCTGATTTTGGGAAGAAAATAAATCATGCACGTTCCCTTGAATCTTTCTGCTCCCAGAATGGTATTAGGTTAACTCTAATGAATAGTGCTTCTGGGTTTGGGAAGCCAGCCACTGCACTTCCTACCCCAATAACTTCTCCCTTGTTTACTGGAAGTTCCCCCTCCAGTCCACTTCTATATAGTCCAGAGGGCACTCAACGGATTGGTCAAATTGACCTAGTTCCGCCACTTAGTTTGGATGGGCACCCAACTACAAAGTCCTCATCACCAACATCACCATTGAAGTCAAGGCAGCCATCTGCACATGTTCGGTCATTGTATGATAAACTGCAGAATATGCCTCAAGTTGGTGTAACCTGGCTCTTCAAAATGATTCAACTGGTTCAGTATTGAGGTATCTTTCACATGCTTCAGCATATTATTTTCTTTCTGGTTTATAGTTATCAGCCTGTGACACAAAACTACTGTCGCAGTTGGCAGAATGATGTATTTGTGGTTGTTGAACCCGGGGAACTTGCAGATAGATTTCTGCAATCTGTCAAAACTAGCTTGTCAACCTTGTTGCGTGGGTGTAATAGAAAGGGTTCATATTCCTTGTCCAAGATTTCATGTTTATCTGATTTGGTTGCTGAATGGCCATCTTTGGAAATCGGTGGGATACACCACCGCTATATAGGTCGACAAACACAAGTAGGAATTGCTTTTTCTAGCTCCTTGTTTCCAACTAGGTCATTATTTTGCATACTTAATTATCCTTTTGCCGTAGGTAATGGAAGATAACCAAGAAATCGGTGCATATATGTTTACGAGGACAGTGCCTGCTGTTCACATGGCACCTGATGATGTTCGATGGATGGTAAGTTAATTTGCGCAGCATGAATGCACTGCTCTTCATATTATGTTAAGGCCGCAACCACAACTGATTCCTCAAATCACATGCCAGCTGTGAAAGCTGTTAAATATGGCAACCAAATCTATTTCGTAGGAAAATTATGAAAGGGATTTAAGTACTCCCGCCGTTTCAAATTGTAGTTCGTTTGACTTTTTATACCCCAACTTTGACCACTGCCTTATTCAAAAAATTAGTGTAAATATGGTTAAATTTAAGTCATTTTTGAAAGTTCTTATGTTAGTAAAGCAAGCCACAACAAAAGAAATTATATTTGACATAATTTTTTGAATAAGGCAGTGGCACAAAGTTGTGGTCAAAAAAAAAGTCAAACGAACTACAATTTAGAACGGATTAGTAGAAATCATGCCAATGGCACCGTACCGGTTTGAAGGGACACTAGCCAAATTGAATTCTTTCTGCAGTCACTCTTCCAACTCGCTGGTTGTCTAAAATGAAATTGCTGCTATGAAACTATCCTTTGTGCAACTCTTTAATTAGACCCTGCTACCACCTCATATCCAAATACCAGTGATCGAGCTCAACTATTTTTAAGCCCTGCAACGCAAATAGAAACCTATTACCTGGGCCAAGGCAGCTTAAAATTAGCGCTCAACCTTTTTTTTTTTTAACTTGCACACTGCACTATCTAGCTTATCTGTTGTTGTGCTTTTTCGCACATCAATAAGCTTAGGGCATTATGACTCCTTATATATATATATGATGTCCCAGGTTGGAGCATGGAGGGAGAGGATCATTGTATGCAGCGGTAAGTATGGCCTTGCTCATGGCCTGGTCAAGGCGTTCATGGATTGTGCCGCCAAAGCAGTCATCTCGTCATCCATCGAGCCTCCGGATTCCCAGACAATAGCCTACCATGGGATGGATATCAATGGAAGCCTAGAGAATGGAAAGTTTGTCATCGGGGATGAAGAAGCCGACGAATCGGAGCCTGAACCTGTTAGCCCTATAAGCGACTGGGAGGACAGTGACGCGGAGAAAGGCGGCAACCATGACATGGATGATGAGGAGTACCTGGCTCAGTTCATGTGCCTGATGTACGACAAATTGTACCGTGAGGGTGTGACTGTGGATACAGCTCTGCAGCAAGCGCTCCGCTCGCATCCCAAGTTGAAGTACAGCTGCCACTTGCCCAACGTTTTGTAGTCAAGGACATTGACAAACCATACAAAAGTATAGTGTAACACCCAAAATTTTGCATCATTTTAGAATAGCTAAATTGATTTATTTTATACAATTTTATGAGCATTTAACATAGGAGAAATAATACTTTTATAAAAATAAAAGAAACTATAAGGCTAGACACATGCTTGTGCACTCATGCTGCTGCATATTTTTCTGTTGTGTTGCTTGGTTTTGACAAAAGTTCAAAAGGAATTTAAATTCATTTGAAAACTCACTTGGAAAACAAAAGAATAAAAAAAAGAAAAACTATTTTCCTTTCTTCTCCTCTCCCCTTTCGGCATTTGGCCCACGCGGCCTGTCCCCTCTCCTTGCTCACGCCCGAATGGCCCACTCCATCATCCCGGCCTCCCCTCTCCCTCACGTCAGGGCCAGCACGGCCTTTCCTTCTACCTCCAGTCAGCCTTCCCCGATCCGCCAGTGCGGGAGCTCGCGAGGACAAAGTCGCTGCACAGACCGGCGCCCGCACCCGCGTCCTCAGCATCCACGCGCGTGTAGCGCATCGCCAAGGACCCCATCCTTCCGCGTCCAGCCCGATCCACTCCACCTGGGTCAGACACGTCGAACTCAGTCCGCCATGGGCGGAGACTGACCGAGTTCACCACCGCTCGTGACTCAACCTCTCCGCTACCCCTCTGACCTCTTAGTGACTCACCCCGTGGCCTTGCACGCTCCCATCTCCACCCCAGAAACTCACCGATCCCTCGCCCCCTCTCTAGCACTCCCCACAGGCGCCGCCGTCGCCATTGCCGGGACCGAGCATCTCAGCGTCGATCCCAACGCAACCCGCGATCTTGTGGGGAGAACCCGTGTTCGCCGGAGCTGCAGAACACCACCGGCTGCCGTCCGCGCCACCGTCTCCTCCGAGTTGAACCCGACGACGTGAACCCCTCCAAGGCACGCGCGGTGAGCTCCCGATCCTATAGCACTGGTTATCCTCCGGTTTCGTTGACTGTAGCTCGAGAACGAGCTGGCGCAGGCACACTTCGTGCTGCAGGCTGCTCCGGTGACTCCGGTCCTGGGCGCGGCAATCGCCAGCTACTGCACAGCCTCGTCCCTGCGCACATCACGCACGCGCGCAGATGCACGGCTCAGGCATCCGGTGACCGTACAGAGCTAGCAGCCGATGGTGCTTCGAAGCTCTGTTTTCTTGTTAGCTTTAGCTTCTTAGCTTTCTCACATCATATATCACGCTAGGATGACATCACCATTTATTTATGGACGTTTTCCCATAGGAAAAGAATTCACAAAATACATTAGAAATACACCCCTCATCATGGACCTTGGTCCATGGTAGACCAGCCTCAACCCACCACCGGTCTACAGACCATGGACCTCGTCTACAGCACAGCACGCAGATTTTCTTATTTATTTAATTAATAAGCGTTCCAGTTATTTACAGATTTGCCACTGCATTTTAATGCTTATAAAATTCTCGTTTTAACTCCGTTTTGATCCATTCAAATTCCGTTAGATTCGTAATTCCGTAGTCTACATGTTCGTAACATTACTAGTACTGTTTTCAACTTTTAAAAGTCGAGCCTATAATTAATTTATTATAGGAAAACTTGATAAATTCATAACTTCTCCGTTTTAAGTCCGATTTTAGTGATTTTCACGTCTATGTGTTCATAGCGACTTGTAGAACATTTTTATAGGCTTGAAACTTGTTTTCTCTCTGTTGGTGTACTGCTCTAATTGTAAACTTGTTTTCTTTGTGCATGATTGCCTATGGATGATTGTATATTGATGTTTTATCGAGTATAGACGGTGAGCAATACTACGGTGATCAGGAGCAGTACTTTGAAGACCAGCAGTGCCAACAGGAGTTTGATAATCAAGGCAAGTATAGTTTAGGTTTTTATTTCTATAACTACTAGTATAATGCGTAACGCCACTCACAGCTCTATCTTGGGGATGTGCATGAAAACAACCAATGTTTTTTTTCTCGAATACGCAAAAGACTTGCGCATCTTTTTCATTAAGAAGAAGAGAATGCGATGCAATACAATGAAACCTTGATGGAACAAGATTTGAACAATTTAAAACTAGCCGAGTCACCTCCGGTAAGAAACCACAAGAAAAGAAAGAAAAGAAAAGAAAGCCCCCAACACTCCAACAACAACGGAAAGCCCCCAACACTCCAACAACAACGGCCCAAGAGGGTCGACAGGGGCATAACTCGGCGTCGGAGGAGCTTCGTGGGCACAACAACGGAGCCTTCAGGAAGGGATTGACACCCGCAGGCGCCAACTCCGTTGTGAAGCACCCGCGGGATCTTTCGTTCCCAGACATGCTCCGGCAGCAACGCCCGGGGATCAGCAGAGACGACGCCTTCAAGAAGGTGATGACGTTCCTCGCCACCGTCGCCGGTCCTAGGCCCTCAGCCTAAGGACGTGGTTTTCACCCGCACTGCCCAGGGTCGCCGTTGCCGCCGAATACGCCGTTGGATATCTTCGTGGTGTCCGCCGCCAGTGCCGACAACAAGATGGATGTGGTGGGGGGAAGAGGCGCCGACGCGTGGGTACCGCCAGGATGTTCGTGGCCCACCGCTCACCGCCGGAGGCGAGGGGGGCAGACGAGCACGGGTCACCGCCGAGCACTCACCCCGAGCGCTCGCGGGAGGGCGCCGCTAGAACGGCCAAGGCCCAACAGGGGCAAGGCACGCCTGCGGGGGCACGGGCCCCGGTCAAGGGCGCGGGGGGCGCCGACCGGCCGTCCTGCCGCCCACCCCAGAGACGAGGTTGGCTGGAACTGCGGCTAGTGGCCACCCGTCCCCGTCAACGAACCACCATTGCCGCCACGTGGCTCGGGAAGTGGAGCAAGCGCGCGGAAGTGCCGCCGCCGCAGACTGCAATGGCACGCCGAAGTTGTGGTCAGTGGCCTCCCCGCCGCAACGACCCTGGCCGAAGCCCCGCCTCAAGGCCAGGGGTGCAGCGGGCGCAGGGCGCACCAGATGCAGTCCGCAGACGGAGCCTTCTCGCTTGCCCACCCCACCTCTCTTGCCGATGACGAAACGAGTTGGGCGTCCTGCAGGCCGACCCAACGAGAGTGCAGGACCGCCGCTGCTGGCCCCGAGAAGGCCGCCGCCGATGAGGAGGTCCCACCTCCACCACCGGTGACCCACCGCCGTCGCACGGGCACGCGACGCATGCCCGTCGGCCACCGTAGGGAAGGGGGGCCGGAACAGCCGCCTAGCGTCGACGGACGCAGGCGCCGGCGGCAACGGCGAAGCAGAACAGTGGCGCAGCGGGCGACCATCTCACCCCAGCCACCCCGACCTCGAGGCTGGGGGAGAGGCCGTGCTGCCACCGCAGCGGGAGATAAAAGGGGAGCACCATCGAGGGGAGGGGCTGGCCGGCCGAGCCCGTCGCCGCCGCCGTCGACCCTCGGCACCAAGCTGGCGACTGCCGGTCCCGTCGGGCGTCCGAAGCAAGGTGGCGCCGCCGGCCACCTCAACCCACCGAGGATAAGCGTTGAGGGCGTGGGGAGGTGGCTAGGGAAGCGCACAGTGGCCCCGCCGGCGCGCAGCTGCCACCCCGTGCACGGGGGAGCCGCGGCGCCGCCGCTGCCTGAAGCCTAGGCGCTCCGCCAGGAGCACCCGGGGGCCGCCGCCGCACGCAGCAACGGGAGCGAGGGGCGGGCCCCAGCCGCGCCGGGCGCGGGGGAGCTGGAGAGTTAGGGCTCGGTCGGCCGCCGTCAGCCACACGCCCAGCTCGACCCCGCCGCTGCCGGGCACAGCCCGCTGCTAATCCACCGCGGGGGACCACATCCGGCCTAGAGAGGCCCGGATCCGGCCATGGCGGGGCGTGCGCGGCCTCCCGCCGCCGGCGGCCGCCGGCGCACAGAGGGGGAAGAGGGGGTCGCGAAGGGGAGAGAGCCCGAACGAGGGGGTGCGGGAGGGGGCCTTGTTGGCGCCCACCCCGCGGGCCACCGCCGCCGGCGAGGGCGACGGCGGCGGCCCGGCCGGAGACGGAGGTGGGGCTGCTGGCGGTGCGGTTGGGGGCCTCGGGTCGCCTCCCGGGGGAGACGACGTGAGGCGGCTTCCCAGTGTCCAAACAACCAATGTTTTGTTTTTGTAGTTCAACTTTTACATAATTGTATTTGAGCATGAAAACACTTTTGCATAAAAAGGTATAGTAAGTTATTTCTTGAATTAACCAAAATTGGCTAGCCACCCACTCCGCCTCTGCTAGGGCGCCATGGCCGAGATGCTGCCCAGTCTGATTGCTACTTGCAGACTTGCAGTCGAGCCAAGCATCCGAGCACCTCTTTATGGAAAGAATCTAGGAGATGGTCTTCACGCCACCACCTGACACCACAATACATATGGTTTAGCAACTCTTCCTGTACATGAGTAGGTAGAATAGGTGTAGACAATAGAAAGTGAATTTCCTGCAAGACCACTGGGTCCTGAATCATGCATGATTCACCGGTAAGATAGCTACACATGTTGGTTTCAATTATATAAAGTTAAACCATGACCATTGGATGCATGAATGGCTATGGTTCCGCAAAAAGAGTGCCAGAAACGGCTGCTCTCAGGAACCTAAACACCAAACAAGAATGCAACAGCTTGCTCCCCATTCCCATTGAACAGTTTGAACGCTTTACAGATGCCTTGTAAAAATCAAGGTCAACAAGTTAGTGGTTTTTAAAGTAGTTTGTGGTCTAGAGTTCTCAAGAACTATAGCTAGACGAAACTGTAAATAGGCTTCTACTTTGAGAACATTGTCCTTTAGGTCAATCATGCAATGCATAATTCCTCAAAAAAATCATACAATGCATAGAATCATGAATAGCACGAGGCACAACCATGCCAGATGCATGAGTGCATAACCTCGTGGCGTTCTATGTGCTAGAAAATAAAGTACTATATAAGGTAGGTAGCAACCTATGTTAACCTCAGGCCAAAGCAAGTCTTGGAAGAAAGAAATCAACGTTGGGGCTTTTGGGCGAGAGGGTGTTCCAGTCCTCGCCGTCCATAGAATGATCGAGGGTCCCTTCCTCCTTAAGGGCTATTTCGCCCTAGGAGCAGGAGGGACTTTCTTTATCCATCCCTCCCAGGGTCGCTCTGTGGTCCTCCCAAAATGACTCTAAGAGAAAAAGTACCCATTCCACGACAACCTCACAGAGCTCCTTGAGTAGCTCCGGAAAGAGCTCCGTGACCCCGGGAAAAAGCCAAAGAAAGGCCCCTACAACAGCAAGAGCTAAGAAAAATAATAAAATATTAGTGATTTTCCTCCTTTTTCCCAAAATATTCGACCCTCCAGGAAAGGAGGATTTTCATCCATTTATTTGGATGATACCTATTCCCCCCTTTTGGGTCAGAGGCAGAGGCGTAGTACCTCCTGCCCCCGGACCCAGGACCTAGAGAACTCAAAGAGAAATGCACGGTGAAAAAATAAGGATAGTAGAGATGCCCAATCTGTCAAATATGAGATGTTAGTCAATGCATACTGAACTAATTTGTTTGATAATGTATCGAGAATTTCATAAGCATCTAAGGTAAAGTATATTTATTTCAAAGCAATCTGTTGTCTCCCAGCTAACACCCACCCATTCATAAAATTATGCAAACACCTACAGACTCAACCCATTCAGTGCCTTATCAACATTATCTATCTATTTCGAGATCCGAAAATGCCAATAATCTTGGCAACTAACCAGTATTCCCAAGCAATAGTGAATCAAGGAAAAGGTAGGCATTACGTCACATAGATTACAGTGCAGGAAACATTGCAGAAACGAAGACACTATGAATGTATGAAACAACAAAATATCGAAATGTTCTTATTGAGTTATTTTAGAGAAAAATTACAACTCACAGAAATGATATATTTTCGAAAACATTTAGAGTATCAAGAAATTGAAACAAGCACCTGCACCTCCATTCTAATCATGTAGACGATGTTGCAGTGGTAAGACATCATGGAGTCCCCCTTGGACTCCCTAAACGTATACTGTAGAAAAAATTGGTGCATGCTGATAAATGCGAAATTTCATACCAAATTCAATTTTTAGTCCAGTTTCGGATGGAAGACTGAGTCCAGAGTCTAGACTCCTGCAGCTAACCTTGCACGGCTGCACCATATGAAGCTCCAAGGGCTGCGGTCTCTATGTCAGCTGGTCTGACAACAGGGCAGCCTAATAAATCAGCCTGCCGTAGGAAATGACAAGATAGTGTCCGTCATCCAATGCAAAGTTTAACAATTTTTAGTTTTTAACAACTGCAAACAAAATAAATGAGAGATCTGTGCCCGGTAAGATTACAAGAAGTTATAAAGAAATATCACTAAACAGACACGTCAATACTATGAATTCCTTTAGAATTATTTTTTCATGATATTCCATACTTGTGTCCAATTTGCAGATGAACAAGACAATCAAGGATCAAAGATTTTTATACTACTTAAAACTTACAGTCTACTTCTGTCAGCAAGCATAATTTGCACAGCTAACCAAGCATAGCAGCATATGCTGATGTCTAAGACACCCCAAGATGGGGACACCACCTGCAATGGGGAACTCTTTGACAAGCACACCGCAAATTCTCTGAATTACTGAATCTTTGACAAAATCTCAACAGGAGCTCTTAATACATCAACTGTTGGCTTATCCCAATCTAGTGTCTTTAGATTCAGAAGCATCGTATGAGATGCATTTCAGCCGTTTGTGCGCACCAGTAATACCTCCAGCCTGCAAGGTTGCAAATCAACCAGGTGTCAACTGTGCCGAAAAAGGCGTCACCAATCTGGACTACATCCTTGAAAACATCCGTATTTTCCATCAACCATAATAATTTCAGAGCACCGAAATAGGTACTGATTGGCAGCGCACATGTCTCCACGAAGTGGATTACAGTCTTGTGGCTCAATTTGTAATCTCATGTATTGTTGAAGAATGATGAAAAAACATGACTATTAAATGTTAATAGGAAATGAACAAATAATCAAAAGACAGACCAGGGCTTGTGCAATCTAATTTGCAGCCAACACTAAAATGAGCAAGCATATTCATAGGTTAAAATAAGGTGAAATGAAAGGAATTTGTGCTTTTATTCAGCAAAAATAAAACACAGTAGTTCACTCAGCCCACGATGCAAACAAAAAATGAATTAACCCCGTGGCGAGTAGACCTTCACTTGGTTCAGAGAAGTGCATTTTTGTATGTGTGATCAGCAGAGTATTCATTTATGCTAGATACTCAGAGTGAAAAAAAACATTCAGTTGGAAAATACCATATGGATCTCTAGGCAGGAATCATTCGTCAGTTCTCACCTGGCAGCACGCAAATCAATTGCAGCTTTCTCGACATCTCACACATAGCACACCACATTATCACTCCTCTTCGAAAGAAAACTGCAAAATCCTTGGCAAAGTTCTTTTAGATAGGCTCTACTCTAGGTCTATGGCCCTGCCATTGGCATCTTGCAATGACAACTGAGCAGTTCATCTGGAATCGTCAGCACAGCCTTATCCCTCGCTGCCTGGCAAGTGGCAAGAACCAAATCAGCTAAATTGAACCAAAATGTTTTACAGAGCACCAAACTGAAACCACTTTTGTAGCATCATCAATGCCTCACCTGCATTCCCCTCTTCGAAAGCACCTTGTCGGCAGGTCACAGGCTTCCGGCACGGAGGCTTGCACCGGCAACGAACCATTGCATCAGCCCTACAAAAGAATCAAAAAATTGTGAATTTGGGGGCAGAGAAATCAGTAGGAGTTGGGCCAGACGGCGTGGAGTCAGGTTGAAATATACCACGAGGAGGAGAGGAGGTTAATGCATGGTACCACAGCAACAGCTCCAGCCCAGCAGGTGATGAAGGAGGCAGAAGCCCGATGCCATGTCCGTCATCCTAGGAAGCGGGATGCAGCTTCTCGATCCTCGCAGGTCGTCTCATCATCCATGCAGATCACCGCCGCCGACACCATCATTCGAGATCCACTCCCTCCTCGCCTGGGCCGCGACGGCTGGCGGACGTGGCAGTCCGTGCGCACCCATGGCAGGGGACGGCGAGGCTGAGGGTGCCAACGTCGGTGGTGCACGGCGAGGGCGGCGATGGCAGGCGGACACGGCAGCCGTGTCCCATGTCCGTCATTCTAAGCAGCGGATGCTGCTTCTCGATCATCGTAGGCTGCTTCGTCACCCACGTAGATCACCGCCGGCGCCGCCATCATTCGAGATCCACCCGTCCTCGCCAGGGCCGTAGCGGCTGGCAGACGTGGCAGCCCGTGCGTGCCCATGGCAGGGTACAGCGAGGCTGATGGCGGCGGCGGCAGGCGGACACGGCAGCCCACATCGGGGAAGGTGACCACACGGGAGGTGGAGGTGGCGGGCCGGCGGCATCGTCGGAGACAGGCGATGTTTCTTTTTTCTTTTTTTTAAATGATGAAGTTTCCTTTGTGTGGGACGTGATTTTAGGAGAGGGAGGGTGAGGACGTGGGATGAGGGTGGGAAGCTGGCGGTGAGGTCGGGGGTGAGATTCGGGCTTCCCACTTTTTTTTTAGAAGTTTTCAATTATAGTAGAGATGATCTAGTATGCTTGAATAATGAATATGTGATAAACATAAGAGATGAATGTTATCCTTTGGTAAAAGCTGGGATTTACAGTACAGCTATGAGAGCTACATGGCTCTGGCTCTAGTTGCTTAAAAGACCTTTTCTCACTTGTTAGAGGTTACCCGAAAGGGCACAAGAGGGGTGTGTCTCGGGTTGGGTGTAGTGCGGCTTCTGTCCTAATGAGTATAGGCTGTGGGTCCTTGTGCCATTAGGAAGAAGGGCTCTACATTTGCTGGTCACAGAAACCTTAGCGGTCCAAACTTGTTAGACGAACTTTTAAATGGCTTTATATGATTTCTAGTGTTTGGGCCGTGCAAACCCATGCATTTGGAAATCATGACTCACAGGTAAAGTGTACACCTCTGCGCAGAGTTTAATAAACTGTCATGATAGCCATGCTCACGGACAAGAGCGGCCTGAAAAACTGAGAGAATGTTATGTTTATTTAAATTGTTTATGCATAATTCTTTTATTCAATTATACTTGATCATGTGGTTATGGGATTACACTACCTTGTTGCTATATTTGCTGAGTTCGACATGGACTCACGCTTGTCTATTCTTTTATTCTTTGGAAAATCCCGGATGGGTAACAGATCAAGGATGGAATGAGGATTATCGCCAGGAGTACTAGGCTAGTGGTCAACCAGTCGACGTACTCGTGGTTGGAGCTTCCGCTTGGGAGTTATTATTAGTTTCTCTTCTTTTATGATTAAGACTTTGCATATGATATTATTCGTTATGTAATAAGCATTGTGATGACACATTCTAACAATTTGTCAACTTATGTGAGTGACCGATCCAAGGCACACATAAAGTTTTATGTATCCAATTTTGTCCTTAAAATTGGGTATGACATATAGCAAAATGGTCATGGACAACAGGAAATGAATAAGGATTGGGTGGATTCATAGTGGGGGTTATAGAGGTTTATATCGTGTTCCTTGTGCAGGCGTAGTGACAGAGTAACTCCCCTTACTGAATCTTTGGGCGAGAAAGCCAATGTAAAACTGTACTCATGAGCATAGTTAAGCTAACGAATAAAAGCATGATCTAGGCATTGTAATCTGGATGTGCATTTTTGCTTCAGCTGGGAGAATGGACATTCACACTGTTTTGGTCTGATGACGTTGAATTGCTAGCTTGCGGCTTATAGTCTGTAGTTAACTATTTTCAGAGATCCAGTTCCGTGTATACAGGTACCTTATCCATGTGAAATAGTATGCTACAAACCTAAATGAGCACTTGCGAACACATGGCTTTTCCATAGCTATTGTGTAGCAGTTTTTGGTGATGAGCGATTGTTAACATGCCAATATATTAATGTGTGTGGGTATGTTCAACTAACCATGGTACACGGATCGTGTTGAACAATAGTGTCTCTTGGCTTGTGTTGTGCAGGTGTGGAGTCCGGAGGCGGTGGTCGACGGTGTGGTGAAGGTCAAGTAGGATGTGCCGTACTGACGGACCGGGTATGGCGAAGGGCGGACGTGAGGCTTGGACCGAGGGACATGGAGGCCAGACGGCCAGCTGCGGTGGCTGACACTTGGGACATCGACAAGTGCAAGTGTACACGGCGGGGGACGTGTACGGGCTACGTTACTCGCGGCGGTTTGGTGGTTTCACCTCAAAATCATCGGTGGGGGATGCGTACGGGCTACCTACTCGCGGACGGTTTAGTGGTTTCACCTCAAAACCATCGGTGGCGAGTTTCGTGGGTTTGCACCTCAAAACCCAGCAGAGGTCCCGATGCGGACGGACGGCATGTGGCGGCATCGGGGAGATCGCGTGGAAGCGAGGCTATCGGTGACGAGGCGCAATGGCCGTCAGATCAAGTGAAGCTCGAGCTAGACCATAACGCCCCTGGCTAAGTGGTTTGGCCCTCATGTATCAAGGGCAAAAAGGAAATATGTAATAGTGCCCATAAATAAGCATGAGGGGGTTTCCCTTATCCCTTCACCTCTTTGCATTCCAGTTTTCTCTTTCTTCCTTGCTAGGTTTTCTTCCTCTAGTGTTCTTGGTGAGAGAGAGGTCCATGGATTCGTAGAATTCATGCTTGAACCAAGATCAAGGGATGAGAGGCCCCTAGTCCTCTCTGTTTCCTCCGGGAGTAAACATCTTGTTGAGTTCTTGTAATATTTGATTTGTTCATCCCAAGTTGCTCTTTTCCCTCTTTGTGTTCTTCATGATTTCTTTGATTCTAGAGCATTTTAATCCATTCTTTTTGTCTTTGGGTTGATCTATGATGTGAGTTGAATGATTCCATAGAAGAAAATTGTCTGATTCCTCACGAGATCAAAGATCCATGCATCCCTTGCTCTAGGTCTCCTCAAGAATGATTTTCCGCCCCTTTTCGGTTTCTCTTGATTTTCTTAGAATTGGGTGATGATGTCTTGAAGAAATCTTCTCAACACCGCCAAGAACTTCCCCGTAAAGTTTCATGTCAATCGGACTTGATTTGATCAAGTTTTGATCTTGGAATCGAATTTTCTGTGAGCTGCCCGAGAAAAACCGGACGCGTCCCGTATTGAACCCGGACATGTCTGGAATTTTGAAGTTTTGATTTTGGAGCTGATTTTTTGTGGAGACCTTATCCTTGGTGTCAAATAGCTCGGTTAAATTTTCACAAATTTGGGACACCATTTGTCTAGGGTTTTGGTTTTCTCCCTTTGGTGTTTGCTGTGCTCTAAATACCGGACGTGTCTGGTATTCATACCGGACATGTCCGGTATTTCTGCACTGAAGCCTATGCTGAGCTAAATACCGGATGTGTCTGGTATGCAAACCAGACGTGTCCGGTATTCCTGAAGCGGCACTGTTTCTTCTATGGTTTGCACGTTTGAGCTCCGATTCGTTCGCCATTTATTGCATCGGTTTTATGGTGTCCCGCTGTGTTCCTAGGGAACATCCACCCACTCATTTGGGTCATGGACATCACCTTGGTTGCTTTGCTTCTTGGGGTTTGAATTTGGGACAGAGGCCAAATATTTTGAAAGAAATTTGAGGCTACCATTCACCCCCTATGGTTGCCGATTCTGGTCCTTCAATTGGTATCAGAGCTGGTTAAGGATCACTCCACCTTAATTAGTCCGTGATCCCTGAAGGTGACAACATGATGAACCATGGGCCAGGCAAGCTGCCATAGTTCGTTGGCCCGAACTATCCCTATTGGAAGATACGCATGTCAGCTCATCTCTAAGGAATTGATTCGAGTGTTTGGGATATCGTTGAGAATGCCGAGTACGTGGTGATCGCTAATAGTGAAACTCAGCTTCAGAAAGACCAACACAATGCTAATAACACTACTCGTTCTGTTTTGTACTCAGCTCTTTCTTTGCCTAAATTTGAGCGTGTTTTTGATTGTGAGATAGCTTGTGAGATCTGGTCGAGGCTGCAGGCCTATCACGAGGGCACTGCCCATGTTAAGACCAGACTCTACGAAATGCACAAGAGGGAATATGAGAACTTTGTGCAACTTGATGGTGAATTAATCGATTCTTTGTTCTCTCATTTTCAGATGATTGTAAACAAGATGAGGGCTAACAACCCTCAGATGCCCTATGACGATCATGAGAGAGCACTCAAGTTACTATACGCTCTTGATCGGAGGGTTTGGGAAGTAAAGGTGTCAGCTATCATTGAGTCACCATAATACACCACCCTCATAGTGGATGAGCTATTCAGCAATCTCAAGTCCACAGAGATTGACCACCAGACACAGGCGAGGATCAGGAATCCGTCTGCCCCAACCATGGTGTTGGTCTCAGGTACTGGAAGTTCAAGTTCTTTGGCTAACCCTTCACCACTGTCTTTTGCCTTGTCATCTTTGGTCTCAGCTATAGAGGAGCAGATGGAGGCTCTTGGGGATGATGAGCTGGCGTTAGTGATTAGCTGGTTCTCACGGTTTCACAACAACCGCTTGAATCGCCGGCATGGCATCACAAAGCAAGGTTTCTTCAGGTGTGGAGACCCCGACCACTATGTCACCAACTATCCCAAGAGCGACAAGAACTCCTAGAATAAGTATGACTACAGCAAGCGCAAAGACAAACGCGAGTCCTCCTCCTACAAACACAAATCCAAGGGAGGATTCGACAAGGAAGCCATTAAGAAGAAGTTCTTGGAGAAGCATGAGGTGAAGCAGCGAGCCTTTGTTGATGGGAAATAAGACCTGTTATGGTATACCTAAAAACCCGTCAATAGTCCTCGATTGAAGGAAGATAAGCATCACATGAGCACACTTATCACTAATAAAGTTCCACTTGTACTCTTAGCTTGTGAAATGCAGGGAAGATGGAAATAGGCCCTGTGGGACCCAAAGCCCAGGTCAACCGACCTGGTGCTGGTCTCACCAGGAGCCGACATCTAAGCAGGGTCCTTGACATGCAACAGGGAGACCTTCCCAACCCCTGGATCCAAGTGTGCTACAACTCAATGTTCCAATTACTTAGCACATTGGTCCAAGGATTCACATAGAAGCAAGCAAGAAATCAAGTGAACCCAACTTCGACAAGACTACACGTGACAGGTGGGGAAAGCACCAGGGAGCTGCGCGGTGGGCCGGAGCTCACGAGCGAGTCGGCCGACCGGCCTTGGTGGCTCGACACACGGCCAATGCTCCCACACCGCTGGACCTTCTAGAAGGGCAGTGGGACCCACAGATCAGCCAGACCCAGGTCGGCCGACCTGCATGTGGGCCCACCCCAAGGTCGGTTGCCTCTCCACCGACTTCCTGCATGGCCTCCACGTGTCCCAAGCTGATAGACGTCCATTCAAGGCGGTGGGAAGGTCGGTTTGATCCAACGGAGCATGGTGAAGAGCACACGGATCGATGACATGGCGGTGGAGTAGCCCCTACTCCATCCCCCACTATAAATACCCCCCTAGGCCTTCATCTCAAGGCATCCCCAAGTAGTCCACAAGTGTGTTCTCAAGCTCTCTTGGGAGATCAAGTGTAGTGTAGTCTAGTCTAGAGTGGGAGTTAGAGTCGAGTCGAGCGAAGCTCGGGTCTCCGAAGTCGTCTTCTGGAGAGTCTGGTATAGCTCTTGTATTACTTTCTTTATTAATATATTCTTCCTTTACTTTATTAAGTCTTTACTTTGAGTACTTTACTTTAAGTATTTACTTAGTGCATTACTATACTAGTATAGTAGTGTTGTGTCTTAGTCCCCTTAGTGTAGAGTCTTAGCTAGTTTAGTGCCTAAATCCTTTGTGTGTGTTTCACTACCAAGCTGGGGCTGAGGCTACTTACGTGGTAGCCGAAGTCATAAGGCTAGTGTAAGCAAGGTGCTTAGACTAGTGCTTATTAGTGGATGCAACCTTACCTTGATTGGTATATCCATTCAACATTCGACGTATATTAGCGGGAACGAATCGTGACAGGACTCCGTCTCCTTATAGTTCTATTTGCGTTGGGTTTGGTCTCGTAGGGCGACCATAAGCCAAAGGTCCGCATTGGAGTAGGGGATTACCCCTCCTACTTGTCGGTCGACTTCCCCTATCCAGATTGTTTAGGCATTAGTCTAGTTGAGTCATTACATTAGTAGGATTAGAACACGAAGTAGAGTTAGAAACATAGGAGTCCATACTCACTCGTTGTCCTCCCACCTAGCTAGCTACCTACCAGTTACCCTTAGTTTATCACTCATATTCATTACTACTTATCCCCTTTGTCAACACTGATAACTTAGACTGAGTAGAACCACCACGAATATCCATCCACCCATTTACTAGAGAGTCCTAGTCCGCTTTCCTGTGAGCGAACTACAAGTTACGACACCGCGGATACTCACCCGGTTGAAGTGCTACAGCGGTACCTGTGCGCTTGCAGAGTTACCCTTGGCATATCTTGCGACATCACTAGAGTCTAGCCTTGCTTAGCATTTCTAGGCTGTTGCCTGAGGAGGAATTGTGACACCCTCTCTCTGGTAATAGTTCGGGCTTGCAGTAAGCATTGTTACCAGGTGCCACTCGTGATTATCTTTACTCTAGTTGGTGTGCGTTAAGATTTGCCAATAGCCTTCCTCCCATCGCTCAGTGACCACGACAATGACTCCAACCATGACTCACCTCCCAGTGAAGATGAGTACGAGAAGAAGGTTGAGAACAAGTTCAACGGGCTATGCTTTCTACGCTGACTCCAAGCACGGAGGCTTCTGCACCATGGCACTCCACGGGACAACTACCGGCAATGACAAGAATGTCAACAAAGCCTGAGGTAGAACCAACCCTCGAATCTCTTACTACCAAGCTTGAGTCCATGGGTGATGCTTTGCTTAGTCAAGATAAGTTGCTCAGGCTTGCCGCACGTGAGAGAAAAGAGTACAAAGCTAAGTGGGAGCTTGCGATCAAAGATCTTGAGTTTGCTAAGTCATCTCGTGGTTGTTTCTAATGAGTCAGAGTGCGATGCTTATGCAGTTCACATGGCTAACTTTGCTGATTGGCAATCTAAGTATGCTGCTTTGCTAGATGAGTTTGATAAGGTTAGGGCTAAACCTGTTTCTCTGGGTGCTTGCAAATCTTGTTCTGAGCTGCAGCCTGATCTAGCTAAGAAAGTTGCTAGGATCTCTTTGCTTGAGAAGTCTAGCCTTGTTACTAAATGTGCTTGTTGTGAGGCTTTGGAGCTAGAGCTAGATTCTTGTAGGCATGACCAGAAAAGGGCCGAAGAAGAAATCATAAATCTTCGGTCCATGCTAAGTTGGCTTTCTTGCAGTGAACCACAGTTGCGTATGATGTTGAGTCAGTTCAAGAGGGGAACTGACACAACAGGATTAGGCTTTGCTATAGGTGGGAAGGGTGAAAATGTTTTTTGGTAAGGTTGGTGAGCACAGTGGTTTGAGTGCATTTGAGAAACCCACCAAGCCTTCCACTACCCCAATCAAAATCACTCCACCTCAGCCTAACAAACCCACTGTGAAGGATGGTGTGTTTGAAGAGCCACCTAAAGCTCCACCCCAAAAACAAGTATGGACTCCAAAACCAAACCATCTAAGGAACACACTTGACACTCTGCCAGACATCTCTGTTGAGCCCTCCTCCAAAGAGCAAGCAACCACCAAGTGTGAACCATACCCACAAAAGAGTGAGCCAGTCACCACCCAAGAGAGAGGTGTACCACTATGAGTATTGTCATAGGGATGGTCACTTGTTTGAGTTTTGCTTTAGGAGGAAGAGAGATGAATGGCATGAGTGTGAGCTTTACCACAACTTTACTCATGGAGAGTTTGCTTCACCCTTTTAGAGGTACAGTGCTAGGTCCTAGGCCTCAGGGTGTGAGACCACGTGGTGGTCATGCCCAGTGGGGTTCAGGTCTTGACTATGACTTTGGACCTCGTGACCCTGGCTTTCAGTCTGACAGCTTGAGCAGATGACGTTTTCCTCATCGTGGTGATCGCTCCACTCAAATGGGACATGGCATGTATGGTGTTTTTTCCTGACACTTCTCATGGGCGAATGACCCAACACTGATTTCCTTCTTAGTTTGCTAACCCCAGTGTTGGATCATTTGCTCACCCTATGTCCTACTATTAATGCAAGATGTAGGCTTGGAGAACACGTGGCTAGTTGATTTCGGCTGTTCGCGCCATATGATCGAAAATTCAAAATGGTTCTCTAGCCTTGACCCCATGACTTGTAAAGAGTACATCACATTTGGGGATAATAGCAAGGGTAAGGTGCTTTCTTGTGGGTCTGTTCGACTCAACGAGAGCTTTGTTCTCAAGGATGTTGCTTTGGTTTTGAATTTGCACTTTAACTTGCTTTCGGTTTCGTAACTCCTTGATGATGGTTATGAGGTGTGCTTTAAGCCAAGTTTTCTCATGTTCGGATGCCTAGGAAAATCTTGTGTGTTGAATTGTTTGGTAGCCAGTTCTTCTTCTGAGCTTTGGAAGTGGCATAGGAGACTTGGTCACTTGAGCTTTGACTTACTAGCTAGGTTGAGCTCACTTGATCTAATCCAAGGATTTTCCAAGTTGAAATTTGAGAAGGATTTGGTTTGTCATCCTTGTCGGCCTGGGAAGATGGTTGCTGCTTCCTATTGATGGCGGATATACCATAAAAATCCATACTCAAAACACCATCAACATGCCTCGGTTTCAAGGAAGAATAGCATAAGATGAGCATATTTTATCAATGACTAGTTCCACTTGTACTCTTAGCTTCTAATTTTAGGAAACACAAAACAGAGCTCAAGAGGGGGCCCACATAGGGGTTGATGGACCCCTACATGGTCCCACCTTGAGCTGAGCTTCGAGCATAATCTGTGGCAAGGTCCCTGGAGTCCATTTTAACCCTCAGATCAACTTGTGTTTTCATTCAATGGTGAAAGATTGTTCCACATGGATCCATGGGCCCACAAGGAAGCAAGTAAAGTGACCAACACTTGACAAAAGGTGGAGCCACTTCCTGTGACAGATGGAGACACCTTCTAGAAGACCGTGGCCGGGCCCACCTGTCATTGGGGGTCGGTCGACCCCCTGGTGAGCAGCTATGTCGGTTGGCTCCCCACCGACTTAAGCATGCTTCCCATGTGATGGTTTCACCACTGCCATCCATCTAATGTGGTTTCAAGGTTGGTTCATCCAAGGGCTAAGGAGGAGAAGCACGTGGATCGCTAACGTGGTGGTGGAGTAGCCCCTACTCCACCTTCCCCTATAAATAGAGGATGCCTCCACCCTTGAGAAGTATCACTCTCATCTCTCATCTCTCATCTCTCCAATCTTCCTTGAGAGATCAAGAAGCATGAGTAGTAGTTTGTCTAGAGTGGGAGTTAGAGTCAAGTCGAGCGAAGCTCGGGGTCTTCGAAGTTGTCTTCTAGAGAGTCTGGTATAGCTCTTTATCTTTCTCTTTTTGTAAGATTTCCTTTTATCAATATATTATTCTTACTTTACTTTACTTATTATTTTCTTAGTATTTACTTAGTACAAGTCTATATTCATTATAGTCTTGTTGTGCACTTGTCTTAGCATTATAGTTGTCTTAGTTGGATTGGTTTCCTGTAACCAACTCCTTGTGTGTGTATCATCGTCCTATCTTTGCATAGGAGCTTTAGTTATCTACGCGTTAACTAGAGTTGTGAGAGTAAGTGTGAGCGTGGTGCTCAGACTTAGTCTCTCCTTTGATTGCCACTGGTCTGCACGAACTGTTTATGGGCACTGGCAAGAGGTGACAGGTCTTGTCCAGTTTAAAGATTTCTCACCACATTCAGGCTAGTTCTTAAAAGGCAAGGCATTCATAAGCCAAATAGTCGCTTTAGTAGAGGTTCTGTCTTCTACTGTCTCGGCTATCCCTCTCACACAAGTTGTAAGGCACCAGTCTAGTTATGACATCTATCTGTTAGGATTAAGTTCATAAGAGTAAAGTTAGATACATAGGAGTCCTTTACTCGCTCGTTGTCCTCCCACCTAGCTAGCACTCTACTAGTTATCTTAGATTAGATTCCTTACTATCTCAATTATCTATCCTTCCTATAATTCGTTTACCCCCTTTTTCACTAGTTGATAGTAGATCGTAGTGTGGACATAAGGATCTCTCTTCCCTTTTATTAAATATTCCTAGCTACTGCTTTTCCTTGGGATAAAACAAATAACGATACCTTGGAATACTCATCGTCGATGAAGTGCTACATCATTATATTCTGTGCGCTTGCGGAATAATCCAATAGACATAAGAAATACCCACACAGGTGTTGGCGGTCCTTATATTTTATACTGCCAATAAGAATATAAAATCCACCCCAAACTTAGAAAATAGGGCTTTACACTAATGTGTTCCGCCCCCGGAAATGGACACAAATGGGCCACAAAACACAAGAAAAATCATGAAATAAGAAGGTGGCCCACTTACTAGATAACTTGGGTCTCAAACATAGGCCAAAATGCCAAACATGAACCCAAAAAGTGGAAGCCCAAAACTCGGCCCAACTCCATCACGGGCTGCAGGAGTAGGCCCGGGTAGAACGGCCATAACTCACTCATCTGGACTCCGATTTAGGCGATCCACCTGGCGTTGGAAAGCTATCGACGAGGCCCACGCACCTGCAAAAGATGGGGCCCAGGTGAGCTACGCATGGCATGGCCGCACCCAGGGAGCGGGCGCGCCTCCCAGGCGGCCGAACATGCCCAGTTTCGTCCTGGTGGCCCATGCCAACAGCCCAATCACTATGGCAGTGGGGAATGGTGGTATGTTTAATGCTAGGACAGTGGAGGAGGTCGATTTGGGGGTAATAATGAGGAGAAAATATGCAAAGACCCCCACCTCTCCACCTATAAAAGGAGCGCCATTCCCCTCTCATTAAAAACAACACTCAAGGGAGAAAAGAGCACCACTACCACTAGAGCTCCATTCCAAAGGGCTATGCCCTAGTAGCTATAGAGTGAGAAAGAGAGATGTGAGGGCGAGAGTGGGGAAGCGTAGGGCTTGTCGGTGTCTCCCTGAGCTTGTACCTCTATGAGTGTTGGTAATTCTTAGCGCAATCACCAAGTATGGTGGTTTAAGTCCATTCCCCGGTAACGACGCCAGAAATACTTGTTGGCATTTCTTACATAATCACTAGAAATGTTGTTTCTAGCAATCATGCAAGAGTTGCCAAGCGATAGATCATAACCTTTTAGAATAATATCCGCAAGCGCACGGATCTATCGTTGCAGCATTTCACCCGAAAGTATTCAGGGTATCGTTATTTATATTTTCCCAAAGGAAGGCATGGGGGATTAAGCATCTAGCATGGATACGAATATGACATTAACATGTGGAGAAAATGACCAATGTGCTATACAGGGGCAAGCATACGGTAATTTGGATAGTGGACACACACTCAGAGCAATCTCAACGATAAAGGTAAAATAAAGAATAAAAGAATAATCTACGTGGAGCAGGCAGGTCCAATACAGTCATGCTAGAACAACTATTATCACATGTTATACAAGTTAAGGATCGACTCTAGATTAGGAATATGGGAAGACCTCGGCAACTGGTCTGCCAGTCGATGGAGGCATTTACGAACTCCTACACAACATGCGAACGTGGGGGATTACAAGTCACGGACAGGGCTGTCACCACCAGCCGCCTACCACCTCAACCATGGTATGCTGTCATATCCGAAGGCTCCCTCGCATCTGGACACCACGTCCGCATACTAAGGAACTACCTATGTCTCCCCAAGACTCCCACCCTATGGATGGATGAGCTAGAACATAGGCAAACCCGAAGGAACATCAAACCGCTATTCCTTTTCTACAATCTAATTTAAACAAGTAGAACACATGAACGATGAAGAACAATGTTGAACATGATGAGCAATTCTCACAAGAACTATGGTCTAGTTCTTGATCATAGAATATATCATGTTCTATACTATGCTCTAGTTCGTATGCAAGACTATATAAATGAGAAGGGAACTTGAATAAGGAGGAGTGGTCCATAGATTTATACCAAAGGTGTAGCTTTTCCTTCTTGAAGACAAGCCCTCCAAGTAGCTTTGCCTAGCTCCAAAGGCCTAAATAACTATACTAGAGAACAAGTGTGAGGGAGAGAGAGCTCCAAATGGTGTGTGTTGATGGGGGGCTCCTCTCCCTCTTTTATAGGTGGTGGAAGGCGGTTCGGGGGTAGGATCATCAAAATACCCCGCAAACCGTCCTTCCCTGGATGGAAAGAGGGAGCACCGCCTTGGCCGGGCCCGCGCGGAGGCAGGGCGGGCGCGGGCCCATGCCTGGGTGGCGTCGCCCCCCAACTGCTGAAAGCTCCGGTTTGGTTTTGGAAATTAATGACACTCAAACGTTGCTAATGCTTTGCTCTAAGTGTGGTTAGATACATAGCAACGTGACGGTGGATGATGGAGCATGGTGATCACGGTGTCGAACATGGTGGACATGTGAAGTGATCAAGCTCCGATGTTGGATGGAAATGCCCGTGGAGATCAAGGCGAAGGTATACTTGATAGGGCTTTCCGGTTTAGTGGTCGAGACACTTAGCGAGTGTGACCACATTTAGGATCGATAACCGACTATCAAGGGGGGTTTCCTCGGTTCATTCGCGGTCCTAAGTGCCTCTAGTTGTGACTTTGCATGATGCATGAGAGGCTAACTAGAGAGCTAACCCTTGCGCGATATTTCATGAGTGAAATACTAACTCCATGGCTTGAGATTGGATCATCACATGATGGAGTTAGTGCACAAGGCAAGGAAATTGATTTGGATCAATTTGGAGCAAGTTTGGCGCATGAAATGACGATCACAAGGCGCCGGACTCAGAAGGCGAAGGCGTCGGACTCGGTCCAGACGCGTCCAGCGGCTTCGGACGTCGACGCGGTGTGCTGGCTTGGCTCTGCAAGCGGCGGACGCGGCGTGGGCGCGTCCGGCGGGTCCTCGGACGCGCACCAGAAACTTCCTGAGCCGGGCGCGCTGGAGAGTCCTCGGTCGGACGCGCGTCGGACGCGAGGGAGACGCGGGCGCCGGACTCGGGAAGATCACTGTTGAGCGTCCGGTGCTCGGAGGATTCAAACGAAGACGAAGCAACGGTCGGCTGACGTGGCGCAGCAGAGAGCGGCGGACGCGTCCGCTGGCAGAGCGCCGGACGCGTCCGGCGCTTGATGAAGTCGTCAGCCGAGGAGCAACGGCTCTATTTTGGACTTGGGTCTATAAATAGAGGGTTGGCCGGCTTGGGGAGTCTCTCTTGGCCATTTTCACATACTTGTGCATCCTTTGAGCTAGAGAGACACTCCCCCACTCATCTCTTTGATTCTTTTGCTAATCGTGAGAGAGATTTGAGTGATAACAAGTGATTTGTATTGAGAATTGCATCTAGAGGCACTTGTTCATCGAGTGAGCTGCGGATTCTTGTTACTCTTCGGTGATTCCCGTCACCGTAGACGGTTTGGAGCAGCGGGTGGTGGTTGAGCTCGACTTGGTGATTGTTCGAGGCCACACCGGGTTCTTGTGAGGGGTTCTTGATCCTTCCCCGCGGGAGTTCGCGAAAGGATACTCTAGTGGATTGCTCGTGGCTTGTGGATCCTTGTCTTGTGTGGAGATTGCGGCTCCCCATTGGGGTCTTTGGCACCGAGCCAATTGAGCGGGCAACTCACCAAGCAAGTGCATCGCCACAACGAGGAGTAGCTTGCCGGGAAGCAAGTGAACCTCGGTAAAAATCATTGTGTTGATTCGTGATTGCCGAGGCTTCGACCTCCATTGTGATTGTGCTTGAGTATCTCTAGGTGATTGGCTATCTTCTACTCTTCACGGCGGTATAACCTTCCATCCTCTCTTTACTTACCGCATAGTAGAATTGCTTGTTGTGGTCGGTCGGGAACCACTCTTTGAGTAGCTTAAATCCCGTGGGTACAACTACTTGTTGTGGTCGGTCGGGAACCACTCATTGTGTAGAGTAAATCCCGTGGGTAGAATTGCTTGGTTGGTTTCAGTGAACCGACATTGTGTAGCTTGATCACCTTTGTTGTGTGTGCACTTTATTTGAGTAGCCTTGCTTGGTAGGACGGCTTGCATAGAGTAGTTGAAGCACTTGCTTTGCACATTTGCCGCCTTGCTATCTAATTGGGTTGTCTAGTATTCTTGCTAGAAATTTTATTAGGCTATTCACCCCCCCTCTAGCCATTGTGACCTTTCACGTGGTATCGGAGCCGGGCACCGTTTGGTTGAGTTGGATTAACATCCTACGATGAAGCAATGGCTATGGTTATGCATATCAACAACACCAAGAAGGCACCATCATTTCGAGGTGATGACTATGCCAAATGGAAGCTCAAGATGAAGAGTCATCTCAAGTCAATCAACCTTGAGGTGTGGAAAGTTGTGGAAACAAAGTTTGAGCTTGTTGAGGGTGCGGTGCCAACACCGGCCGAAGAGAAGAAGCAACAAGCAAATGACATTGCCGTGAGTGCTTTCCATGAGGCACTTGATGATAAAGCTTTTGAGCTCATCAAGAACCTTGAGGTGGCTCATGACATTTGGAAGAAGCTAGAAGAAGCTTATGAGGGCACCGAAAGTGTCAAGACCGCAAGAGCCTACATGTTGCAAGAGAAGTTTGCTAGCTTCTCAATGAAGGAGGATGAGAGTGTGCCGGAGATGTTCCATAGGCTCCAAGTCATTGTCAATGAGCTCAAGGGACTTGGGGAAGAAATCAAGGACTCTCAATTCTCCACCAAGTTCATGAGGTGTCTTCCCAAGAGATTTGACATGTTGAAGACCGTCATGGTGAAGACAACAATGAAGGAGAAGCCAACTCCCAACCAAGTTCTTCAAGAGATCATGGCCGATGACGAGTTTAGAGAGGACCATGAGAAGGAAGATTTGGTGAAGAAGAAGAAGAAGGAGAATGAGAAGAAGGATGATGACAAGAAGAGCGTGGCATTCAAGGCCACATCATCCAAGAGCAAGGGCAAGAAGAAGAAAGAAGAGTCTTCAAGTGAAGATGAACCATGCTCTTGCTCAAGTGGGCAAGAAGAAGAAGTGAGTGAACAAATGGCACTCCTTGTGAAGAGAATGGGGAAGCTCATGAAGAAGGGGTACCGGTCCAAGAGCAAGAGAAGCTCATCCAAGTCAAGTGACCGTCCCATGAAGTGCTTAGGTGCAATAGCAAGGATCATCTCATTGCCAAGTGTCCTTATGCAAGTGATGATGAAGATGCCATGAGGAAGGAGAGGAAGAAGCAAGAGAAGAAGAAGGAGGAGAAAGACTCCTCTCACAAGAAGAAGAAGGGTGAATATCATGTGGCAACTTGGGAGAGTGATTCATCTTCCTCAAGTGATGAAGATGATGATTCCAAGAAGAAGAAGAAGGGGCACGCAAGCATTGCCATTCAAGAGAAGCTTTCTCTATTTGGTGCTCCATCATCTTGCTTCATGGCCAAGGCCACTAAGGTACAATCTCCACCCGATAGTGATGATGAGAGTGATGATGATGATGACACAACAAAAGAAGAACTATGGGTCATGCTTGAGGATTGCAAAGGTGCTTTCAATGACTCTAGGAAAGAATGTAGGGGCTTGCGCAAGGATAAACAAAACCTTGAGCAAGAACTTATGGAGTTGAGGGCCTCTTATGAGAGTCTAAAGGTAGACCATAAGAAGCTAGAGATTGCTCACTCCAAGCTTGAAAAAGCTCATTCTTCTCTAGTTGAGAAGCAAGAGAAAGTGCAATCACAAGTGGTGATCATAGAGAAGAAAGATGTGTCTACATCATGTGATTCACTTGATGATTCAATTGTTGTTGCATCACTTGGCCCTTCATACTCTTATGCCTCTACTTCATGTAGTAGTGTTGGTCATGCATGTGATTCTACACTAGTAGTTAAGAATGAGTCTCTTAAGAAGGAAGTCAAGGAGCTCAATCACACCTTGGCTAAGGCTTATGGTGGTGAGGACCGCTTGCTTATGTGCTTGGGTAGCCAAAGAGCTTCTCTCTACAAAGAGGGATTGGGCTATACCCCCAAGAAAGACAAGGCCGCCTTTGCTCCTCACAAGACTTGTTTTGTGAAGAACAATGGTAGCTATTGCAAGAGTTGCAAGTAAGTGGGTCACTTAGAGCATACATGCAAGAACAAGAACACTAGTGCCTCCTCTTACAAGTTGAGTGCTTCTTACATGCTTGTTAAGAGTGAGAGTGGTGTGAGTGCTAGATTCATTGGTACACCATGGATGAGCTCAAAGAAGAAAGCTATTTGGGTGCCAAAGACTCTAGTGACTAACCTTCAAGGACCCAAGCAAAAATGGGTACCTAAAGCTTGATGTCTTCTTGTAGGTCAATTACAAAGCCGGAGGGAGGCATTGGGTGCTTGATAGTGGTGCATCAAATCATATGACCGGTGAAGATAGTATGTTCAAGTCACTTGACAAGAATGACAATGGTGGATTCAACTCCATCACATTTGGTGACAATAGCAAGGGTGATGTCATGGGGCTTGGAAAGGTTGCAATTTCCAATGACAAGGATCTCTCCAATGTGTTGCTAGTTGATACTTTGAACTTCAATTTTTATCGGTGGCACAATTGTGTGATCTTGGCTACAAGTGCATATTTGATGACAAGCATGTTGAGGTAGTGAGCAAGGATCAAGCAAATATCATCTTCAAGGGGTTTAGGCATGGAAGCTTGTACTTGGTGGATTTCAATGCTAGTGAAGCTCAACTTTCATCATGTTTGATTGGCAAGTCAAGCAAGGGATGGCTATGGCATAGGCGCCTAGGACATGTTGGCATGAAGCAATTAAACAAGTTGGTGAAGCATGATCTAGTGAGAGGCTTGAATGATGTCACATTTGAGAAGGATAGACCTTGTAGTGCATGTCAAGCCGGCAAGCAACATGGGAACTCACATCCCAAGAAGAATGAGATGTCAACTTCAAGAGCATTTGAGTTGTTGCATATGGACTTGTTTGGCCCAACCCACTACACATCAATTGGGTGCAACAAGTATGGATTTGTGATTGAGGATGACTACACAAGATACACTTGGGTGTTCTTCCTCTATGACAAGAGTGAAGTCTATGATCTATTCAAGTCATTTGTCAAGAGGGTGCAAAATGAGTTTGACACTACCATCAAGAAGATAAGAAGTGACAATGGGAGTGAATTCAAGAACACAAGAGTTGAAGAGTTGTGTGATGAGCTTGGAATTGTGCATCAATTCTCACCAACCTACACTCCCAATCCAATGGTGTAGTTGAGAGGAAGAATAGGACCTTGATTGAGATGGCAAGAACCATGCTACTTGAGTACAATGTGAGTGAGAAGTTTTGGAGTGATGCCATCAACATGGCTTGCTATTATAGCAACCGCCTCTATTGCCATGGGAAGTTAGAGAAGACTCCATATGAAATCTTGAATGGAAGGAAGCCCAATATTGCTTACTTAGGGTCTTTGGTTGCAAGTGCTACATACTCAAGAAGGGGCAAAGACTTGGCAAGTTTGACAAGAGATGTGATGAGGGATTTCTTCTTGGCTACTCTACTTCTAGCAAGGCTTATAGAGTGTGGAACTTGGCTAGTGGGCTAGTTGAAGAGGTTCATGATGTTGAATTTGATGAAACCCAAGGCTCTCAAGTTGGAGATCAAAATCAAGAAGATGAGGGTGGAGATCAATTGAACAATGCAATGAGGCATATGGACATTGGTGAAATTAGGCCGAGGCAAGTGGATGATGGTGATGAGGTGCAAATGCCAACTCAAGTTGTGATAGAAGATTCCAATGAGGCAAGCACAAGTGGTACTCAACATGAAGATCATGATCAAGGTCAAGCAAGCAATGCAAATGAGCTAGTTCTTCAACCTTCAAACATTGCAAGAGATCATCCTCTAGATCATATCATTGGTGACATTCAAAGAGGTGTGCAAACAAGATCAAGATTGGCTAGCATATGTGAGCACTACTCCTTTGTATCATTCATTGAGCCAACCAAGATTGATGAGGCATTGAAGGATCCGGATTGGATAAATGCTATGCATGAGGAATTGAACAACTTCACTAGGAATGAAGTTTGGGAGCTTGTTGAGAGGCCAAAGAAGCACAATGTGATTGGAACCAAGTGGGTCTTCAAGAACAAGCAAGATCAAGATGGCTTGGTAGTGAGGAACAAAGCAAGACTAGTGGCACAAGGGTACACACAAGTTGAGGGTCTTGACTTTGGAGAAACTTATGCACCGGTGGCAAGATTGGAGGCAATTAGAATCTTATTAGCCTATGCTTGTGCTCACAACATCAAGCTCTATCAAATGGATGTGAAGAGTGCATTTCTCAATGGCTTCATCAATGAGGAAGTGTATGTTGCACAACCTCCCGGTTTTGAGGATGACAAGAAGCCCAACCATGTCTACAAGCTCAAGAAGGCATTGTATGGATTGAAGCAAGCTCCAAGGGCATGGTATGAAAGATTGAGAGATTTTCTCATCTCCAAAGGCTTCAAGATGGGCAAGGTGGACAGAACTCTCTTCACCAAGAATATAGAAGATGACTTGTTTGTGTTGCAAATCTATGTGGATGATATCATCTTTGGATCAACCAATCAATTCTTTTGTGAAGAGTTTGCTAAGATGATGGCTAGTGAGTTTGAAATGTCAATGCTTGTGGAGTTAAGCTACTTCCTTGGTCTTCAAATCAAGCAAATGAAGAATGGCACCTTTGTGAGTCAAGGCAAATACATCAAGGACAAGATCAAGAAGTTTGGGTTGCAAGATGCTAAGGCCATTAGCACACCTATGGGAACCAATGGTGGCTTGGACATTGATTATAGTGGCAAGATGATTGAGCAAAAGCTATATAGATCAATGATTGGAAGTTTGCTATATGTGACTGCTTCAAGGCCAGATGTCATGTTTAGTGTGTGCATGTGTGCAAGATTTCAAGCTTCTCCAAGAGAGAGTCACTTGATGGCAACCAAGAGGATATTGAGATACTTGAAGGGTACTCAAGATGTTGGTCTATGGTATCCCAAGGGGTCAAGCTTTGAGTTGATTGGATACTCCGACTCCGACTATGCCGGTTGCAAGATTGATAGAAAGAGCACAAGTGGAACATGCCAAGTGCTAGGAAGATCTCTAGTGTCATGGTCCTCAAAGAAGCAAAATAGTGTGGCACTTTCCACCACCGAAGCCGAATATATTAGTGCGGGGAATTGTTGTGCACAATTGCTATGGATGAAAGCCACCTTGAAGGACTATGGGATCAAGTTCAAGCATGTGCCTTTGTTTTGTGACAATGAAAGTGCAATCAAGATGACAAACAATCCAGTTCAACATTCAAGAACCCAGCACATTGATGTGAGGCATCACTTCATTAGAGATCATCAACAAAAGGGTGATATTAGCATTGAAAGCATTGGCACCGAAGATCAACTAGCCGACATATTCACCAAGCCTCTTGATGAGAAAAGATATTGCAAGTTGAGGAATGAGTTGAACATACTTAGCTTCTCCAACATGGATTGATGCACCCCATATATGACATGCCTCTCCTCCGACATAGCAAGGTAAAGTTGGTTGTTGCATTTCATGCATCCTTTGCTAGTTGTGTAGACATGTATACATGTGCATCTTGCTAGGCTCATTCATTGCAAATCAAATGAACTTGAAGGATATATGGCACCACTATTGCTTCTATGCTTGATTTGATCTAGTGGTGGCATATGACTTGTTTGTGAGCTTGTGAACCTAGTGTTGAATCTTTAGCACTTGCTCATGATGTGTATCTCAACATGGTCAAGATAACCCTTATTTTTATGAGGTGTGAAGAAGCTTGCCCTTGGTTCAAACCGAGATACACTTTCTAGGCATGTGATTTAGATTTGGCCATAGTTGATTGACTTGTTTCTCTCATCTTATACACCCTTCTTGGTCATTGATGACAAAGGGGGAGAAGTAAGTATACACCTAGGGGGAGAAGTTTACACCTAGGGGGGAGAAATAAGTCACAAAGAGCAATGGAAGGGGATCAATTTTTATGATATGACCCAACCATGAGCACACAAATAGGGGGAGCAAGCTCATAGACTATTTGTTGCATATTGTGTGTGCATACATGATGATATGGAGCATTGCAAGCTAAATTCATTATTCATGCTTGTTTGGTGTAATGCTAGTATAGAACTTGATTGATGAAATGAAGTACTAGCATGATTAGGTGGTTTCTAGACGTAGAGGTTCTCTTGTTCAAGTACCTTGCTTATAATGTGATCTCATGAGGTATTTTGAGTTTTGATGGATGTCTAGATTCCCATGGTGCTAAGGAAGGTTTATTATCGCACTCTGATTGGTATCACGCTTCAAAGGTCAATTCTATAAACCTTAGTACCATTTTGGTTGTGGTAACTCTCACACAAGTTTCTTCTATGCATGTGTGCTTGAAAATCGACCAAACATTTGATGCACACAAGTAGGGGGAGCTACCACTACAAAACCGAATTGAAATGCTTGTCCAATCCAAGATTCATGATCAAAATGTCTTGGGCAAGCAATTCAATTTCATATTGAATTCAATTTCCATATCTTTGTGAGTTTGTCGAGGGGTTGTCATCAATTACCAAAAAGGGGGAGATTGAAAGCTTCGGTTTGGTTTTGGTAATTAATGACTCTCAAACGTTGCTAATGCTTTGCTCTAAGTGTGGTTAGATACATAGCAACGTGATGGTGGATGATGGAGCATGGTGATCATGGTGTCGAACATGGTGGACATGTGAAGTGATCAAGCTCCGATGTTGGATGGAAACGCCCGTGGAGATCAAGGCGAAGGTATACTTGATAGGGCTTTCCGGTTTAGTGGTCGAGACACTTAGCAAGTGTGACCACATTTAGGATCGATAACCGACTATCAAGGGGGGTTTCCTCGGTTCATTCGCGGTCCTAAGTGCCTCTAGTTGTGACTTTGCATGATGCATGAGAGGCTAACTAGAGAGCTAACCCTTGCGCGATATTTCATGAGTGAAATACTAACTCCATGGCTTGAGATTGGATCATCACATGATGGAGTTAGTGCACAAGGCAAGGAAATTGATTTGGATCAATTTGGAGCAAGTTTGGCGCATGAAATGACGATCACAAGGCGCCGGACTCAGAAGGCGAAGGCGCCGGACTTGGTCCAGACGCGTCCGGCGGCTTCGGACGTCGACGCGGTGTGCTGGCTCGGCTCTGCGAGCGGCGGACGCGGCGTGGGCGCGTCCGGCGGGTCCTCGGACGCGCACCCGAAACTTCCTGAGCCGGGCGCGCTGGAGAGTCCTCGGTCGGACGCGCGTCGGATGCGAGGGAGACGCGGGCGCCGGACTCACGCCGGACGCGGGCGCCGGACTCGGGAAGATCACTGTTGAGCATCCGGCGCTCAAAGGATTCAAACGAAGACGAAGCAACGGTCGGCTGACGTGGCGCGGCAGAGAGCGACGGACGCGTCCGCTGGCAGAGCGCCGAACGCGTCCGGCGCTTGATGAAGTCGTCAGCCGAGGAGCAACGGCTCTATTTTGGACTTGGGTCTATAAATAGAGGGTTGGCCGGCTTGGGGAGTCTCTCTTGGCCATTTTCACATACTTGTGCATCCTTTGAGCTAGAGAGACACTCCCCCACTCATCTCTTTGATTCTTTTGCTAATCGTGAGAGAGATTTGAGTGAGAACAAGTGATTTGCATTGAGAATTGCATCTAGAGGCACTTGTTCATCGAGTGAGCTGCGGATTCTTGTTACTCTTCGGTGATTCCCGTCACCGTAGACGGTTTGGAGCAGCGGGTGGTGGTTGAGCTCGACTTGGTGATTGTTCGAGGCCACACCGGGTTCTTGTGAGGGGTTCTTGATCCTTCCCCGTGGGAGTTCGCGAAAGGATACTCTAGTGGATTGCTCATGGCTTGTGGATCCTTGTCTTGTGTGGAGATTGCGGCTCCCCATTGGGGTCTTTGGCACCGAGCCAATTGAGTGGGCAACTCACCAAGCAAGTGCATCGCCACAACGAGGAGTAGCTTGCCGGGAAGCAAGTGAACCTCAGTAAAAATCATTGTGTTGATTCGTGATTGCCGAGGCTTTGACCTCCATTGTGATTGTGCTTGAGTATCTCTAGGTGATTGGCTATCTTCTACTCTTCGCGGCGGTATAACCTTCCATCCTCTCTTTACTTACCGCATAGTAGAATTGCTTGTTGTGGTCGGTCGGGAACCACTCTTTGAGTAGCTTAAATCCCGTGGGTAGAACTACTTGTTGTGGTCGGTCGGGAACCACTCATTGTGTAGAGTAAATCCCGTGGGTAGAATTGCTTGGTTGGTTTCGGTGAACCGACATTGTGTAGCTTGATCACCTTTGTTGTGTGTGCACTTTATTTGAGTAGCCTTGCTTGGTAGGACGGCTTGCATAGAGTAGTTGAAGCACTTGCTTTGCACATTTGCCGCCTTGCTATCTAATTGGGTTGTCTAGTATTCTTGCTAGAAATTTTATTAGGCTATTCACCCCCCCCCTTAGCCATTGTGACCTTTCAACTGCCTTCGGCCAGCGGGCCTCCCTCTAGTCCAGGGCCCCGCCTGTGCTGGGTATTTGGCCTAGTTTGCCTCCGAGGTGGACTTCTTGATATTTCTTGGCAAATGCGCTTTCTCGGATGGCGTATTTTCTTCTGATAATTCTTGTACTTGGTGTATTTCCTGCAAAGTGTCACAACTTCCAAGTACAAGTGGAACTAGGTCAATAATAAATGTATATGTGCATAAAAATAATTAATTCTCCCTTTTATGTCTTAAATTGACGATTGTAAATCAGAGTTAAGGATCAGCAACAAGATCCCCCAAGCTTACCCCTTGCTCGTCCTGAGCAAGGTTGGGTTGTTAGGTTGTTGATCAAGAGTTGCTACAATGCCGATTACATTTCAACTGTACCAAATTTAAAAGAGAGTTTTCTACTGCAATTTAAATAAATCGACAATTATATCCATTGTGCTATTATCTTGAATAAAGTGGGGCTTTTACTTTTTTTAGGTCTTGGGTGATTGCAAGATAGAACAGATTCACAGACCGGTGCTTTTCATTCATCCCAAGATCAACTATCTATCCGGAGGTTTTGCAAGTTTTGAAAGATAAAGCCAAGTTTCTCAATTGACCCTCTCGATCACTCAAGTGTATGATAACCTTACCAAAGGCTTTGTGATTGCCTTCATATCCTACCTCTAGTAAATTGAGTGGAGTTTTGGGTAGGCTTATGAAGGATGGCTTGCTTACCGATTGTATGTTGTCAAGTCAAAGCCCGTACCAAGTTGTGATTAGTGTCATGCACTCGGGTTGAGATGTGCAAGTGTGTGGAGTGGATGAATATGTCCTACTTGTAAAATATACTCCTTTTGAAGGTATAATCTTTCTTTTGGAAATATTTAGAATTTATTCTAGAGACATGGCTACCAACATCTTTCTTTTCTTTTTCTTTTGTCTTTCCTTTCCTACAAATGATGCTTGGGACTTGAAGACGTGTCCCTTATTCTACTATCTCCACAAATATTTTTTTTCTTTCTCAACAACATTTTTTTAGCCATGTCTCTCTATAAAGATGTAATGAAGAAAGATCATATACAAAGTGAAGCATGGAGTATTTTCCTAACAATTATTTTTTTGTGCCTTTCTCCTAGTGTAGGAGCAAAGCTTTTGGGTGGACGGAAAGGGTGCATGTTGTGCGCAGCTCTCAGTGTAAGAGCCGGCTTTATTTGGTGGGTGCAAGTGATATCTCAACCATATGTGCATGACCCAAATCTATGTTAGGTTGCAAACACTTTGACAAGTCTCAACAATCAACAAGTAGCATATGACAAAAGGGTTTTGTAAGATGTGATATAGCATGTCATATTTGGCCTTGGTAGGTATTTCACGATCATTGAGGAACTTTTGTTTTTGAATTTTCGAAATAAAACTCCGGATGTCAAGTTTTCACTTTAGGACAAAGTCATTGCTGTGGTCTATGTCACTATATCATGACAAGCAATCACTTAGACTACAGCAAGTGTATGCAACCCACTAGTTCAAGTTTTTAGAGTGAGACAATTTAAAGCCGATAAACTCAAATCTTAGAGAAAGCTCCATTTTTATATCGAGTACAAAGGAAACATAAGACAGAGCAACTATTCATCATCTCAACAAGGGTAGAATTAAATATTTTATAGCAAATATATATAGAGTGGAATTTTTTTTATGCATGTTAACTAGGATTTAAAATTGCTAGAATTTAAGTATGCTAAAAGGAAAATAAATTGCAGGAAGTAAATATGCAAATACACTTACCTCTACGGGGGTCCTCCCCCAAGCTATGCTGAAACTCATGGCCAAGGTTGTATCCCCGGGACCTCCGTAGAGGTCGTCACACCCCAAAATTTCTATTTTGGGATGTGAATCAAAACACCAAATTAAAAAGAAGGATTTATTAATTTCTCTAGAATTTACCGAGATTTATTCATTTATTATCATTATAAAAGGAGAGAAATATGGTTTTATAAAACTTTTATAAAGTTAATCAAGGTGTGTTTGTACCAGTGTTTTGTTGTGTGATGCATGTTTGTGAGAAAAAGAATTTCTAAAAAAATCGAGCAAGCCACGACTAGGTTCTCTTTGGCGTTGAAAATAAAAGCTTCAAAATCTCTATTTCAAAATGAGTTCAAAATTGGGATTCACAAAGTATTTGCAAATTGGATTTATGTTTCTAAAAATATTTAACATGTCGCACCTTATTTTTAAGGACAAGAATAAGATACATCCAAATCTTATGTGAATCCCTGGAAGTCACTCACATAAGTTGACAAATTGTATAAATGTATCATCACAGAGTTTATTACATAACGAATGAATCACATAGTCTCAAACATGAGTAGATAATTACTATAAAGACTCTCAACGTGGAAGCTCCAACACAGGGACAAGTCGACTGGTTGACTCAAGCTTAATAATCTTGGCGATAGCTCTCAATCCAATCCAAATCTGTTGCCCATCCGGGATTTTCCAAGTAATGAAGTAAAAACAAGTGTAAGCACAATTGTACTTAGCAAGCATAGTAGGGGGTTCATGAGGCTCAAATGGTAGACACGGTTTAACTACATTAGCTTTTAGTATAAGTCATGTTTTAGCTATTAGCATCAAGGTAGAGTTCCCATACCACATGATCAAGTGAACATGATAAAAGTGACTTAAACATCATTAAATAAAGGGGTTGATCACTTATATTGCAATGTCTTAAGGCCGCCCTAACCATGGGCACGGACGATAAATCGATTTAACTCTGCGCAGAGGTGTACCCTTTACCGGTGAGTCGTGATTCCCATTTGCTAGGGGTCATGACTCCCCAAACACACTTCCAAGGTGAGTAAGCAGGGTTTCACTATAAAGTCACCCAAAGGTTCGTCTAACATGTTAGGGCTGCAGGGTCATCGGATGTAGGGAAACCCTCCTCCCAGAATGGTACTTAACCTACCCGGCAGTTCACATAATGGAGGAGCCGCCCTATACCCAACTCGTAGATCCTCTAACTCGCTAGAAAAGGTCCTACGAACAACTAGAGCCAGAGCCATATAGCCCCCACAGTGGCACGTTAAGTCCCATATGACCACATACAATTAAGTCATCTTTTAACATAGTTGCATAATTAATTAGTCATGTTACAAGATCATGATAATAGCACTAGCATTACTACCCTTAATGCACAACCCAGGTTGTCAAGGCAAAGGTAAACAACTCCTAGGTATTTCTAGCAGGGTATCAAGACACATGCATATGAAATTTAGTGAGTGGGTGAATAGGACACAAGGATTGTCCTACTATACTTGCCTTGATCCTCTAGCTCCTGTGGTTCCTGCTGGTCTCCAAAGAAATCCGGGCCTTCAATGAAACCCTCACCGTCTGAACTCAACAGCGACCAACAAGCAACACCACACAATCATCCGAGTCATGCATACACAAAGCAAACAAATAACTTCTATTAGAACAGTACACTAAACAGAATAAACAATTTGAATAAAGTTCATAAAACAATTATACGCGTCGCTACGATCACATGGACATAAAGATCACCAAAATCGGAGCTAAAACGTAGAAGTTATGGATTTTACAAGTTTCCTATTATAAAATAATTGAATTAAATTCAAACTCGAAAATCAAAAGTTTCAAATAAATCTAAAAGTGATACTAACAGGTAGATCTCGAGAATACGGTTCTAACGCATCTTGAGCGACTCGATTTGGAGCTAAAACGACAAAGTTATAGACGTTTGAAACCAGTGGCAAAGTCGTAAATAGTTGAAAATGTATTTTAGATCCGAAAACATGAAAATACGTTTTCCCGAGAAGAAAACGTAATCCGAACAATACGCTAAGGACTCTTAATGAAATAGGATAAAACCTGGGGGCTTTTGTGCAAAAGCACCACCCGAAGGGGTATCGGCCGATTTCGGCCGTTGGATCCAATCCGAACGGTCTGGATTAGACCGAGGTGGGAGGCTGGTGGCACGCCGGCCGGAATCGGGGCAGGCGGCGGCGGCGCCATGGCCGACGGCGAGCGGAGCTCGTCGGCGGAACTGAATCTGGTGATTCCGTGCACCAAACGGCATGGGACCAGGACCAAACGGACGAGGAGATCAAGGCGACTTCACCTACGAAGAAGATGGGACCGGGGACGACTTGAGGACGACGGGCGACGCGATCCGACGACGGCTACACCCTGCAAAGTCCGACGACCGACCATGAGCATAACAGAGCATGAAATAGGGGAAACGATAGCTTGGCGAGTTCGCAATGTTGAGCACGATCTCGGTGACGAGCTTACGGACAAGTTGGTGCTTCGAGGCGGCGGCATTGAAGACGGCGACCTTGAACTCGAGCTTGGGGCGGCGGCGGAGCTTCGGGGCTCGCTATTTAAAGCCTTGGTGGCTTGGGCAGCACGTGGGCGCGAGGACGCAGCGTCGGGACGGGACCAGACACGGCCGCCGTGTCCCGTTCGGACACGAGCCGAGGAGGAAGGAAGGCGCTGACGCGCGGGCCTCGATTGGCAGTCGGAAAGAGGAGGGAGGCGCTGCTGCCAGCGGGTTAGGCCGCGTGGGCCGAGTCCTCTTTGCGGCCCATGATGGAGCCGAGCGGGCAGCGGCCCAAGGCGGAGAGGAAATGGCCATCGGGCCAAGCGGGAGGGGAGGAGAGGCCGAGTGGGCCGGTTGGCCACTTGGGCTGGAAGGAAAAGTACTGTGGCCAAAGGAAAAGGGAGAGAGAAGCAGGCCGACTTGGGCCAGAAAGAAGAAGAGAAGGAGAGGCGCCGGGCTGGGCCGAATCAAGAGGAATGGCCACTCGGGCGATTCTAGGCCGAGCTAAGGAGGGAAAATAATTCCTTTTCTTTTTGTTTAAACCTTCTTCAAATGGAGTTTTGAATAGCTTTTTAAATCCTTTTTGATTCAAACCAAAAACCAATCAATACACAAAGCAAAATAATGCACCAAAGATGTATGCTCACATATGCTTTCTTGACCTAGGGTTGGTTTTAATTTTGTGAAAATTATTATTTGACCTATATTTAATGCTCATAAAATACATAAATAAATCATTTTTAGCTATTTTAAAATCATGCAAATTTTTAGGGTGTTACAACTCTACCCCCCTTAAAAGAATCTCGTCCTCGAGATTAGAGCTGCTTACTCAAAGAACCATGGGTATGCCTTCCTCAATTCCTCTTCTCTTTCCCAAGTTGCTTCTGCATCTGAGTACCGATTCCACTGAACCTTCAACATCTTGATAGTACGACTCCTAGTAACCCTTTCTGCTGTCTCCAAAACCTTCACTGGAAATTCTTCATAAGTGAGATCCTCCTGAACTGTAAGCTCCTCTAATGGTATTGTCTCTACCTCTAGTATACGCAAGCACTTCTTAAGTTGAGACACATGAAACACATCATGCACACCAGCCAATCTCTCAGGTAATTCCAACTGATAAGCCACTTCACCACGTCTACTGAGTACTTTAAACGGCCCAACATACCTGGGTGCCAACTTTCCCTTCATGTTGAATCGCTTCACACTTCTCATAGGCGACACTTTTAGGTACACGTAGTCACCTACATCGAAAGCCAATTCCCGCCTACGAGTATCTGCATAGCTTTTCTAACGAGATTGTGCCACTCTAAGTTTCTGTCTAATCATCCTGACTTGCTCTTCGGCATCTCTAAGCACCTCTGTTCCAAACACCTGTGTCTCACCTGTTTGATTCCAGAACAAAGGAGTTCTACACTTACGCCCGTATAAAGCTTCAAATGGTGCCATCTTAAGACTCTGTTGAAAACTATTGTTATATGAGAACTCTGCATAAGGCAAACTTTTATCCCAGCTAGCACCATACTGCAACGCACAAGCTCTCAACATATCCTCCAATATCTGATTAATCCTTTCAGTCTGACCATCAGTCTGAGGATGATAAGCAGTACTAAAATTCAATCTGGTTCCCAGGGCACTATGCACTGCCTTCCAAAAGTGAGATGTAAATTGTGTACCCCTATCTGACACAATCTTCTTTGGAACTCCATGCAGACATACAATCCTTTCCATATATAGCTCAGCTAACTGTGGACCAGTATATGTTGTCTTAACAGGTATGAAGTGTGCTACCTTGGTTAGACGATCAACTATCACCCATATTGAGTCATAGCCCTTTTTAGTTCGTGGCAATCCCACTATAAAGTCCATTCCAACTTCTTCCCACTTCCACTCAGGTATCTTCATTGGTTGCAACAATCCAACTGGTCTCTGATGTTCAGCCTTCACACGTTGACACGTGTCACACAGAGCTACATATTCTGCAACATCTCTCTTCAATCCATACCACCAATACTTCTCTTTAAGATCTAAGTACATCTTAGTACTCCCAGGATGAATAGAGTAAGCTGATTCATGTGCTTCCCGCAGAATTGCATCCCTTATGGTCTTCACCTCGTGCACACATATCCTTTTTCCGAACCATAGAATACCATTCTCATCCAAATGGAATCCGTGTGCCTTTCCTATGACTACATTTCCAGCTATTTCCTTTAACTTCTCATCCTCTAGTTGACCCTTGTATATCTCTTGCTCTAGAGTAGGTGTCACCTCTACCTCAACAGTATTAATGACCAAACCAAGGTTCAAGTAGTTAAATTCAGCACACAACTCTTCTGTCATAGTTGTCGTCCGAAGCTCACTGTAACTCTTTCTACTAAGAGCGTCGGCTACAACATTTGCCTTTCCAGGATGATAATGCACTTCTAGGACATAGTCCTTGATCAACTCCAACCAACGACGTTGTCATAGATTCAGATCTGACTGAGTGAATATGTACTTCAAGCTTTTGTGATCAGTGTAGATATCACACTTGTGCCCAATCAGATAGTGTCTCCAGATCTTCAATGCATGAACCACAGCTGCTAACTCCAAGTCATGAGTAGGATAGTTTAACTCATGCTTCCTCAACTGCCTTGATGCATATGCAACAACTCTACCCTCTTGCAT
Source organism: Themeda triandra (assembly GCA_018135685.1). NCBI lineage: Eukaryota > Viridiplantae > Streptophyta > Magnoliopsida > Poales > Poaceae > Themeda > Themeda triandra. The sequence goes on from JAENPR010000449.1 coordinate 231,809, forward strand.
CAGAACACAACCCAAACCAAGACGTGATGCATCGCAGTAGATAGAGAATTTCTTGCTCAGACGGAAATGTCAACACGGGAGCCGTAGTCAACTTCTCCTTTAATTGTTCAAAGTCGGCTTGACACTTATCGACCATACGAACTTAGCATTCTTCTCTAGCAAGGTCATGGGTTTAGCTAGCTTGGAAAAGCCTTCAATAAATCTTCTATAGTAACCACCATGCCAAGAAACCGCGAATCTCGATTCACATCAACAGCGGTTGCCAATCTAGAACATCCTTCACCTTCTTTGGATCCCTTTGCTACACCTCCATTGGAAATAACATGACCCGAGAAAAGAAACTTCTTCCAACCGAATTCACACTTACTCTTCTTAGCATACAACTAATGCTCCCTCGGCCTTCCGCGTAACTAACCTCAGATGCTCAACATGCTCCTCTTCATTCTTGGAGTACACCAGAATATCATCAATGAAAACCACTACGAACTTGTCAAGATACTCCATGAATACCTTGTTCATCACGTACATGATGTAGGCAGGGGCATTGGTTAATCCAAAAGACATAACGGTATACTCATACAACCCATACCTCGTAGTGAATGCTGTCTTGGGTAACTTCATTGAGAGAGAGATAGTCAACACACATCCGCTGAGTTCCATCCTTCTTGTCCACAAAGATCACCGGAGCACCCCATAGAGATGCACTAGGATGTATGAAACCTTTATCCAGCAATTCCTTCAGTTGCTTCTTAAGCTCTTCTAATTCATCAACCCCCATTCTATATGGACGCTTAGCTATAGATGCAGTACCAGGTAATAACTCAATAATAAACTCAATGTCTCGGTCAAGTGGCATACCTGGCAAATCATCCGAAAACATCGGAAACTCTTCAACGACGTGATCCCGAGGCTTAGCATCTTCTTCTATCGATTCACAACAACTGTGGATGGTGCTTTCTCTACTACCTCAACACCGATATGGTCCCCTTTTGGTGTCGTCGAACCACAACCTTCTCTTTACACCGTATCACCACTCCATGTTTCTTCATCCAATCCAAACCCAAAGTATAAGATCAATTCCGAGGCACTCAACACAATTGGACTGGCGGTGAAATCTACCCCCCTTAAGGAGATACTAACCGAGGGGCAATATAGAGAAGCTGTCATACCCCCTCCTGGTGAATTTACTAACATTTCTTTCATGGCAAGTAGGGGTATACTATGTGTTCTAACAAATGATTGTGATATGAATGTATGCAAAGCTCCAGAATCAAAAAGAATAGTAGCAGGGATAGAGTTGATACTGAATGTACCCAGCATAATTTCTGGTGCTTCCTGAGCAGTTGCCTCTTGTGCAGTATCAGTGGACACATGGTTCACATTCCCATATTAGCATAAGACCTAGCGTTGCCATTCTGCTTCTGTGGCATCTGTTGCTTGAGTGGGTTGGAGCAGTTATTAGCATAATGTCCAGGCTGACCACAGCGGAAACACACTAGAGGAGTACCAAGGGAACTCTTGATGGGAATGTTGTTGGGAGCACTCAGACGAGGTGTCTGGTTACCCTGCTGCTGCTGTGAACGCTGGATCCCATTCTGCTGCTGGTTCCCATACTGTTGGCGCTGCGAGAAACGGTTACCCTGTTGGTTCTGACAACGGTTCCACTGGTTCACTGGTCCTTGGTACCTCTGCTAGTAGCCCTGATAGTTGGAACGGGGATGAGTGTTGCTTCCAGATCCTTGACTCTCCATCCTTCTCTTCCGATCCTTATCCCTGCGCATATTGTCAAGCACAATAGCGCTATTCACCAACTCCTGGAAATTGGCATGCTTCTGACCAGCCAACTGCAGCCTGAGCTCATAGTAGATCCCATTGAGAAAGTGACGCCTCTTGTCAGCTTCTTCTCTCACTTCATTCGGCGCATAGCGAGCAAGCTCATTGAACTTGTTATGATACTCGCTCATGGTCATGTTTCCCAGCTTGAGATTCCTGAATTCCTCCTGCTTCTCTTCAATGAGCCCTTCTAGAATATGGTGAGCCTTGAAATCTCTAACAAACTCATCCCAAGTGATAGCAGGAGCATTATGGGGACGAGAAGCTCTATAAGAATCCCACCATGTCTGTGCCGACCCCTGTAGTTTTCCAGATGCGAAGAGCACCTTCTCCTGATCATTGCACTGCGCAAGCTCCAATTGCTTCTCCACAGCACGCACCCAATCATCCACGTCCAGAGGTTGGATAGGATGAGAGAAGAATGGCGGATGTCCATACATGAACTCCTTGTGCTTGTCCCTAGGAGGGTGATTGGGTTGTGGCCCTCCTGCAGGTTGGTTGTTCTGATTCTAGAAGTAAGCCATCATCGTCTGCATCAGCTGCCCTTGCATGGCCATCACTTGCTCTGGAGTCATGGGTGGTGGGTTGTTGCCTCCGGCATTGTTGCGGTTACCCCTCCTTGGCGGCATCTGCATTCCAATTCATATAAAGGACACCTTAGATAAACCCAACTATAATTCTGCCATAAGGTAATAATTCTGAAAATTTTCTGGACGAGGTGCAGTTGCAATAGAACAGTATAACAGTCATAACTGGAGTTCCAGAAGTCCAATTCAGACAAACTTTATATGATTGGAAAGCTTATGAAGTTAGCTAAAACTTTTATTCAGGACATGTTTACAGATTCGGTGACTAAGATTGCCAAAAAGAGGACACAACAGAATCTGTTTCTGACTTCCAGACTGCGCAGAACCCTAAAATTGTGACCAATGGTTCTCCCAACTCAGAAGAGCTTTTAACGTGATTTTTGCAGCATTGGAAAGATATAGAGGTCTAGTTTTTACCATAAAATTTTCACCATATTTGCAGTAGCCAATTTCGGGATATAATAGAAACATTGAAGACTACTCAGAAATTTCAGCAAAGGACAGATTCGAGATTGACCCAAAATACCTTTATTAAAGACCCCAAATACTAATATGCTTAACTAAGGATCGTCATGGACAGGCCCACAACTTTCCAGCACTCATTACAAAAATCCAAATCACTCAAAAGCATAAAGACAACTCAACGAGCACACCAAAGTTCACTTGCACAAGAGACTCTTACTAGACTTGACTAACGATACTAGCGTCTTTGATAATTAGGACAATCCTAGTCCTATGGCTGAGGTGGGGCTTCAAACTTGTCATAGATTCTTGCTTCTCCTCGGGCTTCCCTCCGATCATCTTTCTCCTTTTGCATCTTCCTGAAAGCCTTCTGAGTAAGATACAACTCAGCTCGTAGACGATCGCACTTTTTCATCACATCAAGAGCATAGTCAGCCACCTGCTGAGTAGCGGGTTCCATCAATCCCCCGGAATTCTCCATAATCCAACCATCACCTTCTTGATTCCCAATGGGCAGGTAACGGTTGACGTCGTTTTGAGGACGATAACCCCGGAGATACACCCAAGCTTCCATGGCGGCTTCATCAATGCTTTGATTTATGGTGGCGCAATGGGTAAGGTGAGTAAACTCCATCATAGCCATGCTTCCTACCCCTGTCTTCGAGGTGATGACCACACTCGTCTTCCAGTAGGTGTCTTGCAGGGGATGGTAGTACTCTATACAAGTGTACAGCTGAGAGGCTTCCCAATCCGAGTAGCGGGTAAGGAGCAGTCCCACCAGGCGATGATGAAAATCAGTATAGATGTCTTCAGGATAGTGTACTCTAGTGAACCATCCCATTGGAGGGTTTTGATCTCCTCCACCATTAGAGCTTCCATGCAAAGGTGAGCTCCCATGTGAAGGTGATTGAGGCTGCCCACCATTGTGTTCAACGTCTTCTTGGAATTCCTCTTCCTCATCACTACTGATGTAAATTACTGGCACCATTTCTTCTGGATCTTCTTCTTCTTCTTCGACCTCAGGAGGCACCACTTCTTCTGGATCCTCTTCTTCCTCAACCTCAGGAGTAGGATATGATAGGTAGAATGGCGACTGCAAAGGTGCTGGGTGAACATCTCTGTCATCTTCACTGTCCCATTCTAACACTGCACCATCTCTGGGCTCCTGTGGCTCATACACTGTGCGGGGTGGGAAGTACCCTCCAGTGGAAATGCGAGCGGTCTTGCGGCCACGAGTCACCTACAGAATTTAGATTGAGTCAGATTAGGAGCAAGTTTTTCACAAAAGATGAAGATAGGATAGCATAAAAATTTAGCAATTAACAAGATTAAGATAGAAAGCAAGAATTAGATGAAGCAAGAGACACTAAAAACGACCATTCTAACTAGGCTTGCGTCCTACAGTCAACCATGCTCTGATACCAATCTATCGCACCTTATTTTTAAGGACAAGAATAAGATGCTTCTAAACCTTATGTGAATCCCCGGAAGTCACTCACATAAGTTGACAAATTGTATAAATGTATCATCACAGAGTTTATTACATAACGAATGAATCACATAGTCTCAAACATGAGTAGATAATTACTATAAAGACTCTCGACGTGGAAGCTCCAACACAGGGACAAGTTGACTGGTTGACTCAAGCTTAGTAATCCTGGCGATAGCTCTCAATCCAATCCAAATCTGTTACCCATCCGGGATTTTCCAAGTAATGAAGTAAAAACAAGTGTAAGCACAATTGTACTTAGCAAGCATAGTAGGAGGTTCATGAGGCTCAAATGGTAGACACGGTTTAACTGCATTAGCTTTTAGTATAAGTCATGTTTTAGCTATTAGCATCAAGGTAGAGTTCCCATACCACATGATCAAGTGAACATGATAAAAGTGACTTAAACATCATTAAATAAAGGGGATGATCACCTATATTGCAATGTCTCAAGGCCACCCTAACCGTGAGCATGGACGATAAATCGATTTAACTCTGCACAGAGGTGTACCCTTTACCTGTGAGTCGTGATTCCCATTTGCTAGGGGTCATGACTCCCCAAACACACTTCCAAGGTGAGTAAGCAGGGTTTCACTATAAAGTCACCCATAGGTTCGTCTAACATGTTAGGGCCGCAGGGCGATCGGATGTAGGGAAACCCTCACCGTCTGAACTCAACAGCGACCAACAAGCAACACCACACAATCATCCGAGTCATGCATACACAAAGCAAACAAATAACTTCTATTAGAACAGTACACCAACTAGAATAAACAGTTTGAATAAAGTTCATAAAACAATTCTACGCGTCGCTACGATCACATGGACATAAAGATCACCAAAATCGGAGCTAAAACGTAGAAGTTATGGATTTTACAAGTTTCCTATTATAAAATAATTGAACTAAATTCAAACTCGAAAATCAAAAGTTTCAAATAAATCTAAAAGTGATACTAACAGATAGATCTTGAGAAGACGATTCTAACGCATCTTGAACGACTCGATTTGGAGCTAAAACGACAAAGTTATAGACGTTTGAAACCAGTGGCAAAGTTGTAAATAGTTGAAAACGGATTTTAGATCTGAAAACATGAAAATACGTTTTCCCGAGAAAAAACGTAATCGAACAATATGCTAAGGACTCTTAATGAAATAGGATAAAACCCGGGGGCTTTTGTGCAAAAGCGCCACCCGAAGGGGTATCGGCCGATTTCGGCCGTTGGATGCAATCCGAACGGTCTGGATTAGACCGAGGTGGGAGGCTGGTGGCGCGCCAGCCGGAATCGGGGCAGGCGGCGGCGGCGCCATGGCCGACGGCGAGCGGAGCTCGTCGGCGGAACTGGATCTGGTGATTCCGTGCACCAAACGGTACGGGACCAGGACTAAACGGACGAGGGGATCAAGGCGACCTCACCTACGAAGAAGATGGGACCGGGGACGACTTGAGGACGACAACCGGCGCGATCCGATGATGGCTACACCCTGCAAAGTCCGACGACCGACCGTGAGCATAACAAAGCACGAAATAGGGGAAACGATAGCTTGGCGAGTTCGCGATGTTGAGCATGATCTCGGCGACGAGCTTACGGACAAGTTGGTGCTTCGAGGCGGCGGGATTGAAGACGGCGACCTTGAACTCGAGCTTGGGGCGGCGGCGGAGCTTGCGGCGACTGCTGGTGGCTAGGGCTAGAGCGAGGCTTGCGCTTAGGGTTTAGCGAGGGTGCAAGGCAGCTTCGGGGGCTCGCTATTTAAAGCCTTGGTGGCTTGGGCGGCACGCGGGCGCGAGGACGCGGCGTCGGGACGGGACCGGACACGGCCGTCGTGTCCCGTTCGGACATGAGCCGAGGAGGAAGGAAGGCGCTGACGCGCGGGCCCCGATTGGCAGTCGGAAAGAGGAGGGAGGCGCTGCTGCCAGCGGGTTAGGCCGCGTGGGCCGAGTCCTCTTTGCGGCCCAAGATGGAGCCGAGCGGGCAGCGGCCCAAGGCGGAGGGGAAATGGCCATCGGGCCAAGCGGGAGGGGAGGAGAGGCCGAGTGGGCCGATTGGCCACTTGGACTGGAAGGAAAAGTCCTGCGGCCAAAGGAAAAAGGGAGAGAGAAGCAGGCCGACTTGGGCCAGAAAGGAGAAGAGAAGGAGAGGCGCCGGGCTAGGCCGAATCAAGAGGAATGGCCACTCGGGCCAGATTCCAGGCTGAGCTAGGGAGGGAAAATAATTCCTTTTCTTTTTGTTTAAACCATCTTCAAATGGAGTTTTGAATAGCTTTTTAAATTCTTTTCGATTCAAACCAAAAACTAGTCAATACACAGCAAAATAATGCACCAGCATGTATGCTCACATATGCTACATATGCTTCTTGACCTAGGGTTGGTTTTAATTTTGTGAAAATTATTATTTGACCTATATTTAATGCTCATAAAATACATAAATAAATCATTTTTAGCTATTTTAAAATCATGCAAATTTTTAGGGTGTTACATAACATCAAAGTCCCAAAAAGATCCTACAAGTTTTGGATTCAGAATGATTTAGAAGTGTGGTCTAAAACCCCTCTAAGAAAAAGAAAAGTCTTTTTCTTTTACTTCTCTCTCCTCCCTCTCGTTTTGGCCTGCCTCCAGCTTTCGGCCTGCTAAGGCCCAAAGCCGCTGCCGCTCTCAGCAGCCCACGGTGGCCTATCCGCGCCCTCCCTCGCGTAGTGGGCCAGGCCCAGCATCCCGGCTTGCCTAGCCACGCCGCTTGCGCCTTCCTGCTTGGGCCGCGGCCCAGTAGCCAGCTCAGCAGCGCAGCAGCACCGCAGCCCGCTCAGCTGCCGCCTCCAGTCACAGACGCGTGGGGCCTACGCGAGTGGGGCCCATGCTACAGTGTCGTCTCCCTCACGGAGACGGACACCGAGCCCGACCCTGGCTCAGTACCGCGTCCCGCCGTGCCCGCTCGTGAACCGAGGTTCGCTGCTACCCCGCGCCTAACAAAGCTAGCGCCACAGCCGCCCGCGCTCCCTTCGAACCCTAGGAGAGTCGTGCCACCACCTGCTAGCCCTAACCCTAGGCGCCGCCATAGCCACTGCCATCCCGAGCTCGCGGCCGCCGCCGTTCTCCGCTGCCACCGCGTCCTCACCGACGAGATCCGCACCAAGGTGAGGAAGCCGCCAGTCCTCTCGCCGTTCGCTTTCTCGGTCCCGTGTGCCAGCGCGCTGCCGCCGCGTCGTCTCGATCTGCCGCTGCCACGTCATCTCGCGCTCTAGCCGCTCGCCGCCATGGCCATGGTGCGCGCCGCATCCGCCTTCGCACTCGCTACGCGCTCGTTCGCTCGCGCAGACCCGTCACGCCCCATAGCCGTCCCCACCGAGGGCGCCGCCGGCGGCCATGGCGCCCCGCTGTGCCGCCCCGCCTTCGGCCTGACCGAGCCATCACGAAGCCCAAAATTGGCTCCGCAAGGCTATGCTCGTCGTCGCCGTGCCCTCCACGTCCCAAACTGAGCACCGGAGCGCCACTCCGGCGAACTCCGGTGAGCTTCCGGGCACCTCCGGCGAAGCACCACCGTGGCCAGCGCCGCCCCAGGGGCCATTTCCCTCCCGGCCACCGGCTGCCGTCTGATCTGGGACCAACGATCCAGATCCGCTGTTGACCCTAGTTCAACGCGGGTAGTCAGCTCTGCTGACTCAGCAGCCAACGTGGCAGCCGCGTCAGTGCCACGCAGGCGCCACGCAAGCGCTGACCCAGTCAACACTGTCAAGCTGCAGTCAGCTCTACCGCTTTTATAGAAAACCCCTGTAGTTTTCCTAATTACAGAACAGTCCAGTGTAGTGCAAAAGTAATTAGATTTAAGTCCTATTTTCTGTAGAATAGCCCTTGATCTTGTTTTAGCCCTAACTTCTCCGTTATAGCTCCGTTTTAAGTGATCTTGTATTCGTTGGAATCGTATCGACGTAAGCTACGCGATAGCAGTGACCATAGTCCCATTTGATGCTTTTGGAAATGCAAATTAGGACCAAGAATGATTAGTGATCCTTTAGTGCTCTTTTCAAAATGCAAATAGTCTCGGTCTACCTCGTCAGTTGTACTCTCCTAACGATAGCTCCTTTGTTGGTCGTTATTGCGTTCTCGAGATCATAGCTTCGAACTCTATTGTTTAGTTTGTTCCTTCTTTAGTGTTTCTTTTGTGTAATGCATGTTCTCAGTGTTGTCCGTTTGTGTGCTTGTTTGTTGCGAGTAGACAAAGAGAGTTGACAAGTGCTAAAGATCAGAAGTTGGGGATCGACAAGTGCAGCTGTAGTTGGAGACCAGAAGATAGAAGAGCTAGAAACTCTGGGATAGTTAGACCTTGGATTTAAGACAAGTGCAGGCACCCCTTTGATCATTTTGTACCAAATCACTTGTACTTTACTCTCATTGCATGTGTCTTAATACTGTAAACCCTAAGGATGACTAGCCACCTTTATCTCAATACAACCTTGGGGTTTCCTTTTATGGGTAGAGTAGTTGTGCTTTGCTGCTCCGCTCACTTTATATATATGTTAATGAAAGTAATATTGTCTATCTATATTTATTCACCTTTAATAATGTTGCTTAACAAAGTTGAGGCCAATGGTAATGGCTGCGCCCATGGGAAGGAAGGATGATGCGGGATGCATCGTTGGATGGTGGAGCAAGGGGGAAGGGGTGCTAGAGCTTGCCCGTAGCGATGGGGGCACCCGTGTCTACCCTCCCTAAGGATCGGTTCGTGGAGAGGCCACCTGGGACAGTACGTACGACTCCAAGCCACATGGCTCTGGCTTGACATAGTAGCAGGTTTTCTGCTAGCTGGTGGTAGCTTACTGGGTAGGCGCAAGAGGAGATCTTGTTGGTATGATCTCTTCTTGCCAAGCGGGTGCATTTTGGATTTCCTTGGTATCGCTTTTCAGTCATCACTTGGAGGAGGGATCCTACCTTTTTGAGGAAACCTTAGCGGGTTGCTACCTACTAGTTGGAGCTTGTCAACAGCCTCATAGTGAGACCCTGCCTACTCACCTTGGGAGTGTGTTTGGGGAGTAGCTACCCCGGGCAAATGGGAACACAACTTGGAGGGAAAGTGCACACCTCTGCGCAGAGTTTGATCAAACCGATATATCGTCCGTGCTCACGGTCAAGAGCGGCCCAGATCCTCACATGATTAGAACTTGGACTCGCATGGACCTTTGAAGAAGTTGTTAGATGAGGTTGCTACCTCAAGCTTTGGCAGGATGGCTATCCCGTATGTGTTTCTTTTGAGGTTGCTACCTCTGCTTTGTTGGGATTGCTATCCCATGTTACTCTTTGGGGTTGCTACTCCGTGGTTAATGTTGAGGTTGCCACCTCGATGATGATAATTATTAATTTTTTTGATAATTACTTCTATCTATAATTAAGGGTTGGGTTGTTTCACTCATAATTAGTAAAAGGTTGTTTAATAATAACTTGTTACCTAATTAAAATGCTACCGCAGTCAAACAATGTCAGCCTACCTTTGTATAAGCCCTGCATATCATTAAAATTTCCGCCTGTACTTGTTGAGTTCGACATGAACTCACCTTGCTATAGTTTGCTAGCAAGGTGCTGCTCCGAACAAAGACAAAGACGACATTGAGATGTCAGAGGGTGCTTGGCGTACAGAGCCCCCAGTCAACCGTCCCTGTGAAGATGGAGCCTGAAGAGGAGTTTCGTAACCGTACCACTTTACCTGATGTTTGTAAGTGTTATATATGTGTTTCCGCTATTTATAGTACATTGATACTAATATTCCATTCTGTGTCATATGTGTGGACTTCCTGGGCACACATATGACAGCCTCTGGTGTTCTTCTGGAAACCAGGGTGTTATAGATGGTATCAGCTCCTAGTTGCCTGTAGAACGTATGCCAAGGTAGCACTGGTCGTTTTGGAAAACTTATTTTGCTATAAGACTATTTTGTCGACCCTTGACTATTGAACCCTGACTATTATCTTAACCCTTGAGTTGTATCCTCTCCATGAATAGCTTCCTTTGAGCTATTAATTTCTTATCCCCTTGGACTATTACTTCTATTGGTTTACTAAAAGATCTCTAATCTTGTCTTATTCAAAAATTTGATGGCCCTTATCATCTATCATCTGCCCTTTAGGATGACCACCATTGATGAAGCAGCACGTGTAGAATCGATGGTGTATTGTTGGCTTGTTTTGCTTGTTTGTGGTTTTGGGTGTGTCATCTTCGTTCTCTTATTCCGAAGTAGGCTCTGAAGGTGAAATTGGAAGTGTAGCTCCCTCTATGTTAAGTGGGGTAGTTACCTTTATTCCTCATTCTTGCTTTCATGGGACCTACCCTGAACCTCTTGATCTTGCCTCCTGTGACATCTCATGCTTTATCATCATCTATCCTCGCTTATACTATACCTTTGCTAAATGACAAATGTCAGGCATCAGAAGTGATGATGAATACAATAATGCCAACCCCAACTCAAGCCAAGATCCATCACCAGCTCCACCTCTGATGAATGTGGAACCAATGAAATCTATGCAGGATCAGAAACGATGGTTCAGACCATGACTATTGTGCAACAAGCTCAGGTTCGACAAGCTCAACCTCAACATGCTCAAGCTCAGTCAACACAAGAACCACCTAGGGACAAGTGAAGAGAATTCATGAAGGGTCGTCCACCTGTTTTCTCTCATACCTCTAAACCTTTAGAAGCTGATGATTGGTTAAGGTCAGTAGAGAGGCAGCTAGAGATTGCTCAATGTACGGAGATAGAGAAGGTCCTATATGCTTCTGGACAACTTCGAGGATCAGCTTCAAATTGGTGGGAGTCTTATACCTCACACAAATCTCCAACTAGCATCACATGGCAGGAGTTCAAGGAAAGTTTCATGTCACATCATGTGCCCACTGCATTGATCAAGCAAAAGAAGCAGGAATTCCTTAGCCTGAAGCAAGATTCCATGTCTGTGTGTGAGTATCGGGACCAGTTCACGCTATTGTCATGGTATGCTCTAGACAAAGTGAAAGTGGATGAGGATAAGCAAGATCTCTTCATGGAAGGCTTGAATGACCACATCCAGTTGCAACTAATATCACACACTTTTATTAAATTCGAACAGCTAGTGGATAAGGCCATTCTAGTGGAGAACAAGCTAAAAGAAATGGATAGAAAGAAGAGGAAGCATGACTTTCAACGTTGACTAAGCAAGATTCATCCCCGACTTGCTGCACAACTAGAATATCAGTCTCACTGGACAAATCAATCTTGGGGTATAGGTCAGGATCAGTGCCAACAACCTAATGATGAAGAGCAACACTCCTACTCCCAAGAGCCATGCATGCCTCCTCCTGCTAACACATTGGTAGAGACTGACACTCCAAGTAAAGAATGTTACAGCTGTGGCAAAATTGGGCACTATGTGAACAACTGCCATGAGAAGATTGCACAGAGCCATCAGAATCAGAAGTAGAATCAAAAACAATTACAACAAATACAGAAGGTTCACAAGGAGCGGGTGCAAGAAAGTAAAGTGAAGCGAAACTACATTGAAGGCAGGTTGAACCATGTACATATGGGTACCACTCTTGAAGCCCGTGATGTTGTATATGGTTGGATTCTAGTGAACTCAAGCCCTGCTATAGTTATGTTTGACCCTAGAACTACACACTCATTTGTCTCTCGCAAATATGCAGAATATCATAAGATGCATATGCTTCCAGCGAGGAAACCTATAATAGTTAATTCTCTAGGAGAAGAAAAGAAGGCACAACACCTATGTCCAAAAGTTAGCCTTCAAATAAAAGGGGTAAACTTTGAAGTGAACCCATTTGTCTTAGAGTTAAATGAAGTCAACATTATCCTTGGGATGGGATGGTTAAAATCTTTTCATGGAGTGATTAAACAAGAGCAACACTCGATGTCTCTGATGACCCCATCTGGAGAAAGAATTGAATATGAAGGCACTCAAACCTATCCCAAGCAAAGGAAAGATACAATGGAATGACCGAGCAATGAAGATGCGGTTCAACTTAGGAAGAGTCACTTCAACATCCAAGAAGATGCGAGAATCCAAAGTGGAGGTTTTGGTAGAGTCAGTCCGCAAAGGGATCGAAAAACTCAAGACCACACTTGAAGTCATTGATATCTTTTGGCTTTTAGTGCTTGTTTTTAGTTCAATTGTAATCCTCGATTTAATAAGTATTGCTTATTTCCTCGGATCCCTGAGACTTTCGGTGTTTGAATATGAGATATGAGTTACTCATCAAGTTGAGTTGTGCATGTAAATGAATTGGAATGTTTCATCGAATCACCCTAACTCGTTTCTCAAAATCTTTATATCTTTTCTTCCACCCACTCTCGTGAAAACATAGCTATGATAAGGATTGTTCAAAGTGACGGTTGAAAAAAAATCTTAGAGGCAGTTCTAATAAGATGACGCTCCCACGCTGGTGTCCAAGATAAGCAGTGCTCTGCTAAAGTGGGGTAGCATTCGCTACTAATTTTAATCCAGAGTGTCTTGAGGTTCAAGTCACAAAGAGTGAACTTTATCTATCATGTACTCACCTCTGTTTCCCTCTCCAATATTCAATCCATAGTCTAGAACTTATATAACTCGGAGTTAACATGGCAGAAAACTTTGAAGATCAATCTTCATTCTCTTTGGACATTCCCCACCAATTATTAATCCTTTCATTTGGATCAAAGCATTGTTCTCTATCTCTATCTTCTTGTTGTCTACTATTAAGTTCATCATCTTTCAAGGATCTTCAACGCTTGTCTACGCACTCACTAGCACGAAGGCAAAGAAACCCCAACCTTCCTTCCCCCCCCAAAAAAAATCTAGTGAACACCCTTTTTTGTCTTGCATGTGGCACCTAACCATGCAAGGGCTATACCTATGTCATGAGAGATATCAAAGTGGTAGTAGACTTTGGTAATGATGTCTTAATTAATAACTGACGGTACCACGAGGTAACCAAGAGCTTCATGTGGGTGCACACACATGGATGTTGCTTGGCACACGCTGGTAACGTGATTGTTAATCATGATTCATCATTATATAAGCTACTCTGATGAGTTATCTTATCATGAACTTACCTTCGATCATCTTACTATGTCAGTTAGATGGACCTGACCTTGTCCTCTATATCGATCTCGTGTCAATCCATAGAACTATGTCTCATAGCCCTTGAAAAGTGGGCATACGAAACTCAACCTATGGTTTTCGTGTGACCAACTCTTTCTTTGTCAGGATTGACATTTATTAGTCCACAATTCTTCCATGTTATGTCACTAGAGATCCTGAAGGAATCTTGAATCCTTCTGGTTGATCCATGATGACCTTTGAATTTTATCCATTGCACCAAGTGATCCTTAAAACGGGGGAATGCAAATACTCCAAGAATCAAAATCCAATCCCTCTCTGAGCTTTTTTTGGGGGGATAAATAGAAGATCATGCATTATTCTCCTTGAGGTTTATGTTAATCTATCACCTTGTCTTCATATCTTGGCATATGAAGCATCTTTGATCCTTTCCACATCTCGTTTGGTAATCTCATAACAACCCGGAGGAAACAAGGTTCAACTTTATTATGAATCCTCGAGAATCCTCATAATCTTTGTATCATGCCTCATCCACAATTTTGAATCAACCTCGATCATCGACCTTACCTTTTAGGGTATAGGTAATCCTTGATTCTTTTATCTGTCTTATTTTGAATCTTGGGAACACTTTGGCGAGTCAATCTTTAACTCGGCTAGCGATCTCTAGAAATTCTCCGAATTTCTATATCATGTCTCGTCCAAGACTTCGAATAATTCCTGTTTATCTATTCTATCTTTACCCAAGTCTCTTCGAATCTCGGGACGAGATTCATGTTAAGTGGGGTAGTCTGTCACACCCCAAAATTTCTATTTTGGGATGTGAATCGAAACACCAAATTAAAATGAAGGATTTATTAATTTCTCTAGAATTTATCGAGATTTATTCATTTATTATCATTATAAAAGGAGAGAAATATGTTTTTATAAAATTTTTATAAAGTTAATCAAGGTGTGTTTGTACCTAGTGTTTTGTTGTGTGATGCATGTTTGTGAGAAAAAGAATTTCTAAAAAAATCGACCAAGCCACGACAAGGTTCTCTTTGGCGTTGAAAATAAAAGCTTCAAAAGCTCTATTTCAAAATGAGTTCAAAATTGGGATTCAAAAAGTATTTGCAAATTGGATTTATGTTTCTAAAAATATTTAACATCAAAGTCCCAAAAAGATCCTACAAGTTTTGGATTCAGAATGATTTAGAAGTGTGGTTTAAAACCCCTCTAAGAAAAAGAAAAGTCTTTTTCTTTTACTTCTCTCTCCTCCCTCTCGTTTTGGCCTGCCTCCAGCTTTCGGCCTGCTAAGGCCCAGAGCCGCTGCCACTCTCAGCAGCCCACGGCGGCCTGCGCGCGCCCTCCCTCGCGTAGTGGGCCAGGTCCAGCATCCCGGCCTGCCTAGCCGCGCCTCTTGCGCCTTCCCACTTGGGCCGCGGCCCAGTAGCCAGCCCAGCAGCGCAGCAGCACCGCGGCCCGCTCAGCTGACGCTTCCGGTCGCTGACGTGTGGGGCCCGCACGAGTGGGGCTCGTGCTATAGTGTCGTCCCCCTCACGGAGACGGACACCGAGCCCGACCCCGGCTCGGTACCGCGTCCCGCCGCGCCCGCTCGCGAACCGAGGTTCGCTGCTGCCCCGCGCCCTATAAAGCTAGCGCCGCAGCCGCCCGCGCTCCCTTCGAACCCTAGGAGAACCTCACCGCCACCTGCTAGACCTAAACCTAGGTGCCGCCATAGCCGCCGCCATCTCGAGCTCGCCGCCGCCGCCGTTCTCTGCCGCCACCGCGTCCTCATCGACGAGATCCGCACCAAGGTGAGGATGCCGCCAGTCCTCTCGCCGTTCGCCTTCTCGGCCTCGTGTGCCAGCGTGCCGCCGCCG
This sequence comes from Themeda triandra, assembly GCA_018135685.1. Classification (NCBI taxonomy): domain Eukaryota; kingdom Viridiplantae; phylum Streptophyta; class Magnoliopsida; order Poales; family Poaceae; genus Themeda; species Themeda triandra. The sequence continues at coordinate 247,114 of JAENPR010000449.1, forward strand.
CGTCGTCTCGATCCGCCACCTCCATGTCATTTCGCGCTCTAGCCGCTCACCGCCGCGGCCATGGTGCGCGCCACGCTCGCCTTTGCACTTGCTACGCGCTCTTTCGCTCGCGCAGACCCGTCGCGCCCCATAGCCGTCCCCACCGAGGGTGCCGCCGCCGGCCATGGCACCCGGCTGTGCCGCCCCGCCTCCGGCCTGACCGAGCCGCCGTGAAGCCCAGAATTGGCTCCGCGAGGCCATGCTCGTCGTCCCCGTGCCCTCCACGTCCCAAACCGAGCACCGGAGCGCCACTCTGGCGAACTTCGGTGAGCTTTCGGCCACCTCTGACGAAGCACCGACATGGCCAGCACCGCCCCAGGGGCCATCTCCCTCCCGGCCACCGGCGGCCGTCCGATCTGGGACCAACGTTCCAGATCCGCTGTTGACCCCAGGTCAACGCGGGTAGTTAGCTCGGCGACTCGGCGGCCGACGTGGCGGCCGTGTCGGCGCCACGCGAGCACCACGCAAGCGCCGACCCGATCAACGCGGTCAAGACGGTCGGCTACGCCACTTTTGTAGAAAAACCCCTATAGTTTTCCTAATTATGGATTAGTCGAGCGTAGTGCAAAAGTAATTAGATTTAAGTCCTATTTTCTGCAGAATAGCCCCTGATCTTGTTTTAGCCCTAACTTCTCCGTTATAGCTCCGTTTTAAGTGATCTTATACTCATTGGAATCGTATCGATGTAAGCTACACGATAGCAGTGACCATAGTCCCGTTTGATGCTTTTGGAAATGCAAATTTGGACCAAGAATGATCAGTGATCCTTTAGTGCTCTTTTCAAAATGCAAATAGTCTCGGTCTACCTCGTCAGTTGTACTCTCCTAACGATAGCTCCTTTGTTGGTCGTTATTGCGTTCTCGAGATTGTAGCTTCGAACTCTATTGTTTAGTCTATTCCTTCTTTAGTGTTTCTTTTGTGTAATGCATGTTCTCAGTGTTGTCTGTTTGTGTGCTTGTTTGTTGCGAGTAGACGAAGAGAGTTGACAAGTGCTAAAGATCAAAAGCTGGGGATCGACAAGTGCAGCTGGAGTTGGAGACCAGAAGATAGAAGAGCTAGAAACTCTGGGACAGTCAGACCTTGGATTTAAGGCAAGTGCAGGCACCCCTTTGATCATTTTGTACCCAATCACTTGTACTTTACTCTCATTGCTTGTGTCTTAATACTGTAAACCCTAAGGATGACTAGCCACCTTTATCTCAATACAACCTTGGGGTTTCCTTTTATGGGTAGAGTAGTTGTGCTTTGCTGCTCCGCTCACTTTATATGTATGTTAATGAAAGTAATATTGTCTATCTATATTTATTCACCTTTAATAATGTTGCTTAACAAAGTTGAGGCTGATGGTAATGGCTGCGGCCATGGGAAGGAGGGATGATGCGGGATGCATCGTTGGATGGTGGAGTAAGGGGGAAAGGGTGCTAGAGCTTGCCCGTAGCGATGGGGGCACCCGTGTCTACCCTCCCTAAGGACCGATTCGTGGAGAGGAAACCTGGGACAGTACGTACGACTCCAAGCCACATGGCTCTGGCTTGACGTAGTAGCAAGTTTTTTGCTAGCTGGTGGTAGCTTACCGAGTAGGCGCAAGAGGGGCTCTTGTTGGCATGATCTTGTCTTGCCAAGCGAGTGCATTTTGGATTTTCTTGGTATCGCTTTTCAGTCACCACTTGGAGGAGGGATCCTACCTTTTTGAGGAAACCTTAGCGGGTTGCTACCTACTAGTTGGAGCCTGTGAACAGCCTTGTAGTGAGACCCTGCCTACTCACCTTGGGAGTGTGTTTGGGGAGTAGCTACCCCGGGCAAATGGGAATCATGACTTGGAGGGAAGTGTACACCTCTGCACAGGGTTTGATCAAACCGATATATCGTCCGTGCTCACGGTCAAGAGCGGCCTAGATCCTCAATGATTAGAACTTGGACTCACATGGACCTTTGAAGAAGTTGTTAGATGAGGTTGCTACCTCAAGCTTTGGCGGGATGGCTATCCCGTATGTGTTTCTTTTGAGGTTGCTACTGCTGCTTTGTTGGGATTGCTATCCCATGTTACTCTTTGGGGTTGCTACCCCGTGGTTAATGTTGAGGTTGCCACCTCGATGATGAAAATTATTAATTTTTTTGATAATTACTTCTACCTATAATTAAGGGTTGGGTTGTTTCACTCATAATTAGTAAAAGGTTGTTTAATAATAACTTGTTACCTAATTAAAATGCTACAGCAGTCAAACAATGTCAGCCTACCTTTGTATAAGCCCTGCATATCATTATACTTTCCGCCTGTACTTGTTGAGTTCGACATGAACTCACCTTGCTATAGTTTGCTAGCAAGGTGCTGCTCAGAAGAAAGACAAAGACGACATTGAGATGTCAGAGGGTGCTTGGCGTATGGAGCCCCAGTCAACCGTCCCTATGAAGATGGAGCCTGAAGAGGAGTTTCATAACCGTACCGCTTTAGCTGATGTTTCCACTATTTATAGTACATTGATACTGATATTCCATTCTGTGTTATATGTGTGGACTTCCTGGGCACACATATGACGGCCTCTGGTGTTCTTCTGGAAACCAGGGTATTATAAAGGCCCTCTGCTGCTCCTGCTGCAGCCGGAGGTTCGCCTCGAGGGCGTCCCACCGCAGGTCGTGTTGCTGCTGCCACTGGGTAGTTGGCTGCATGAAAGTACTGAGAGTGTTCTTGATATAACCTGTTTGGATCTGCAGCTGCCCAATCCGTGTGTTGATGGACGCCAGTGAGGTCTCCTGGTCACGAGGTGGCGAGTCGACAGTGTACTGCTTCTGTCGCTCCCACTCATCTGTCTTAGCCTCAGACCACGCCCCGTCAGTGGGCTGTGGCGGCTGCTGCTACTGCTCCCATCCTGAGTAGCCTGGCCAGGCCTCCCATCCTAACTGGTATGCCTGGCCAAAGTGCTGGGGTGGCTGTGAGCTGGAGCTAGCCTCACCCCTGCTGGCTCTTGGGATGAGCTCTTCCCTGCGTGCTTCTTCTGCATTCTTGAGATCAAAGGTGAGCATGTCATAGTTATATAAATAAAGATCTAATTTAGGTAACTGGATCTTATTTATATAACCGGGGAAGAAAAAGAAAATGCCATCTGTCCCATCAGACTTCAAGGTATGCCCTTGGATCAAAGCATGTAAATCACAGATAGGGCGTGCAATAGGAATTGACTCAATTTCTTGCCCATCTATTGCTGCAATGGCATTAGCAATACGAGTAACAAGTGAGGTGCAACTAATAGCATAAGATTTCTTAATCATATCTAGCTAATGAAAATACATCTCCTTTATAGGAGCAACCTTGAACTTATGAATGATGGCATAGAGTAATTTAAGCTCAGCTGTGTGCACCCATCTAACCTTGCCTACTGGGAACAGAGTCATAGACATCCAACGGTGCATGAGTCTAAGGGTAGGGTGTTGGATTTGAGTGTCTTTGTGGTTTAAAAGGACCAACTTCTACCTACCCGAAATCTTCTCCCAAAAGAGTTGCGATCGAAATCGGGAATAGCATGATCAATTTTAATTGCACATTTTCTATTGAAACCTAGATGATGGGCGAGATCTTTCCATGTAAGAGAATAATTCATGCCAAATAAACAAAAATAAATGCCATCATCATCATGATCAAGTGTGCAAAGAAATTGAATAGTTAAGAGATGCGAACCTTCTTCGTCCAAAGGTTCGAAGGCCTCCCAACCAATAGCCTTCCAAACGGTTTCAAAATTGACATCCATACCTATGGTCTCGAGGAGGCTGGCATCGTAGATGGTCATGTGGTTGAACACATGATCCTTGAGGTGGTTGTATGCCTGCAACAACCGCTTGCTCTCCAAGTCGAGGTACGGGGCGTCGACCTCGTACACACCTTGGGCTTGGGGGACGTCGACAACCACCTCCTCCTCATGCTCCGCGGGCACCTCCTGCTCATAGGGGCCCCATAGTATGAGCTTGGGCCCTCTCTGAAACCCCACGAACCAAAGCCGCTCATGGTGGATCACAAAAGGTGGCTAGCTCTTGGGTGCGAAAGGGTTAGTGGAAGATGACTTTCCATACCTAAGACTAGCTCTAACACTTATGCTCTTGCTCAAAACTTGCTGGAAAGGACTCGAGGGTATGAAAGTGGGAGTGAGAGAGATTGAGAGTGTGAAAATGGGAGGTGGTTGAGCCCAATCGGCCACCCCCTCTATTTATGGGTAGAATGACCAGCAAGGAGGGGGAGGGGGCAACGGCTAGGAGCCGTTGGCACCGGCAAGAGCCGCCCGCGCCGGGCCGGGCGCGCCGGCGGCCCCGCTAGCGCTCCTCCTTGGCCGGTTGTTCCCAACGGATCTCTGCGCCTAGCCGTTGGGGCTTTTGCTCCTTTCAGCCAAAAAACCCACTTTTTGATTTTTCCAATAATTTTTGATGATATTTTTATTTTCAAAAAATATTTTAAAAATAAGTTTTGTAAAGAAGAAATTCTGCTCTTTCTAAAGAACTTATTTTTATGATTTTTGAAGAAAATATTTTTTTCTTGATAAAAATTAATTCTAGAATTTTTTAATTTTTTTTTCAAATTATTAAACTAGAATATTTTCTAAAAAAATATTGGTAGGTGAGTTGTATCAGGGTAATCTACCGTTGATTCCATTGGTGCTGTCTCCTGGGGTTCTTCCCCAGCAGGAGGTTCCTCTTGTTGCTGCGCCTTTTGCCTTCCTGATGCTACTTGGTAAGGGTGTGGTGGATCACGAGTGGACCTTCCTCCCCTTGTGGTTACTGATTTTAGTTCAGCCTTGTCATCTGTATCCCCAATTTTGGGAAGGGCGGCAGCTAATTGGGTAAGCTGGGTCTCTATCATCTTATTGAAGCTCAGCTGATTCTTGACAGCGGATGATAGACCCTCTATCTTGCTATTCATATTCTCCAAGATCTTATCATTTTGCATCATCTTTTTGGTGAGATTTTCGTTGATCTTGGCTTGGCCGTAAACCAGGTCCTTCAATGAAGGTTGATTCGAATTAAACCCGGAGGCATAATTCGAATTACCTTGGAATGGAGGACGGGACTGGTTGTTACAGCCATTTCCTCCTCCTTGTTGCTGGCGAAACCCATTGTCGAGGTAGGCGGCCTCTTCACGGGTCTCGGGACAGTCATTTCCCGAGTGTCCAGCTTTACCACAGACCTCGCACGTCATATGAGCGTCCATGGCGTTGACGGTGCCGGATGCATCATTGATGGCACCACCGTCAATCTTCTTCAGAAGTAGGTCTATTTTTGCGGTAAGCATATCCGCCTCCTTCACGGTATGCATACCTTTTTGTCCTTTAGTGGGGGCACGCTCCTCGCCTCAAGCTTGGTTTTCCACCATTTTGTTGATTAGTGCCGTGGCACTATCAACAGTCAATGATAGAAAGGCGCCGCCAGCGGCGGCGTCCAGGTGCCCCTTTGACATGGGTGTTAACCCATTGTAGAAGTTCGGGAGCACCTGACCAACTTTCCATCCCATGGTGAGGGCATTCCTGGATGTACTCCTGGAGCCTCTCCCATGCCTCAGGGATGGGTTCTAGCGAATTCTGCTGGATGTTGGCGATTCTCCCCCGTAGGGCATTGGTTTTGCCCATGGGGAAGAATTTAGCGAGGAACGCGGTGGAGCACTTGCTCCATGTGTCAACAGCGGCCTTGTCCTTGTAGAACCAGGTCTTCGCCTTTCCCACTAGGGAGAAAGGGAAGAGCCTGAGCCTGATGGCATCAGGTGCGATATCTTTGATGATGATGGCGTCGCAGATCTCCAAGAATCGCTGAAGATGGGCGTTGGCATCCTCACTAGGCAGTCCATAGAATGAACTTGCCTGCACCATGGTAATGAGCCCAGTCCGAAGCTCGAAGTTCTTGTCTCCCTGGTTGACAGCGGGCCCAGTGGGCACGTTGGCAACATTGGGGACAGAGAACTCGCGCAGGGACATGGCCATGGAGTGCGGTGTGGTAGGTGCGACGATGACTGGTTCAGTTGTCGGCGGAGTGGCAGAAGAAGAAGAGGCACGAGTCCTGTTCTTCCTTAGGAGTGCCTCCGGATTTGAAACGAAGTTTTCGCGGGAGAAACCGGACATGCACTATCCTGTTTTCATCCACAACGGGAGAAAACATAAAAGTTAGTTTGCATAGACATTTGTCGTTTCTCATTTTATATTATATGCATACCCATGCTGCTAGATGCTTAACTTCCATGCCTTCCCCGGCAACGGCGCCAGAAATGCTTGTTGGCATTTCTTAGCGCTATTACCAAAAACAGACATAAAGCCCATCCCCGGCAATGGCACCAGAAATGCATGCTGGCATTTCTCGACACAATCACTAGAAACAAGTTCTAGTAACTATGCGAGAGTTGCCAACAGATAGATCACATCCTATTAGAATAATATCCGCAAGCGCACGGATCTATCGTTGCAGCATTTCACCCAGAAGTATTCAGGGTATCGTTATTTATATTTTCCCAAAGGAAGGCATGGGGTGTTGAGTACCTAGCAAGGGTATGAATATAATATCTAATATGAGGAGAAACCGACAAATGTGCTATACAGGGGTAAGCATACGGTAGTTTGGATAGTGGACACACACTCAGAGCAATCTCAAAGGAATAAAGGTAAAATAAAGAATAAAGAATAATCTACACGGAGCAGGCAGGTCCTATATAGTCAATGCTAGAACAGCTAATTCCACATGTTATACAAGTCAAGACTTGACTATAGACTAGGAATATGGGGAAACCGCGGCAACTAGTCTGCCAGTCGATGGCGGCATTTACAAACTCCTACTCAATATGCGAACGTGGGGGATTACAAGGGACGGACAGGGCTGTCACCATCTGCCGCCTACCACCTCAACCATGGCATGCCAACATATCCGAAGGTTCCCTCGCATCCGGACACCACGTCCGCATACTAAGGAGCTACCTACATCCCCCCAGGACTCCCACCCTACGGATGGACGAGCTAGGACATAGGCAAACTCGAAGGCACATCGAACCGCTATTCCTCTTCTACAATCTAATCTAAACAAGTAGAACATATGAATGATGAAGAATAATGTAGAACACGATCAACAACTCTCACAAGAACTATGGCCGAGTTCTTGGTCATTGAATATATCGTGCACTAGACTATACTCTAGTTCATATGCAAGACTATATAAATGTAATGAGAACTTGACTAAGGAAGAATGCTCCATAGATTTATACCAATGATGTAGCTTTTCCTCCTGGAGACAAGCTCTCCAAGTAGCTTTGCCTAGCTCCAATGGCCTAACACTAATACTAAAAGAACAAGTGAGAGGTGTAGAGAGAGCTCCAAATGGTGTGTGTTGTGAAGGGGGGCCTCTCATCTTCATTTATAGTCTCCTGAAGGCGGTTCGGGGGTAGGGAGGTAAAAGCACCGCGCAAACCATCCTTCCCAGGATGGAAGGAGGTGAACCGCCTTGGCCGGGCCCACCTGGCGGCAGGGTGGGCGCGCGCGCCCCAGGCGCGCGCGCCTGGGTGTCGCCGCCCCCCGACCGTCTTTGGCTGGTGGGCCTGGGTTGCCTCCTGGGTCGCAACTGTGGTGGTGCTTTTGGCCCATCTCGACCCCAGATGGCTGGCCCTTGTTCTCTTAGCCTTTTACGCTTTCCGAATAGCGTACTTTTATTTATAAAAAGCCTTGCACTTGGTGTATTTCCTGCAAAACAATATTTTCTCCAAGTACAAGTGGAACTAGGTCAATAATAAAGATATATGTGCAATAAAATATTTATTTCTCCCAAAATGATCTATAATTGGCGGGTAGAAAATGGAGTTAAGGACCGCCAACAAGATCCCCCAACCTTACCCCTTGCTCGTCCCGAGCAAGGCTTTGTTGTTGGGTTGTTGATCGGAGTTCTTTGCAATGCCGATTATATCTCTGGTGTACAAGATAAAAGAGAGCGTTCTACTAAAATTTGAATAAATCAGCAATTATATCTTACTCTATGATTCCTGAATAGAGTGGGGCTTCTAATTTTCTCAAGTCTTGGGCGATTGCAAAATAGAACAGTTTCAAAGACCGGTGCTTTTCATTCGTCCCAAGATCAACTTTCAGTCCGGAGGTTTTGTAAGATTTTGTAAAATAGACCAAGTTCCTCAAATGACCCACTCAATCGCTCAAAGTGTATGGTAACCTCACCGAAGGCTTTGATGTTTGCCCCTTTTTGTATCCTACCTCTAGTATTTTTGAGTGGAGTTTTGGGTAGGCATACAAGGAATGGCTTACTTACCGCTTGTGTGAAGCCAAGTCAAAGTCCGAACCATGTTAAGGTTAAAGCCATACACTAGGTTGAGATGTGCAAGTGTGTGGGATGGATGAAGAATGATTCCTAATTTTTGTGGTATTTTTTGGGTCTCCATGCATCATGACAAACTCTCTTTTATTGGTGAATGAAGAGATGAAGGGAATATGGGCTATCAAAGAGCAAAAACTTTTCTCTCATTTTCTCTTTTATTTTTTTGAACGGGGATCTAAGACTTTTCCCGTTTTCCTACAAGAGTGGTAAGTCATACAACTATCTCTCTTTTTTTCGACTAAGGAACATAGCCCAAAACTTGTTGCTTGGAAAAGGATGGAGTGGAGAGAGATGTCATGATAGAATGCATGGAGGATTTTGGTAAACTAAAGGAGAGGGGTGCGCGATCCTCAGGGTAAGGGTCGGCACTTTTATTTGGTGGAATGGTGCGCAATTCTCAGTGTAAGAATTGGCATGTAGGCGTGAGGGGTGCATGTTGTGCGCGACTCTCAGTGTGAAAGTCGGCCATTATTTGGTGGGTGCAAGTGAATCTCAACCATATGTGTAAGACCCTAATCTAGGTTAGGTTCAAACCGTGACAAGGCCCAACAATTGGTAAGAAGCATACGACAAAAAGGTTTTGTAAACTTGTTGCTAAGCATGTCGTATTTGGCCTTGGTAGGTATTTCACGATCATTGGGGAACTATTGTTTTTGAAATTTTTGAAACAAAACTCCGGACGTCAGGTTTTCTCAAAGAGACAAAGTCATAGCTGTGGTCTATGTCACTATATCATATCGCGCAATAACCTAGACTAGAGCAATTGTACGCAACCCACTAAATCAAGTTTCTAGAGCATGACAATGTAAAGCCGATAAACCCAAATTTTAGAGAAAACTCCATTTTAAACAAGTACAAGAGAGACATAAAATAGAGCAACTAATCATATCAACAAGGGTAGAACTAAACATTTCATGGCACATATGTAGAGTGGAATAATATTTTTTTTGGATTTTCAATGCAAGATAAGAAACTTGAATTTAAACATGCTAAAAAGAAAATAAAATTTTTGCAGGAAATTAAATATGCAATGCAGGTACCTCGTGTGGGGGTCCTCCCCCAAGCCGTCTTGAAGCTCATGGCCCGGGGTTGACCTTTGGTTTGGGCAGGACTTCCTCCATCTTTGTACTTGTGGACGGTACTTTCGTTGTATGAGGTTTTGTTGGTTGTACCTTCTTGGGTCTCCACTCCATCTTGATAACTTCAGGAGGTGTAGTGGCAGGTGGCTCTTCCTATACCACCTTCTTTGGTGGAGTAGAGACTTCTTCTTTCTTTTGTTTGGGAGCGGCTTTCTTTTTCTTAGGCTGTGTTGAAGCCTTTTGCTCCTTCTTAGGAGTCGCCTTGGGCTTCTCCTTATTTTCTTTCCTTGGCTTGCTCATAAAGGCCTGGGGCTGGATTTCAACTTCCCGTATGCCTTGGGTGTTCGGTCCGTATTTAATACGGATCATGTTGCATTGCTCTTGCTTGCGGGGTCAAAACTCGAACTTCTCCTCCTGGCCATTTATGTTGAAGCGGATTTCTCCAGCTCCAACATCTATTTGAGCTCCAGCGGTGCTTAAGAATGGCCCCCCTAGGATGAGAGGTGTTTCTTTGGTAAGCTCCATGTCAAGCACCACGAAGTCGACTGGCACAAATTACCCTCGAACCTTCACTGGAATATCTTCCGCAATCCCTGCAGGATAGCGGATGGAGGAGTCGGCCAGCTGGAGGGTCATAGTTGTGGGTGCAAGCTGTGTGCAATCCAACTTGTCAAAGACCATCTTTGGCATGACGCTCACGCTGGCTCCCAGGTCACATAGGGCATGGTCACACTGCTGGCCCCCGATCGAACAAGTGATAGTGGGACATCCAGGATCCTTCTTCTTTTCAGGCAGGTGATTGAGTATCGCTGCACTGCATTCTTCTGTCAGTTTGACCATCTCCGTGGATGGTAGAGGGCGTTTGTTGTTGATGATATCCTTTACGTATCTTGCATAGGAAGGGACATGTAAGACGTCCAGTAGCGGGATGCTTACGTGTACCTTTTCAATCATCTCAACAAACCGTGCAAATTGTGCATCCACGGATAGCTTCTTGGTTCTTGAGGGGAACGGTAGGTGAGTTGTATCAGGGTAATCTACCGTTGATTCCATTGGTGCTGTCTCTTGGGGTTCTTCCCCAGCAGGAGGTTCCTCTTGTTGCTGCGCCTTTTGCCTTCCTGATGCTGCTTGGTAAGGGTGTGGTGGATCACGAGTGGACCTTCCTCCCCTTGTGGTTACTGATTTCAGTTCAGCCTTGTCATCTGTATCCCCAATTTTGGGAAGGGCGGCAGCTAACTGGGTAAGCTGGGTCTCTATCATCTTATTGAAGCTCAGCTGATTCTTGATAGCGGATGATAGACCCTCTATCTTGCTATTCATATTCTCCAAGATCTTATCATTTTGCATCATCTTTTTGGTGAGATTTTCGTTGATCTTGGCTTGGCCGTAAACCAGGTCCTTCAATGAAGGTTGATTCAAATTAAACCCGGAGGCGTAATTCGAATTACCTTGGAATGGAGGACGGGACTGGTTGTTCCAGCCATTTCCTCCTCCTTGTTGCTGGCGAAACCCATTGTCGAGGTAGGCGGCCTCTTCACGGGTCTCGGGACAGTCATTTCCCGAGTGTCCAGCTTCACCACAGACCTCGCACGTCATATGAGCGTCCATGGCGTTGACGGTGCCAGATGCATCATTGATGGCACCACCGTCAATCTTCTTCAGGAGTATGTCTATTTTTGCGGTGAGCATATCCGCCTCCTTCACGGTATGCATACCTTTTTGTCCTTTAGTGGGGGCACGCTCCTCCCCTCAAGCTTGGTTTTCCACTATCTTGTTGATTAGTGCCGTGGCACTATCAACAGTCAATGATAGAAAGGCGCCGCCAGCGGCGGCATCCAGGTGCCCCTTTGACATGGGTGTTAACCCATTGTAGAAGTTCTGGAGCACCAGCCAACTTTCCATCCCATGGTGAGGGCATTCCTGGATGTACTCCTGGAGCCTCTCCTATGCCTCGGGGATGGGTTCCGCCGAGTCCCGCCGGAAGTTGGCGATTCTCCCCGTAGGGCATTGGTTTTGCCCATGGGGAAGAATTTAGCGAGGAACGCGGTGGAGCACTTGCTCCATGTGTCAACAGCGGCCTTGTCCTTGTAGAACCCGGGTCTTCGCCTTTCCCACTAGGGAGAAAGGGAAGAGCCTGAGCCTGATGGCATCAGGTGTGACATCTTTGATGACGATGGTGTTGCAGATCTCCAAGAATCGCTGAAGATGGGCATTGGCATCCTCACTAGGCAGTCCATAGAATGAACTTGCCTGCACCATGGTAATGAGCCCAGTCCGAAGCTCGAAGTTCTTGTCTCCCAGGTTGACAGCGGGCCTAGTGGGCACGTTGGCAACATTGGGGACAGAGAACTCGCGCAGGTACTTGGCCATGGAGTGTGGTGCGGTAGGTGCGACGATGACTGGTTCAGTTGTCGGCGGAGTGGCAGAAGAAGAAGAGGCATGAGTCCTGTTCTTCCTTAGGAGTGCCTCCGGATTTGAAACGAAGTTTTCCGGCAGGGAGAAACCAGACATGCACTATCCTGTTTTCATCCACAACAGGAGAAAACATAAAAGTTAGCCTGCATAGACATTTGTCGTTTCTCATTTTATATTATATGCATACCCATGCTGCTAGATGCTTAACTTCCATGCCTTCCCCGGCAACGGCGCCAGAAATGCTTGTTGGCATTTCTTAGCGCGATTACCAAAAACAGACATAAAGCCCATCTCCGGCAGTGGCACCAGAAACGCATGCTGGCATTTCTCGACACAATCACTAGAAACAAGTTCTAGTAACTATGCGAGAGTTGCCAACAGATAGATCACATCCTATTAGAATAATATCCGCAAGCGCACGAATCTATCGTTGTAGCATTTCACCCGGAAGTACTCAGGGTATCGTTATTTATATTTTCCCAAAGGAAGGCATGGGGTGTTGAACAAATACATAAGAAAAAATAAGAATTGCCTTCTTTGATCAAATTTTGACATGGTGTTGAAATTTGATCAATGAACTTGAGTTGTTGCCGTAAACAATAGGAAGTAATCTCGATATGGAGATAAACCAAGGTCTATTTTACTTTGCAACTTAATCTTGACCTTGCTTGAGTTATGAGTTAGATGAACAAATACATAAGAAAAAATAAGAATAACAAAATAAAAATAATAATAATTTGATCAATAAAATTCTAGCTGTTGGTATTCCAACCGAGTAGAGCCCTTGCTTGTTTCTTCTTGTTTTTCTTAAATAAAGCAGGTACAAGAATAAGTGTGTGGGAGACATCTCAAGCAATACTAATACACACATTCGAGATCTGCCCAACACAATGCACAACATCGAGGATACAGAAGGACATAACAAATAGATCCAAGAGAAGATTGATTGACCTTTTGGTTCAATCGAACTACTCTTTGATTTACGTAACTCCTTCATCTTCAATGATGGTTTGTGCAATTCTACCCTCACATCTCCAAAGTTTTAAAGTTTAAAAATTATTAAAATTTAAAAGACAAAACTTTTTTCTCTATGCTATCCTTTGATAAGATTTGCATACTCTTTATTCCTTGCTAATATTTCTATAACTATGCAGCGGCAATAGCATAATCGAGATCAATTAAGCATCTAAAATAAATGTTGAGGTTTTTCCAGGAAACTTCGTGCTCCTCGCCGAGCAAACGGAAAATAACCCCATCATCGGTTTCTTGCAAAGTGCAAAGAAACTGTATGGTTAGGAGGCGTGAACCCTCTTCTTCCAAGGATTCAATATCCTCCCAACCATCAGATCTCCACACAACATCGAATTCATCATCCATACCTATGCAGCGGAGGAGGTTGGAGTCGTACACTTGCGTGTGGAGGAAGAGGAGATCTTTGAGGTGGAAGTAGGCTTGCATCTCCCGACCTTCCTCTAGGTCAAGGTATAGCTTGTCAGCCTCATCCATGACCGGCTCCTGTGGTGCTTCCACCGCCACCTCTTCCTTTTCGGCTCCTTCGACCTCCTCCTGCTGTTGCTCAATCATGGGAGCATCGAGAACTTGGGTGCTTGACTCACCAAGGCGATGCTTGGAGCGCCTCCTAAGCAAGTTCATGAGCTTCTCCATGACACAAGAGAAAGAGAGAGCTTCTCAGGTGCAAAGGGTAAGTAGAAGATGACTTCCTACACCCGAGAACACTCTTGCTACTTGCTCTACTCAAAATATGTTGGAACTTTTGCTTGAAAGAGTGAAGTGGGGGAGTGAGAGAAGTGGAAGTGAGTGAGTGTGAGAGAAGTGGAGCTCACCCGCCAGCTCCCCTTTTATTTATAGGCCAAACACCTTTGGAGGGGAGAGGGCAACGGCTCCTAGCCGCTGGCACCCGGGCCAGGTGGTAGAGCTGCCACGGCTGGCACGGCCGCACCCTCGGCATGCGCGCGCCGGGCCGGGCCCGCCTGCCTCCCTCTTTGGCAAGTTGCTCCCAACGGCCATTTCAAACTTATGGCCGTTGGGGGTTTTGTCCCGGCCCAAATCTAACCCCAATTTTCGAATTTCCAACAAATTTTGATCGAAAATAAATTTTCAAAAAATTATTTTAAAAAAATAGTTTTTAAAATAGAAAATTTTTATTCTTTCTAACTAACTTATTTTCGAATTTTTGAGAGCAAAAATATTTGAAATAAAAAATTTATTTTATTTTCTTACTAAAAAGTGAGTGGAAAGAAAATAAATTTTGTAAAAATAATAAATAATAAAAATAATTAAATTTTTTTAGATAGCGTCGGTTTACCCGTCGGCCAGGGCTCACCATTTTTAAGTCCATTGAGCGGGACTTCCTCCCTCATCAATCTTTGCTTGATGATGCATCTGGCCCGGGAGAATTGGGTCCAGAGATTGCTGCCTTGGTCTTGGGCTACCGTTTTCTTGGAGGATACTTTTTTTTTCTGCTTGCTTGGGATAGCCATTGAATCGAAGGTTGATCACCTTCTCTTTGAAGTGGAAACTGGCTATCCCCATCCCTACATATAGGGCTGCTTTTGTGGTATAGAGAAATGGTCAGCCAAGGATGAGTGGTCCTTCAATTGTATCCCCTGTGTTGAGGATGATGAAATCCATCGGGACGTACTCATCCTTTATCCTGATTAGGATGTCCTTAGCCACCCCTCAGGCTGTGTGATTATCTGATCTGCCATCTGCATCATGAAAGTTGGTGGGGACAGAGGTCCTCCCAATACTTTCTCGTATGTTGCTTTGGACATCATGTTGACACTGGCACCGAGGTCGCAATAGGCATTGTCAATCGTGTGGGGGCCTATTGCGATGGTGATGGTTGGCCGGCCTGGATCTCCTTTCTTCTCCAGAGCAGTACCCCAACTTGGACAAGGTTTACCAGGCCTTGTCGAGATCATGTTAACTGTCTCCAGTGAGATCTCGGGTTGCCCTGGGATTTTTCCTGAGCCACTACTGTTGGGGAGAGATGCAGCTATTTGGGCTAACTGGGTTTCTATCATCTTATTGAAGCCCAACTGATCTCTCACAGTAGAAGATAAGCCTTCTATCTTATTGTTGATGCTTCCAAGAATTTTATCATTGTCGAGCACCTTTTTGGTCAGATTCTCATTGATCTTGGCTTGCCCAAGGACCAGGTCTTTCAATGAAGGCTGATTCAAATTATAATTGGAGTTATAATTCGAACTACCTTGGAATGGTGGTTGAGAATAGCCGCTATTGCCTTCTTGTTGTTGGTGGAACCCGTTGTTGATGTAAGCTGCTTCTTCACGGTCTCGGGGCAGTCACCTCCCGAGTGGGCAATATCACCACAGACCTCGCAAGTCATGCGAGAATCTATGGCCTTGACGGTGTCGGGCGTGCTATTTGTAGCACGTTCGTCCATCTTCTTGAGGATTAGCTCTATTTTAGCGGCAAGCAGGTCCGTTTCCTTGACGGTGTGCATGCCTTTTTGTTGCTTGGTTGGGGACCTATCTTCCTCCCAAGCTTGATTTTCCACCATTTTATTGATTAATGCCATAGCATTACCAACTGTGAGTGATAGGAAAGCTCCTCCAGCAGTGGCATCAAGGTGCCCCTTCGACATGGGTGTTAACCCGTTGTAGAAGTTCCGGAGCACTAGCCACTCTTCCATCCCGTGCCGAGGACAATCTTGGATGTAATCTTGGAGTCCCTCCCATGCTTCAGGGATGGGTTCATGTTGCGTTTGCTGGAAGTTGGCGATTCTTCCCCTCAGGGCATTTGTTTTGCCCATAGGAAATAATTTGGTGAGGAATGCCATAGAGCACTTGTTCCATGTGCTCACTGCTTCTCTGTCCTTATAGAACCACTGTTTTGCCTTCCCTAAAAGGGAGAAGGGAAACAGACGAAGCCTGATGATGTCAGCAGCTACATCCTTGATGATGACCATGTCACAGAGCTCCAACAAGCATTGAAGATGAGCTTTGGCATCCTCGTTGGGCAGTCCACAGAATGGACTGGATTGCACCATCATGATGAGCCCGGTCCTGAGTTCAAAGTTCTTTTTCGCTGCATCGACAATGGGCCCGGTGGGCACATTGGCAACAACGGGAGCAGAGAACTCGCGTATTGACTTCTGGGCCATCTTTGGTGATGCAAAAGGTACTGGTTCAGCTATCGGTGGAGCTGACTCTGGATTCGTGTTAAATTTTCTAACAAGAATGAACCAGTCCTGCACTATCCTGTTTTCATCCACAACAGACGAAAATGTGAAAGTTAGCCTGCATAGACTATGTCCATTTGTAACGAAGTCACATTATATCCATGTTAAGCTGCAATCTTTTTAACCAATGCCTTCCCCGACAACGGCACCAGAAATGCTTGTTGGCAATTTCTTAACGTCATTGCTAGAATTGTTACATCCTAGTGATCACGCCAAGAAATGCCAGGTGATAAATCATGTTCTTTAGATAACATCCGCATGCGCACGGATCTATCATTGTAGCATTTGACCCGGGAAGTATTCTCAGGGTATCGTTATTTATATTTTTCCATAGGAAGGCATGGTGTAGAGATTGTCTAACATGGATATATGTATGACTTCACATCATCAAAATGTGATTCTAGTACTATACAGGGGTAATAATAATGGTTTTGAAGATAGTGGACACACATTCGGCCAAACTCAAGGAGAAAGTATAAAATAAAGAATAAATGAATAAATGAATAAAGAATAATCCTAAGTGGAGCAGGTAGGTCATACATAGTCATGCAATGAACAGCTAACTCACATAATCTACAGGGTCAGAGATGTGTCAGAGACTAAAGTAACAGGGAGACCCCCATAGCTGGTCTGCCAGCCAATAGAGGCATTTACGAACTCCTACACGACATGTGGACATGGGGATTACAAAGGACGGACAGGGCTATCACCACCTGTCGCCTACCCCTCAACCGTGGCATGCTGTCATATTCGAAGGCCCCCTCATATCCGGATGCCACGTCCGCATACTAAGGAACTACCTATATCCCCCGTGGACTCCCACCCTATGGATGGACAAGCTAGAACATAGGCAAACCCGAAGGAACGATGAACCATTACTCCATTCTCATCAAGACCTCTAATCCTATAAATCATATGAATGACTAAGAACAACGATGAACATGCTAAACAATGATCATAAGAACTTTGGTCTAGCTCATATGAATCATGAATAGCAAGATCGCAACTATACTCTAGTTCGTAAACAAGACTATATATATAGTAGGAACTTGAATATGGAAGAACTATGCATAGTGTATTACCAAGAGTTGCTCTTCTTCCTAGAAGACAAGCTCTCCTTGGTAGCTCAACCTTGCTCCAAAAGTATGCTAAGTGTCTAAGCTAATGAACACGTATGAGGAATAGAGAATGGCTCCAAATGTTGTGTGTGTTGTGTGGGGCTCTCCTCCTCCATTTATAGCTTCGGTTTCGGGTCAGGAATGGAAGGTACACAGCGCACTGCCCTCCCTTTGCATTCAATGTACCGACACAGGAAGCAGGGCCCACCGGTCAGGGTGGGGGGTACGCGCGCCCCTGGCGTGCTCGCGCCAGGTCAGTGCCGCCCTCCAACCGACTTTGGCCGGTGGGCCTCCCTAGGTAGCTGGGCCTCGGTGGTGTTGTGTTTTGGCCCATTTTGCTTAAACTTGGCCCTGTACCCCTTCTAGGCCTCTTTACGCTTTGCTGGAAAGCTTATTTTCTTTATAAAATTCCCTGTACTTGGTGTATTTCCTGCAAACAATGATATTCTCCAAGTACATGTGGAAATCGATCAGTAGCACAAGTATATGCATGTAAAAGTGTATAATTCTCCCTTTTTCATCTTTAATTGGCAGTTAAAAAGTGTTGATAAGGACCACCAACATGAATAACTCGAGAAAACAAAATAAAAAAGTTTGTCTACTTAGCTATTAATATATTTAGGTAGAAAAAGAGAGTGTACAAATTGCTTTGCCTGTCTTAGAATAATTGAGCTTTAGAGGGTAATTTGTTTGCATGGAAATGATGAATAGTTACTCTGCCGTAATTCCTTTCAAGTGCCTAGTGTTTAGCCTTGAATTCTCTCAAGTTTTGGATAAGATTGTTTTGACATGAAAATTAGCTCTAAACTTGAAACTTGTGGGTTGCAAAAGCTTGATCTAAGTCTAGGCGATTGACGAGTATGATATGAGAAGGTTTGAGCTGCTGTTTATCTTGTTCCTAGTGATACTATAGTTCTGGAGATTTATCTTTTGAAAACCTTAAAATGCTATGATGAGTTCCTGTATGATGAGAGTTTAAACTCCTACCATAGCATATATGTATGCTTGCTAGGAAAGTCCACTTATATATTTGTTACTTGCATATGCATTGAGTGTGGTCAAGTAATTTCGACCCTTAGAAACTCGTCATGCGATGAAAATCAAGATCACGTACACTCCACCCAAATATACTGCTTCTACCCTGGAAGTATGCAACAACATTCTTTCCATTTAGATCCACCCAAAAATGTTCTACTCCTATCCTGGGAGTGAGCAACCAAAAATATTCCCTTTCATCCATTATACCTTACTTTGTCCTCATCGCCATTCAATAAATGCTCCAATGTTCTTATTGTTATCTCTCAAAATTCATTAACAAAAGAGGCTTGGGTTCTAAAAAAAGAGAAAGAGAGGACAAAGTCCTAGTGAAAAAAAGTTCAGCCCAAGTTCTCTCCAAAGTTTTCCAAGTTCTACAAGAGAGAAGTGCTTTCTTCAAGGAGCAAAGTGACATAAGGTTTTCCATCATGTTTTCCACCATTGCCATGTTTTCACCTTCACCATTATTGTTTTACACCCTTTTGTCATGATTGTTCCACCATACATATATATCCCTTATATCCACTTTTACCATATACATCCACTCCACATATATAGGTTCACACACATGCACATCTTGATTTGATTGTATGCCAAGTTTCTCTAGATCCATGGTTTGACTGTGCAATATATGCTGCGCAAATATGTATAGGCTGTCTCCCACCTATGAACTCTACATAAGCCCGTTAGTTGTAGGGTGAGATGAGAGAAGGCTCACTGTTACTCTACCTTATGCCAAAAATACCATAAATTTTGGGAGAAGAGAAAAGGCATAACACCATTGTTGCCTTAGAGAGGATCCACAAATACCGCAAATGAGAGACTTAAAAGGATCATACAAAGGAATCTCTGAGTTTTATTTCGAAAATCTTGCAAAAACTCCAGAATAAAGGTTGATCAAAGAACTCGAGACATAGTGCTTGACTTGATCGTTCGCTTTTCAACTTTGCTCAAGACCTAAGAAAAAGCGACAAGCACCATAGTTGAAGGTAATATGGGTGGGTTAGAAAGTTGGAATGGTTGATTCTAATCCGAAGAAGAATTTTTGTTTGAACACATATGTACTTTTGAGGCGTGAAAGAATTATAGCAACTCTTGATCCATCATAATAATTCAACCCATCATTTGCTAAGGGACTAGCAAAAGTTCAGCTTCAAGGAGTTTGTTGATGGTAATTAACTCCAATTTTAAGCCATCAACTTATGCGAGAAAATGACATAAAATGAATTAAAGTGCATAATTGTAGGGTTTGATTCTAACGAGTTCCACAAGTTGTGTTGTTCTCACTTGTTTTGTAGGATATTCAACATTTCACCATATGAAGTGTATCTCAAGTGGTGAATCAGAACACACCATTGCAAAGAGCTCATCAAGATGATCAAAATGGACATATCATTTGCTATATTTAGAGTCCCAGAGAGAAAGTCCTCAATGGATACGACTTGAGAAGACTCTAGAACATCCTAGAACCATCTTTATCAATATTTGGAGGACCAAACTGGTGAAATTCCATAGCTTTGGAGAAACTACATTCTGCAGGGACTTAAGCAGGAATTGGAACGGAGAAAGTCCAACCACGACACGACATCATGCGCAAACGAATCAAGAATTGGCACTAGAAGGATGTGGAAGACTCTAGAAGACACCAGGAGGAACCAGGAGCCCAGAGGCTGCTAGGTGGGGCTGGCCGGCCTGGTGTCTCTGCCAGGTGGTCCCAGCTTTAGGTGACGACCTCCAATCAACCTCTACATCGCATCTCGGCCATTGTTTCAAGCTAGTTAGATCCGAGGGCTACGGTTCATCCCTAGGGGCTATATAACCAGGCTCAGACCCCCCTGAGGCATCAATTAATCATTCAATCATTGTTTAGTTCAGAGGTGTCCCTCGAAAGGATAACCTAGAGCTCCACCATCCCAGGGCATAGCTAGATAAGAATAGAATTAGAGGAGGCAAGCAACGCTTGGATTCTGGATCTAGTCATGAGAATGCTCGATAAAGCCTTGTATTTCTCTCTTGTATCAACAGTATTGATCTATTTGCTCTATTTGTTCTATATTGTCTGCTAGTTCATCTAGTTCATCTTCTAGCTCGTCTAGTTGATCGTGTTCTTACTCTAGTTCTTACTGTTCTTCTAGTTCTTGCTCTAGTTGATCATATTGTTATCAACTGATATGACTTGGTATTATTTCATATTCATAACTCATCTATTTTGATTATATGTTTAGCATAGTTAGATTAGCTTTGTGTTTATACCATGTTCGTATAGCGCTCATTCCGACGATCGAGGGGTGAGTGGTCGACATTGTGTAAGCGTGGTGCTTATACGTTGTTTACCTGCGGATGCACCATATATTCTAGGCTAGAAAGTGGTAGATCGCGGGTGTGACATTCCTATTGAGTCCTTTGTAGTCCACTCCCCGAATATAGGCCAAGTAAGACCCAATTTCATGGAAGTAAATCTTGCTCTATTCCTGATCTTCCTTAGCAATGTCTCTTGTGTATAGATATGAAGTGAGTCTAACCATGATTGCTAGATGTAATTGCACTAATTAATGTAGCCTATAACCTATAGTTAGAATATCATAGGAGTTAGTCTTTAATTTCTAGTTCTTGTTATGATAGCGACCAGAATGGAAAATGCTCTATGGAACCCCCTTTTAGGACTACCTTGATCTGTTTATCTTAATTATCTTTATTATGATTGATACCTGTTATGAGAAAGTGTGATGATCTAGTGGAACCCTTATCACAAGTGTGTGTGTGTGTGTTATAGTTTTTATTCTTTATACCTCCTGTGTCTTCCCAGTGGTAGAATTATAAATTACGATACCTGGAACTTTCCTGGGTGAAAGCTACAACGGGTGTATTTTATCTGTGCGCTTACGGATAACCTTCTTTCATATTTTATAAGTGCCATGATCATAAGTACAACCATATCTCTAGCGTCGTGTTAGGGATGACAACCTAGCTTAAGCGATGTTAGAGATGTCAACATGGAGATCATCTAAAACCCGCTCCAAACAATGTTACACTCATCATCCACAGTTGTGGTCGAGTTTGCTGTGTATCCTCCATTTGTCAAGCATTGTTGTTTACACCACTTCCCTGCAGTCGGACTGGACAATCTGTCAGTTGCAACCTGCATGTTGTGCTAGCACCTGTGTCACACTCATCATACACAGGATAAGTTGGCTAAATTGCACTACGTCCGAACTGAACTTGCGCAGCGGTCGATTTCGCTTTATCATGGCGGGCAACAGCACCCGCCAGTGGTGCAACGCCACGGTAAATCATGGGGCATGGCAGCGGGCGCTGGTGCCCGCTGCAGTTAATATCATTTACCACAGCGGGCACCATAACAGGCCCGCTGCGGTTAATCTCATTTACCGCAGCGGGCCTGTTAGGATGCCCGCTGCGGTAAATGCTCTGAAAAAATTTTAAAAAAAGAAGAACACCCTAGATAGGCCCGGCGAGGCCATCCACGGGCCTGACGAGCCCATCTAGGGTTGCTGCTCCACCGCCGCCACCGGATCGAGGTTGCTGCTTCTGCTCGTCTTGCCAGCGCTCACGGAGTCATGGCCGCCGTAGCTCCACCCGCCGGCCACGGAGACCGCGCATGAGCATGGCCAGCTGCTCGTCCTGCTCCATCTGCTTGCGCACGCGCTGGATCTCCTTGGACACGTCCCCGAACCTGTGTGCCGTTCACAGGCAAACATCTCAGCAAAGGTCACATGAGCGACAATGAAGAGCGTTCGACGATGAAAGAGGAAAGAGGCAGCACCGGACCACGAGTTTGAAACTTACGGTGTCGGAGAGGTCATGGCGGCTCCTGGTCCTGCCGTGAGAGGAGGAGGAGGTGGATGTAGAAGGATTGGGCTCTGTGGCGACGGCACGGACGCGTGGGAGCTATCCTCAACGGCGGCGGCGGGGGAGCGCCTGGAGGTGCGCGGCATGGCCGAAGCCGCCGCAGTGCAGGAGATGCGGCGCCACCACCGTGGCCTCCATCCCGGCTGCTGGACTCGGCCCACAGCAGCCGCAACCGCGTCTCTGGAGAAGCGAGCGAGGCCGGCGTGGCACTTGGCAGGCGTGGAGCGAGCGGGCGGCCACCACTCGTGAGGGAGCCGGATGAGAGGGAGAGGGAGACGGGTGAGAGTTGAGCACGAGTGAAAGAGAGGAGAGAGGGGAGTGCGAGGCTTGTGTGGTCGCCCGTGCGAGGCTGAACCGAGAAGTGTGAAAACACACGATCCGTGGGAGGGTGGAGGAGAGGCGGTGATTGGTGGGCGGGTGGGAGGCACGGATCGGTGACGTGGAGTTGGGATGGGCCGATTTACCGCAGCGGGCACCCTAACAGGCCCGCTGCGGTAACTATTAACCGCAGGGGGACTGCTAGGGTGCCCGCTGCGGTTAATATTTACCGCAGCGGGCCTGTTAGGGTGCCCGCTACGGTAGTTAAATTTTTTAAATAAAAAGGGAAAAGTTGGTTTTCTTTATTTTTGAAGCACTAAATGAGCTCAAATGAAAAATTTTCAAAAGCAAAATTGTTAAGCACATCAAGATGCACATTTGTTACATAGGATTTTTTTGCATTTGAGCATTTTTCAACAAAGTGTGGCCCTAAATTTACATTTGTTTCTTAAGGTTTCATAAACGTCCACGTAGGTTTCATGGTTTTGTAGCAAGTGTTTAATATCACTTTCTCAAATACAAAAAAATCCTATGTAACAAATGTTCATCATGATGAGTTTAACAATATTGCTATTCAAAAGTTTTTCATCCGGGGTCATTTAATGTCTCGTTTGACAAAGGTTGACCAAGTCCTTTTTTTTGGCCCAAGTTTGACCAAGTTTTTGAAGCTCTAGATGGTTTCAAAATGAAAACTTGTCAACAGCAAGTTTGCTCCACTAATCAAGATGAGTATTTGATACACTGACCATTTTTGCATTTGATAAATTTTAAATGATTCAAATTTGAAATTTCAAAAAAAAACATTGTTTGACCAAGTTTTTGAAACCCTAGATGGCCTCAACTCAAAAAGTAATGAATAGAAAGTTTGCTCTACTCATCAAGATGAACATTTGATACATTGACCATTTTTGCATTTGACAAATTTTGAATGATTCAAATTTAAAATTTCAAAAAACACATTGTTTGACCATGTTTTTGAAACCCTAGATGCCTCAACTCAAAAAGTAATGAATAGCAAGTTTGCTCCACTCATCAAGTTGAACATTTGATACATTGACCATTTTTGCATTTGGTAAAGTTTGAATGATTCAAATTTCAAATTTCAAAAAAACACATTGTTTGACCAAGTTTTTGAAACCCTAGATGGGCTCAACTCAAAAAGTAATGAATAGCAAGTTTACTCCACTCATCAAGATATACATTTCATACATGGACCATTTTTGAATTTGACAAAGTATCGGAAACTGTAGTTGTAAATTGATAAAGGTTGACCAAGTCCATATTTTTATTCCAAGTTTGACCAAGTTTTTGAAGCTCTAGATGGTTTTAAAATAAAAAATTTTAAATATACACTTTGTCAAACTCATCAAGATGAACATTTCATGTAATGGTCAACTTTTTATTTGATAAATTTTGAACGATTCAAATTTCAAATTTCAAAAAAAACACATTGTTTATAAGGGAAGGAAAAAGAAAGAAAAAATAAAAAACAGAAAAAAAGAAAAAATTGAAAAGATGGGCCGCGTGCACGGTTTATGGGCCGCGTGCATGGGCTGCTTTATGGTCTGGAGGCATTTGCCGCAACGGGCAGCGTAACAGGCCCGCTGCGGTAAATGGTCCATTAACCGCAGCGGGCCGCGTAACATGCCCGCTGCGGTAAATCTATTTAACGGCAGCGGGCCTATTACGCGGCCCGCTACGGTTAATGGACCATTTACCGTAGCGGGCCTGTTACGCTTCCCGCTACGGTAAATGGATCTTCCGCAGCGGGCCGGTGGGTGGCCGGCCGGCTGGGGCCGGCCACCCAACTACCGCAGCGGGCCACTTTGGCGCCCGCTGCAGGCCACCAAAGTGGCCTGCTGCGGTTAATCAAACCTGACATAGTGTTGGACGTTTCTGATTCCTTGGATTGATGCCTACACCAATGTAAAATAAGCGTAAAACACCTGCGTGGTCATTGATGATATGTTAATCGCATTCACAGATTACATGGGAGATATCAATTGGACTTAATTTTGTTCCATGGCAAGTACTCTTGCACGCGGCATGTAGAATCTTGACATGCGCTGAGCCATTTTTGTTTTCCAGAAAGAGGGGTATTTTTGTTACTAGGAAATGAAATTTTGATTGTAAAACTGATATATTGAACTGAGTTTTTTATTTTTACAAACACAATGTAAAACTCATTTGCCACGAACACATCCATTTCTGTTAAGGAGGCCTTCAGAGAGGAAATCAGTAAGCTTTTCGCCTTGCCTTTGTCTCAAATTGCCTTTTGATCAGATCTTAATTCAACAAAAAATGGAGGGCACAATCTTTTTTTAGATAAAGGAACCAAAGGTTCCGGCTTCAGCTTCTCACAAAAAGAGAGGCATCAGACCAAGCTTATTACAAGTTCACTCCAAACGAAACTCACATAGGTACAAACTAGTTTCCAAGGCGATAACTAAAGTTCCAACCATTTGAAGCAAAAATAAACATAGCTTTTGACTCTAAATTTCTGCATACTTATAGGATAATCACCATGTGTTTATCCAACCGTTGCAATGGAGCCTAAAACTGAAGCCAGTGTGTCTCCCTGAAGAGTACTTGCAAAAAAGTGTTTGGTTCACATTTATTAAACAACAAATCGTTCCTCTTGAGCCAAATAACCCAACAAATGGCCGCTGCGCCTGTCAATAATAAGAGATTGTATTTTTGTTGACCCAATTTAGGCCAACCGCCAAACATGTGGGCTAGGTTCCTTGGTGGTCTCAAACCAAAAACACAATGAACCATATGCCATAGAGCCTTAGCAACGATACAATCAAAGAATAAATGTTTTATGGTTTCTAGGCTACTGCAAAAGCTGCAAACCTTACTACCATTCCAATTTGTTTTGGCCAGATTATCCTTTGTGAGTATAACCCCTTTTTTTAGGAACCACAAGAAACTTTTAATTTTTAAAGGTAGTTTCATTCGCCAAATCTCTTGCGTAACCATAAACCCATTATTGACAAGGTGATTGTACATTGAATTAACCATAAAAGATCCATTTTTATGGAGCTGCCAGATCGACAAATTTGTTTGATTCCTCACCCAGGTTAATATCTAGAAGGCGTGCAACTAGATCATGCCATTGTGACAGTTTATTCCCTGTTAAAGCCCATCTAAAGGAAACATTTAGGGGGTAGACTATAAAACCTCGGCGACCGTTGCATGTTTTTTACCTACAATATTATAGAGATCTGGGTATTGAGTTTTAAAAGCATGGTTGCCTAATCAAATATCCTCTGAAAAACTGATTTGGGTACCGCTATTCAGTTTAAAGCAACCCAATCCAAGGAATTGATTCTTGACACCCTTAAGGCTACTCCAAAAATGGGAATCCCCAACTTTCTTCTCAATTTGGCTCAACTATTTATTTCTCATATACTTGTTTCTAATCAATTCTTGCCACATGCCATCATCATTGCATAGTTTAAAAAGCCATTTGCTCAAGAGGCGTTTATTCTATAAGTCTATATTAAGCACACCCATTCCGCCCTGTTCTTTTGGCTGACATAAAATGGGCCATTTAATCAATCTATATTTCTTCTTGTGACCATCATTTTGCTAGAAGAATCTAGATCTATAAAATTCTAACTTTTTGAGTACCCATCTCGGTATATCAAAGAAAGACATCATAGACATATGCAAACTAGATAGGATTGAGTTAATCAGCACAAGTCTCCCTCCTGATGAGAGTAATTTTCCTTTCCAGCTACTTAGTTTTTTCTCAAATCTCTCCTCGATTTGCTTCTAGCCTCTATTGGAAAGTTTTCTATAGTGCATT
This sequence comes from Themeda triandra, assembly GCA_018135685.1. Taxonomy (NCBI): domain Eukaryota; kingdom Viridiplantae; phylum Streptophyta; class Magnoliopsida; order Poales; family Poaceae; genus Themeda; species Themeda triandra. Next base: position 273,358 of record JAENPR010000449.1, read on the forward strand.
GGAATGCCTAGATATTTAAAAGGGAAAGCACCGATTTTGCAACCAAAGAGCTGCAAATATTGTATCTCACAATCCTTTGCTTGACCAAAATTGAAGATTTCACTTTCGTGGAAGTTAATTTTTAGACTAGACAATTGCTCAAAAACACAAAGCAACAATTTCATGTTCTTTGCTGGTTGTAAATCATGGTCCAGAAATATAACCGTGTCATCTGCATATTGTAGGATAAACAGACCCTTTGCTATTAAGTGTGGAATGACTCCCCTTATTAAATTGTCCTGTTTGGCCTTATTTAGAAAGATAGCCAGCATATCCACTACAATATTAAATAAAATAGGAGATGAAGGATAACCCTGTCTATGGCCTTTCTTGGTCTAAAAATTGGGCCCCAAATCATCATTTACTTTAATAGAAAAATTTCCGCCTTGGACTACTTTCCTAATCCAATTACACCAGATCGAGTCAAAAACCCTTCATTCTTAAACTTAATTATAAGAAATCTCAATTGACTTTATCATAAGGCTTCAAAGTCAATTTTAAAAACAATACCATCTTTTTCTTAGTGTGTAATTCATGGATAGTCTCGTGTAAGATAACTGCACCTTCCATGATGTTTCGACCAGGTAGAAAAGCCGTTTGCAACGGTTTGATTATTTTTTCGGCTACATTGGTGATCTTGTTAGTAAGCACTTTGGTAAAAATTTTGAAGCTATCATTAAGCAGACATATGCGTCTGTACTGCTATATCTGGTTAGCTTCTCTACTTTTTGGGAGAATAATTGTTCCAAAATTTAATGAGTTGAGCACCAAAGAACCCTCGTGGAATTCCTTAACAGAGCCATCAAGTCCTCCTTAATAACATTCCAGAAGACTTGATAAAACTCAGCCGGGAAACCATCTGGCCCTGGTGCTATATTATGTTTCATTTGGAAAACGCTTCTTTGATCTCTTCCTCCGAGAACTGTGCTACTAACATTTCATTTTCCTGTATAGAGACTTGAGGGATATCATCCCGACGAGATTCATCTAAGGACATAGGAATACTTTTTGATGGACCGAAAAGCTTTTTGTAATATTTTGTTATATATTCTTTTAGCTCCTTTTCGCCTTGGATCAAACCCTCCTCCTGCTCTAACCGGAAGATCCGAGACTTCCTACGTTTTCCATTGGCAACCAAGTGGAAGTATTTAGTATTGGCATCGCCTTCTAGCAGGTTTTTAACTTTTGCTCTTTGGTACCATTTTAATTCTTCTTCTCCCAATAAATCTGCCAACCTTTCATTCATTACATGCTTTAAGTTCAATTCATCCTGATCGAGTGGAGAGTATTCCACTTTCTTTTGTAACATATTTAATTTGTCAAGCAGTTGACTTTTTTCTTTTTTATTGATAGCGCTTATATTTTTTGCCCAACCCTTAGAAACTGGCGAACTCTATAAATCTTAGCATGCCATTTTTCTTAAGGAGTATGTCAACCTTGTGCTTCTGACCAAATCTCTTTGACCATGTCGAAGAAACCCTCTCGTAGGAACCATCCTAGTTCAAATTTACATTGAGGTGGCGTGGTCCTTCCAGCCGAGTCCCCCATATTAAGTAGTAGAGGTGTATGGTCAAAAATCTCCCGAGATATAGTGTGTACCGTAGTGTGCGGAAATTTCGATTCCCACTCGGTGCAAGAAAGAATTCAGTCCAGCTTTTCAAAAGTTGGAATCTCTAGAGAATTAGCCCAAGTGAGCTGTCTCCCAGATAATTCCAATTCTCACAAATTGACCACCTCAATTATGGCATTGAACAAAAAGGCCATCTATCACTATAATTTGTATTATTTTTCTCATTTGGGCCACGGATAATATTAAAATCACCACCTATCAGCATAGGTAAGGACTCTTTAGATCACAAATGCACTAGCTCAGCTAGAAAAGCCTGTTTTAAATGGTTTTGTGCGGCACCATAAATAGACACTAACAGCCATTGAAAATCATCTTGTTTATTTTTCAATTTAAATTTGATAAAAAAATCTCCTTCCTCAAGTTCGCTTATGTCAAAGATTGAGAGATCCACTCCTACTAACATATACCGAAATGGCCCTTAGGAGGTTCACAATGCCATAAATAATCCTTCCCACCACACAGGATATTCAGGATATTAGTGATAAAATCACTTCTCCAAGATTACTATAAGGCAACAAAATTTAACTCTTTTTCTTTGACCAAATTTGATAGGAACCTATGTTTTTTAGAGTCACCTAAACCATTACAATTCCAAAAAATACCTTTCGTCTTAACCAAATCAAGTTTGTTTCTCGCTCTTACTCTTTTATTCTTACACTTTCCTGTTTTCCTTATAGGGACATGTAAATCATCTAGACCACTTGCTTCCCCAAAGCCAAATCCCTCGACCACTTCCCCCACATAGCTGGTTCAGTGTGAGAAGATCTAATTCATCCTCAGATTCAAGGATAGAAAAGTCTAATTTACTGACAGTGTCCAATTTGTTGTTAGGACTTGGAACGGACAAAACCCTATCACTCTCTAGTTTTTTAAGTTTATTAATAAAAAAACTAGGATTAAGAGTCAGATCCCCCAATTTGATACCCAACTTACTAACAGTACTAGAAAGAGTATTATCTGAAAAAGAACTAAAGGAATCAACAGCAGGCATACCTTTCTGAATTGGTTCCTACAAATTCTTTTTTGCTTTGAGCTTGGCCGCCTTCTCAATTGACTCTTGATCTGCAAAGGCAGTGCTGCGTTTACTCTTTCTGGAAGAAGTAGCTCTTGCAGACATGGGCATTGCATTTTCCAATGTTAATTTTGAGGGACCATGTTTGGACTTATTCTGGTACGGCTTCCAAATTCAAATCTGCAGTGGCTTATAGAAATATGCTTGGACATCAAGAAATTGATCCAGCTTTCACATGGCTTTGGAGATCCTTTTGTCAGCCAAAACACAAAGTCTTTTGCTAGTTATTGCTAAGGATAGATTAAGCACTAGGAATATCCTTAAAAGAAAGATTTTTTTTTTGAAACTCATACTCGGCTCTTAGGCCCTTGTATTAACCAAATTGAGCTCAGCTATATCGTGAGCTACCAAATCAAATACAAATGCTGGGAGGGGGTCACCCACACCGAGGATTGACCCGGGCCCAACTCAAAGAAAGTTTAGCAATCTCGTACGCAGATGAGTTACATAGATGCGAGACATTAGACACTTTTGTACATCTAAAAGATTCATGGAGAAGCTCACGAATACACTTAAATAACACACCACGTAAAGCCAGATCTCTTGACATCGACATGATCGCCTCTCGCAACTGACTTGAATCAGTCTCCAGTTCAATCCTCAAAATACCATGCCTCTCTGCCAATTCCAGAGCAAATAAACATGCTACTGTTTCCATCGTCAATGCATCCATAGATGGAGAAATATTTGCCGCATCTGCTAACCCCTCATATTCCCGTAGCTCACCCCTAATCAAAATCTTAATCTCCAACAGCTCCATGAAAACACCCCTAATATTCACATACTCCCTCCGTCCCAAAATAAGTGTCGTTCTCGCTTTCTCGAGAAATAGCTACCGACAATTATATATTAATATTTATGCTAAGTAATTAGTATCATAGAAAAGATCTTTAAATCTAATTTTTATCAAAATTATTTAGAGATATAAATGTTGCATACATTTTCTACAAATCGAGTCAAACTTGTGGTATGAAAACCCAAAACGTCACTTTTTGGGACGGATGTAGTAGCTCGCAACGCAAACCCACCTAACCCTGACCCAAATCTGGATCAGCTCTGCACGCCCCCATGCAATCTTGCACTCCCTGCGGCGACCCTGTGATGATTGCAGATGACAAAGCCACATGCATCAGCACTGCCGTCCTTGAATGCACCATCAATATTTATCTTCAGCATTTCTTGCTCTGGTGGTACCCATACATTGTGAGTTATAACCGGAGTAGCTAGTACTACGTCATCACTCTGAATATCACTGAGCACCGAGTAAAAAAACACATACTATATCGGAGCATGTCTGTATGGATTCACCCACGTTTGCTTTGTTACGGGCATCCCATAATTTTCATAGTAGCACCACGGTCCCTAGACATTGATCTGACTTGAGGGTCAAAATTGCATCAACAAATTCTTCAGATGAACTGAATGTCCAACAGCATACCTCTGACACTTTCAAGTTGTAGCTCTCTCCAACAACGATGAGCCCGTTTGCATTTTAGAAAACAGTGAGCTCCATCTTCATCAAAGCGTTTGCAGACTGGACAAGTCATGCCCAATTTTATATTGTGCCGCTTAATATTGAGCTTCATGGCAAGACTATTATGAGCTACTCTCCAGATAAATTGCTTGATCTTCAGTGGGCAAGACAAGCGCCAAAGCTTTTTCCAAAGACCGCCATATACCTGTCCACCAGCACCACTTGAACTTTCACCACATTGGCGTTGCCTCTGTTGCTCCTCATTGTCCACAAGACATGATATGTAGACTTAACAGAAAAAGCCCCTTTCAGATCAAAGTGCCATGCAAGAAAATCTTCACAATTATGCCACAACAGAATAGCAAGGATATTCACCACACCTTCTTCCCAAGAAATGTCCCTAATGAGCTGATCATCCGACATACCTAAGATCGGATCAATTAGTTTGGCTACCTTGGGGATCAAGGTCCTTCCTCTCGGTGTACGTGGTCTTCTCAACAAACCTGCAGGTATCCATGGATCATCCCAAATTCTGATGTTCTCACCATTCCCAACACGCCAAATAATCCCTTTCTCTAGCACCTTTAGACTGCAAAATAAGCTGCGCCAGGTATATGAAATGCCCGGCTCCTCTTTTGCGGCCAGTACACGGCTTCCAAGGAATCATATAGTTCTGAAATATGCTCTTTAGTAGTGGAAGAAAACAACGGAACATACGCCCATTTGCTCAGCTGTGTTGGGGCTTATTAAATCTGAACATAATTCAGACAGGGGGAGGGGGCATTTGTAACACCTGAAAATTTGCATAATTTTAAAATAGTTAAATTGATTTAATTATGCATTTTTGTGAGCATTAAACATAGGCCAAATAATAATTTTATAAAATTAAAACTGATCATAGGTCAAGAAGCATGTGTGAGCATTCATGCCGGTGCATTGTTTTGTTCTCAGTGCAGTTTGTTTTTGGTTTGAATCAAAACAGATTTGAAAATCTATTTCAGAATCCCTTTGAAAAGCTAGTTCAAATAAAAGAAAAAGGTTTTCCGTTTCCCTCCCTTGCTCTTTTTCTATTCCGGGCCCGAGCAGCCTTCTTCCTTTTGCTCAGCCCACTCCTCCTTTCTCTCTCTGGCCCGAGTGGCCACTCCTTTCCCCGGCCCAGCTCGGCCTGCTCCTTCCTCCTTTCGGCCCACTCCTTCTTTTCCTCTGGCCATTTCTGTTCCTGGGCCGCAGCGCACAAAGCCGGCCCAAGCAAGCAGCAGCAGCCAGCGCCGCCTCCTCCTTTCTCCCTGCCGCCGACACCCAGGACCCACAGGTCAGCGGCGTCTCCCACCTCCCCGCTCGTGCCGAGCCGGACTCGAAGGCCGACCGCTTCGCGATTTCCGCGCCGCACCAACGCCGCGCTCGCGTGCGCGCCAAGCAAAGCCGGCCTATAAAGCCTATGCTCGCGCCGCCTCACGCACCTCCGAAACCCTAACGCGCCGCCTTCGCGAGCTTAAACCCTAGAGCGCAGCGCCGCAAGTTCCGCCACCGCCTTCACCTTCGATTCCGCCGAGTTCGTCGCCCTAACCTCGTAATCGGTTGGACGCCGGGATTCTCCTTGCCCTTGCGAGCTCGCCAAGCTATTTTTCTCGCGATTTCGTGCTCTGTGTTGACTCCGTGCGCCTCGCCGAACTTTGCAGGAGGAGCTCGCCGCCACCCGCCGACCGTCCGCCCGCCTCCTTGGCTCCCATCTTCTCCGTAGGTGAGATCCCCGCGGTCTCCTCTTTCGATTGGAGCAAGCCCCGAGTCAAACCGAGGTCGGTAGGGCAGGTTTTCCGTCGCGCCGCCGAGCTTCGCTCGCCGCCGGCCATGGCGCCGCCGCGCGGGTCATCTTCTCCCGCCGGCCATCCTCTCTGTTGCCCACGATCTAATCCGGATCGTTCAACCCAGATCCGATGGCCACCAGTGGCCAATACCCCTTCGCCCGCCACTTTTGCAGAAAAGTCCCTTGGTTCTGTTAGATTCAATTAAGAATCCTTTGCGCACTGCTCATTTTACGTTTTCCTCTCCGGGAAACGTAATCTGTTCTGTTCAGATTGAAAATACGCTTTCTCTTATTTACAGTTTTGCCATCCAGATTCAAATGCTCATATCTTCTCCGTTTTAGCTCCGATTTAGATGATCTTTATGTCCATGTGATCGTAGCGACGCATAGAATATTTTTATGAACTCCTTTTAATCTTTTTATTCTGTTTGTTGTACTGTTCTAATAGAATTATATGTTTGCTTCGTGTATGTATGAATCGGATGCTTGATTGTTGCTGCTTGTTGGTCGCGGTTGCGTTCAGACGGTGAGGGTTTCGTTGAAGGCCCGAATTTCTTTCAAGACCAGCAGGAACCCCAGGAGCATTTGGATCAAGGCAAGTATAGTAGGACCATCCTTGAGTCCTATTCATTAATCCACTAAATTGCATATGCATGTGTCTTGCTATCCTACTAGTTTTACCTAGTGATTGATTACCGTTGCCTTGACGACTTGGGATATGCATGATGGGTAGTGATGCTAGTGCTTTTACCATGATCTTGTAACATGATTAATTAATTATGCAACCTTCTTAAGATGACTTATTTGTATGTGATCATATGGGACTTAACGTGCCACTGTGGGAGCTACATGGCTCTGGCTCTAGTTGTGCCTAGGACCTTTTCTAGCGAGTTAGAGGATTTGCGAGTTGGGTATAGGGCGGCTTCTCCATGGTATGTATAGCCGGGTAGGTATTGTGCTACTTTGGGAGGAGGGATTCCCTACATCCGATGACCCTGCAGCCCTATCTTGTTAGACGAACCTATGCATAACTTTATAGTGAACCCTGCCGGTTTTCCTTGGTAGAGAACTAAGAGGCTGATCCCCTCGGGCGAAAGGGCAAATCACGACTCACAGGGAAAGGGTACACCTCTGCGCAGAGTTAAATCGATTATCGTCCGTGCCCACGGTTAGGGCGGCCTTGAGACATTGCATTATAAGTGATCACCCTCATTAATTATGTTTTATGCTATAATAATGTTTAAGTTATCTTTATCATGTTTACTTGATCATGTGGTTTGGGAACACTACCTTGATGCTAATTGCTAAAATATGATATACACTAAAAGCTAATGCGGTTAACCAAAGGTCGGCCTTTTGAGCTTCATATACCCCCTGCTATGCTTGCTAAGTACGTTGTACTTACACTTGTTTTACTTCATTACTTGGAAAATCCCGGATGGGTAACAGATGAGGATTGGACTGAGAGCTACCGCCATGATTACTAGCTTGAGTCAACCAGTTGACGTGTCCCTGTGTTGAAGCTTCCGCTATTGAGAGTCTACCATCGTTTGAGAGTTTAGTAGTGTTTGAGAGTCTACCTTTATTACTATTTATTTATGTAAAGACTATGTGATGTTTATTCATTCGTATTGTAATAAACTTTGAGATGGTACAATTTATTCGATTTGTCAACTTATGTGGATGACTTCTGGGGATTCACATAAGGCTTGGATACGCCTCATTCTTGTCCTTAAAAATGGGCGTGACAGATTGGTATCAGCTCCTTGTTGACTGTAGGACGCAAGCCTAGTTAGAATGGTCGTTTTAGCTCTCTTGTTTCACTTAATTCTTGCTTTCCATCTCAATCTTGTTAATTTATAAATTTTTATGCTTTTCTATCTTATCTATTGTGAAAAACTTGTTTCTAATCTAAATCCCTCTAATTTCGTAGATGACTCGTGACCACAAGACGCTCGCATCTCCACCGGAGGGTACTACCCACCTCGTGCGGAATCTGAGGATGGTGCAGTGTCAGATTGGGATAGTGAATATGAGAGAGATGTCCATCCAGCACCGGTGCAGGCGCCAACTCAATTGCCATCTCCTACTCCTGCGCTCGAAGAAGAAGAAGAAGATCCCGAAGAAATAGAGCCAGTAGAAGAGGATGAAGAGGAAACGGTGCCTGTGATCGACATCAGTAGTGATGAAGAGGAAGCCCAAGAAGAAGATGTGCATGTTGGTGTGCAGCATGGGTCGCCTCCACACGGAAACTCACCTTCGCATGGAGGTTCACCGTCTCATGGGAGTTCGCACCCTCAAGGAAGCTCTGGTGGAGAAGGAGGTCCAAATCCACCAATGGGATGGATTATGAAAGATCACTTCCCCGATCCTACTACCATCTACTCCAAGTTTCACTACCGCTTGGTGAGGTTGCTCGTGAAGCATTATTCTCGATTGGGAAGCTGGTCCGTCGTACGTTTGTACGAGTACCGTCATCCTTTGCAAGCAACTCATTGGAGGGCGATGGTGGTTGTCACTTCAAAGACAGCAGAGAGGGAAAGCAAGCTGAGATGGAATTCTTTCATCCTACACAATGCGCCACCATGAGAGAGAGCATTGATGAAGCCGCCGGAGCTTGGGTGTATCTCCGGGTTATCGCCCGGAAGCCGTGGAGGATGAAGTCGATCGCTACTTACCTGTTGGGAATCAACACGAAGAAGGTTGGACTATGGAGAATGCTGGGGGTTTAGTGGAACCCGCTGCTCGACAGGTGGGCGATCTAGCTGTCGACTTGATGTACAAGTGTGATCAACTTCGTGAAAAGCTGCATGACACTGAGGAGGCGCTCAAGAAGATGATGACGGAGGAGGATGATAAAAGGGAAGCTAGAGGAGAAGCAAGACTTTACGACAAGTTTGAAGCCCCATCTCGTCCATAGGACTAGGATCATCCTATATATATCGTTGTCGCTAGTATCGTTTTGTCTAGTCGTTAAAGAGTCATTTTTGTTAAGTGAACCTTGGTGTGCTCGTTGAGTTGTTTTTATGAATTTTGATTGAGTTGGAATTTTTGTAATGAGTGCTGGAAAGTTATGGGCTTGTCCATAATGTTCCTTAGTTAAACATATTAGTGTTTGGGGTCTTTTATAAAGATATTTTGGGTCTATCTCGTTTCTGTCCCCTGCTGAAAGTTCTGAGCAGTCTGCAATGTTTCTGTTATATCTCGAAATTGGCTACTGCAAATCTGGTGAAAATTTTATAGCAATAACTAGACTTCTGTAGCTTTCCAATGGTGCAAAATCACGTTAATATCTATCTTGAGTTGTGAGATTCATTGGTCACAATTTGAGGTTTCTGCGCAGTCTGGAAGTCAGAAACAGTTTCTGTTGCGACCTCTTTTTGGCAATTTTAATCACCGAATCTGTAAAAATATTCTGAATAAAAGTCATAGCTAACTTCATAAGCTTTCCAACCATATAAAGTTTTCCTGAATTGGATATCTGGAACGTCAGTTATGGTTGTTTTTCTGAACTGTTGTTACTGCATCTCGCCCAGAAAATTTCAGAATCAATATCTTATGGCAGAATTGTGGTAATGATGGTTTTTATATGAATTGGAATGCAGATGCCGCCAAGGAGAGACGCCAACCCGCCACCAATGACTCAGGAGGAGATGATGGCTATGCATGGACAGCTGCAGGGAGGAGCACAAACATGGTGGGATTCCTACAGAGCTTCTCGTCCCCACAATGCTCCTGCTATCACTTGGGATGAATTTGTCAGAGACTTCAAGGCGCACCACATTCCGATGGGCTAATTGAAGAGAAGCAAGAGGAGTTCGGGAACCTCGGGATGGGCAACATGACCATGAGCGAGTATCACAACAAGTTCAATGAGCTTGCTCGCTATGCGCCCAATGAAGTGAGAGAAGAAGGCGACAAGAGGCGCCACTTTCTCAATGGCATATACTATGAGCTGAGGTTGCAGTTGGCTGGTCAGAAGCATGCCTCCTTCCAGGAACTGGTGAATAGCGCTATTGTGCTTGACAATATGCGCAGGGATAAGGACAGGAAGAGGCGGATGGAAGGACAGGGATATGGGAGCAACACTCGCTCCCGTTCCAACTATCAAGGCCATCAGCAGAGGTACCAGGGACCAGTGAGTCAGTGGAACCGTGGTCAGAACCAGCAAGGGAACCGGTATCCACAACGTCACCAGTATGGGAGCCAGCAGAACAATGGGAATCAGCAGCAGAATGGGAATCAGCGCACACCGCAGCAGCAGGGCAACCAGACACCTCGTCCCGAGTGCTCCTAACAACATTCCCTGTCAAGACGGGACTCCGGGCACTCCTCTAGTGTGTTACCGCTGTGGTCGGTCACGGCCATTATGCTAACAACCGCCCCAACCCACCGAAGCAGCGGACGCCTCGAGCGTGAGTGGCAATGCTAGGTCCTATGCTACATATGGGAATGTCAACCATGTCTCCACCGAGTCAAGCACAAGAGGCAAGCGCTAATGAGGCACCGAGAGATTATGTATGGGTACGTTTAGCATCAACTCTATCCCCGCTACAATTCTTTTTGATTCGGAGCTTCTCATACTTTCATATCACAAGCATTTGTTAGAACACATAGTATACCCCTACTTGCCATGAAAGAAATGTTAGTAAACTCACCGGGAGGGGGTATATCAGCTTCTCTATATTGTCCTTCGGTTAGTGTCTCCTTAAGGGGGGTAGACTTCACTGCCAGTCCGATCGTGTTGAGTGCCTCTGGAATTGATCTTATTCTGGGATTGGATTGGATGAAGCAACATGGAGTGGTTATACAGTGTAAAGAGAAGGTTGTGGTTCTAACAACACCAAAAGGGGATCGTATAAGTGTTGCTGTAGTGGAGAAGACACCTACTGTGGCAGTTGTGAATCTGGTAGAAGAAGATGCTACACCTCAGAACCAGATCGTGGAGGAGTTTGCAGATGTTTTTCCTGATGATTTGCCAGGTATGCCACCTGACCGTGACATTGAGTTTATTATTGAGTTATTACCTGGTACTGCACCTATTGCTAAGCGTCCATATAGAATGGGGGTTGATGAATTAGAAGAACTTAAGAAACAGTTGAAGGAGTTGCTGGACAAAGGTTTCATACGTCCTAGTGCATCTCCATGGGGCGCTCCAGTGATCTTTGTGGAGAAGAAGGATGGGACTCAGCGGATGTGTGTTGACTATCGCTCTCTCAATGAGGTGACCATCAAGAACAAGTATCCATTGCCTAGAATTGAAGACTTGTTTGATCAACTCAGAGGTGCCCGTGTGTTCTCCAAGATCGATCTACGTTCTGGTTATCATCAGTTGAAGATCCGTAGCTCAGATGTACCGAAGACAGCCTTCACTACAAGGTATGGGCTATATGAGTATACCGTTATGTCTTTTGGATTGACCAATGCACCTGCCTACTTCATGTACATGATGAATAAGGTGTTCATGGAGTATCTTGACAAGTTCGTAGTGGTTTTCATTGATGATATTTTGGTGTTCTCCAAGAATGAAGAAGAGCATGCTGAACATCTGAGGTTAGTACTACAGAAGCTGAGGGAACATCAGTTGTATGCTAAGAAGAGCAAGTGTGAGTTCTGGCTGAAGGAAGTTTCGTTTCTGGGTCATGTTATTTCCAATGGAGGTATAGCAGTGGATCCAAAGAAGGTGAAGGACGTTCTTGATTGGCAACCGCCTGTTGATGTGGGACAGATTCGCAGTTTTCTTGGCATGGCTGGTTACTATAGGAGATTCATTGAAGGGTTCTCCAAGATAGCTAAACCATTGACAGCGTTGCTAGAGAAGAATGCTAAGTTTGTGTGGTCGATAAGTGTCAAGCCGGTTTTGAAACATTGAAGGAGAAGTTGACTACATTTTGTCTTGACATTCCCCGATTTGAGCAAGAAATTCTCTATCTATTGCGATGCATCACGTCTTGGTTTGGGTTGTGTGTTGATGCAAGAAGGGAGAGTTGTTGCATATGCATCAAGGCAGTTGAGGAAGCATGAGTTAAATTACCCTACTCATGACTTGGAGTTAGCAGCTGTGGTTCATGCTCTGAAGATCTGGAGACACTATCTAATTGGGCATAAGTGTGACGTCTACACTGATCACAAGAGTTTGAAGTACATATTCACTCAGTCAGATCTGAATCTGCGACAACGTCGTTGGTTAGAGTTGATCAAGGACTATGATCTGGAAGTGCATTATCACCCCGGGAAGGCGAATGTTGTAGCCGATGCTCTTAGTAGAAAGAGTTACACTGAGCTTCAGACGACAACTATGACTGAAGAGTTGTGTGCTGAATTTAACTACTTAAATCTTGGGTTGGTCATTAACAGTGTAGAGGTAGAGGTGACACCTACTCTAGAGCAAGAGATATACAAGGGCCAATTAGAAGATGAGAAGTTAAAGGAAATAGCTGGGAATGTAGTCATTGGCAAGGCGCACTGGATTCCGTTGGATGAGAATGGTGTACTATGGTTTGGGAAAAGGATTTGTGTGCCCGAGGTGAAGACCATAAGAGATGCAATTCTGCGAGAAGCACATGAATCGGCTTACTCTATTCATCCTGGGAGTACTAAGATGTACTTAGATCTTAAAGAGAAGTATTGGTGGTATGGCTTAAAGAGGGATGTAGGCGAGTATGTTGCTTTGTGTGACACGTGTCAACGTGTGAAGGCGAACATCGAGGCCAGCTGGGTTGTTGCAACCAATGAAGATACCGAGTGGAAGTGGGAAGAAGTTGGAATGGACTTCATAGTGGGATTACCACGCACAATGAAGGGTTATGATTCGGTATGGGTGATAGTGGATCGACTAACCAAGGTAGCACACTTCATACCTGTCAAGACCACTTACACCGGTCCACAGTTGGCTCAGTTGTACATGGAAAGAATTGTATGTTTGCATGGGGTGCCGAAGAAGATTGTGTCAGATAGAGGTACTCAATTTACGTCTCACTTTTGGAAGGCAGTTCATAGTGCTTTGGGAACCAAACTGAATTTTAGTACTGCTTATCACCCTCAGACTGATGGTCAGACTGAAAGGATTAATCAGATATTGGAGGATATGTTAAGAGCTTGTGCTTTACGGTATGGTGCTATTGGGACAAGAGCTTGCCTTATGCGAGTTCTCATACAACAACGGCTATCAACGAGTCTCAAGATGGCACCGTTTGAAGCTTTGTATGGTCGTAAGTGCGGGACTCCTTTGTTTTGGAATCGACCGGTGAAACACAAGTGTTTGGAACGGATGTGCTTAGATCAGTGAAGAGCAAGTCGAATGATTAGAGAGAACCTAAGAGTGGCACAGTCTCGTCAGAAGAGCTATGCAGATACTCGCAGGCGTGAGCTAGTTTTCAAGGAAGGTGACCATGTGTACTTGAAGGTGTCACCTATGAGGAGTGTGAAGAGGTTTAACATGAAAGGGAAATTAGCTCCGAGGTATGTTGGTCCATTCAAGGTGCTTAGTAGACGGGGTGAAGTGGCTTATCGGTTGGAGTTTCGAGAAACTGGCTGGTGTGCATGATGTGTTCCATGTGTCTCAACTCAAGAAGTGTTTGCGTGTGCCGGAAGTAGAGGCAATACCCTTCGAGGAACTTACAGTTGGGGAGGATCTTACCTATGAAGAGTTTCCAGTAAAGGTTTTGGAGACAGCAGAAAGAGTTACTAGGAGTCGGACTATCAAGATGTTGAAGGTTCAGTGGAATCGGTATTCTGAGGCAGAGGCAACTTGGGAAAGAGAAGAGGAATTGAGGAAGGCATATCCATGGTTCTTCGAGTAAGCAGCTCAATCTCGAGGACGAGATTTCTTTTAAGGGGGGTAGAGTTGTAACACCTGAAAATTTGCATAATTTTAAAATAGTTAAATTGATTTAATTATGCATTTTTGTGAGCATTAAACATAGGCCAAATAATAATTTTATAAAATTAAAACTGATCATAGGTCAAGAAGCATGTGTGAGCATTCATGCCGGTGCATTGTTTTGTTCTCAGTGCGGTTTGTTTTTGGTTTGAATCAAAAGAGATTTGAAAATCTATTTTTAATCCCTTTGAAAAGCTAGTTCAAATAAAAGAAAAAGGTTTTCCGTTTCCCTCCCTTGCTCTTTTTCTATTCTGGCCCGAGCAGCCTTCTTCCTTTTGCTCAGCCCACTCCTCCTTTCTCTCTCGCCCGAGTGGCCACTCCTTTCCCGGCCCAGCTCGGCCTGCTCCTTCCTCCTTTCGGCCCACTCCTTCTTTTCCTCTGGCCATTTCTGTTCCTGGGCCGCAGCGCACAAAGCCGGCCCAAGCAAGCAGCAGCAGCCAGCGCCGCCTCCTCCTTTCTCCCTGCCGCCGACACCCGGGACCCACAGGTCAGCGGCGTCTCCCACCTCCTGCTCGTGCCCGAGCCGGACTCGAAGGCCGACTGCCTTCGCGATTTCCGCGCCGCACCAACGCCCGCGCCTCGCGTGCGCGCCAAGCAAAGCCGGCCTATAAAGCCTATGCTCTGCGCCGCCTCACGCACCTCCGAAACCCTAACGCGCCGCCTTCGCAGAGCTTAAACCCTAGAGCGCAGCGCCGCAAGTTCCGCCGCCGCCTTCACCTTCGATTCCGCCGAGTTCGTCGCCCTAACCTCGTAATCGGTTGGACGCCGGGATTCTCCTTGCCCTTGCGAGCTCGCCAAGCTATTTTTCTCGCGATTTCGTGCTCTGTGTTGACCTGTGCGCCTCGCCGAACTTTGCAGGGAGGAGCTCGCCGCCAAATCTCGCCGACCGCCGTCCAGCCGCCTCCTTGGCTCCCATCTTCTCCGTAGGTGAGGTCCCCGTGGTCTCCTCTTTCATTTGGAGCAAGTCCCGTGTCAAACCGAGGTCGGTAGGGTAGGTTCCCGTCGCGCCGCCGAGCTTCGCTCGCCGCCGGCCATGGCAGCCGCCGCGCCGGTCATCTTCTCCGGCCGGCCATCCTCTCCTGTTGCCCACGATCTAATCCAGATCGTTCAACCCAGATCCGATGGCCACCAGTGGCCAATACCCCTTCGCCCGCCACTTTTGCAGAAAAGTCCCTTGGTTCTGTTAGATTCAATTAAGAATCCTTTGCGCATCGCTCATTTTACGTTTTCCTCCGGGAAACGTAATCTGTTCTGTTCGATTGAAAATACGCTTTCTCTTATTTACAGTTTTTGCCATCCGATTCAAATGCTCATATCTTCTCCGTTTTAGCTCCGATTTAGATGATCTTTATGTCCATGTGATCGTAGCGACGCATAGAATATTTTTATGAACTCCTTTTAATCTTTTTATTCTGTTTGTTGTACTGTTCTAATAGAATTATATGTTTGCTTCGTGTATGTATGAATCGGATGCTTGATTGTTGCTGCTTGTTGGTCGCGGTTGCGTTCAGACGGTGAGGGTTTCGTTGAAGGCCCGAATTTCTTTCAAGACCAGCAGGAACCCCAGGAGCATTTGGATCAAGGCAAGTATAGTAGGACCATCCTTGAGTCCTATTCATTAATCCACTAAATTGCATATGCATGTGTCTTGCTATCCTACTAGTTTTACCTAGTGATTGATTACCATTGCCTTGACGACTTGGGATATGCATGATGGGTAGTGATGCTAGTGCTTTTACCATGATCTTGTAACATGATTAATTAATTATGCAACCTTCTTAAGATGACTTATTTGTATGTGATCATATGGGACTTAACGTGCCACTGTGGGAGCTACATGGCTCTGGCTCTAGTTGTGCCTAGGACCTTTTCTAGCGAGTTAGAGGATTTGCGAGTTGGGTATAGGGCGGCTTCTCCATGGTATGTATAGCCGGGTAGGTATTGTGCTACTTTGGGAGGAGGGATTCCCTACATCCGATGACCCTGCAGCCCTATCTTGTTAGACGAACCTATGCATAACTTTATAGTGAACCCCGCCGGTTTTCCTTGGTAGAGAACTAAGAGGCCTGATCCCCTCGGGCGAAAGGGCAAATCACGACTCACGGGGAAAGGGTACACCCGCACGCAGTTAAATCGATTATCGTCCGTGCCCACGGTTAGGGCGGCCTTGAGACATTGCATTATAAGTGATCACCCTCATTAATTATGTTTTATGCTATAATGATGTTTAAGTTATCTTTATCATGTTTACTTGATCATGTGGTTTGGGAACACTACCTTGATGCTAATTGCTAAAATATGATATACACTAAAAGCTAATGCAGTTAACGTTAGTGTCGGCCTTTTGAGCTTCATATACCCCCGCTATGCTTGCTAAGTACGTTGTACTTACACTTGTTTTACTTCATTACTTGGAAAATCCCGGATGGGTACGGATGAGGATTGGACCGAGAGCTACCGCCATGATTACTAGCTTGAGTCAACCGGTTGACGTGTCCCGTGTTGAAGCTTCCGCTATT
Organism: Themeda triandra; assembly: GCA_018135685.1. NCBI lineage: Eukaryota > Viridiplantae > Streptophyta > Magnoliopsida > Poales > Poaceae > Themeda > Themeda triandra. The sequence continues at coordinate 289,778 of JAENPR010000449.1, forward strand.
GAGAGTCTACCATCGTTTGAGAGTTTAGTAGTGTTTGAGAGTCTACCTTTATTACTATTTATTTATGTAAAGACTATGTGATGTTTATTCATTCGTATTGTAATAAACTTTGAGATGGTACAATTTATTCGATTTGTCAACTTATGTGGATGACTTCTGGGGATTCACATAAGGCTTGGATACGCCTCATTCTTGTCCTTAAAAATGGGCGTGACAGCATTGAGAATGTGATGGCTATCAAAGAGCAAAATGCAAAGCCAATTCTTCATGGTAGTAGTCATTCTCATGAGTTGGATAATCTGGAGGGCTAAGTCTATAATTGACCGAGTCTTAGTTTCATTTTCTTTGTTTCTTAAATTCCTGCCTATGGTAAAATGTTTTAGTTTTTCCTAAAAAATTTTGTAGGGACTTTGGCCCCCCTCTAGTTCCTAAAAAACAATATAAAACTCATCGACCTCTCCCCGGGGCACTTAATACGATTCTAAAGGCGCTCGGGGGGGAGGGCGACCGGGGGCCACTACCAGGCGCCCCCGCTCCACACCGGCCTCTAGGCCACCGCCGCCGTGCTCCTAGCTAGTGGTGGTAGCGGCCCGCCGCGGAGCCCAAAAAGGCCTCCTGTGTCACCAGCTCCTCCTCTGTCCTCTCCCTCCACCTCCTCTTGCTCTTCCACCTGTGAAACCCTAGGCTCCAAGGGGCGACCACCGATGGCCCAGGAGCGTGGATCTAGGTCTCTTGCGATTAGATCTAGTGCCCAGGAGCGTGGATCTAGGTCTCTTGCGATTGGATCTAGTGCCCCCCACCCTGGATCTGGTGGCCGGCCGGTTGGTGCAGCAGCTAACAGGCGGGACGTGCTCGGGCAACCAGGCAGCCGGCAGGCAAGCTGGCACACCTCCAACCTGGTCCAGCGCTCGACGTGGTGGCTGCGGCGGGGCTTAGGCCCTGGTGCGTAGCCCTCATCCCACACGGCGTCAGATGGTGTCTTCACTTGGGCGGCCATGTAGGGCATGGGTCCTTGTGTTTTGTTAGATATATTATGCGTAAGACCCTATATAATATTCAATAAATCAAACAATTGTATGGCATGCGAGAGTTTTGGATGGTTGGTTTTGCCATTCAAAGGTTGCAAGAGTTTCCTTGTGAGTTGGAAGTTTCTGCAATTAATTGTGTGAGTTTTTCTTCTTAACATGGAAGTTTCCATGATGACGAGAGTTACTGCATAAGTTACCGTCTCTTGGCTCTCATGCATTGGTGGAGTGGATATGAGGTGTGCCTCTTGCGCTTCATCTCCCGTGACCACGTTATAAAACCTCATGTCCGTCATTCTCTGAGGAATTGGGTTCAAAAAACAATTCCACTGCTTCTGCTACTGTTGAGTTCTCCCCGTCCCGTACCTTTGCACGCACGAAGCATCGGGAGAGCAGGTGCCTCTAGAACCCTCGTCCATTTGTGAACCTTGCATGGGGTGTGCGGCGATTAGGTTTTCGGGGAGCGACTACGCGACTGCTCGATTCACGTCTTCATCATCTTCTTCCTGGTGATCGCTCGCGGGACTGCACTGCGTACCCCGTCCTGCACCGACTATGATCCACTACTTCAAGCAATGCACTAATCTGCACACCATGACTGGAGGTGCTAGTGCGAGTGGAGCATCCGTTGCCTTCGGCATGGGACCCTCCTCTGGGTGCATTCTCAACTTATCTTTAGTTTGTATCATCGTATCTTCTGTTCTCTATGATATGTTTATCATGCCATGTTTATATGTGTCTTGTGTTCTGTATAATATACTTATCATCCCATGTTTATATATGTTTCACTTTGTTATGCGTTACATGCCTTGTCTATATGTGTTTAATCATGTTATGTTTATTCACATGCTTTATGATCTTGCTGGTATGTTTTGTATGCCATGGTTTAATGCTTTTGATCATGTTTATGATATTCATATGAACATAGATGATGCTATGATATTATTTCTTATTTTCTTATATGTCGTCATCATGATATTGTCATTTTTTGGATTTAAATGACATAGAAATTGCCTAAATTTCTAACATTCTAAAAACCTAATATTAGGCAATTTTCTCTCGGTGGTTTTCTTTGCCGCTTTGAAGCCAAATGTTTTTGAAGGCAAAAACTTCTTGATATAGCATGCCAGAATGGAATTGTGGTTAACCGCTATGAATGTCTATCACGCTGCATAGGGAAGCCTAAGAACTTGACTCATGAGGAAGAGACTAAGTTTCGGGCTGCCGATAACCTGTTTCGAGGCGCTGTGATTAGTGCTCTTCATAGCAAGTATGAGAAAAACTACATCAAGTACAACACAGGCAAAGAATTGTGGGATGCTCTTGAGGGAAAGTTTGGAGTTATTGATGCTGGTAGCGAGCTGAACCTCATGGAGCAGCTGTATGACTACAAGATGGTTGAGAACCAGTCTGTAGTGGAATAGGCTCATGAGATTCAGGCACTAGCTAGGGAACTTGAGCATTTTCCTTGTCTATTGCCTGACAAGTTTGTTGGCGGTATAATCGCCAAGTTACCACCTTCTTCGAAGGATTTTGCTACCTCTTTGAAGCACAAGAGACAGGAGTTCAATGTGGCTGAGCTCATTGGTACTCTTGATGTTGAGGAGAGGGCAAGAGCAAAGGACAATCATGGAAAAGAGACTGAGTCCTCTACTACAAATATGGTGCAAAAAAGGAACTCATTTGTATTCCATAAGAACAAGAAGAAAAACTAGAACAAGCAAGAGAATATCCTAAAGCCAAATCGATTTGCTCATTTCAAGAAGAAAAACACTAACAAGAAAAAAGGTTGTTGCTTTGTTTGAGGGAGTGAAGAGCATTGGGCAATTGAGTGCCTAGACCACAAATTTAAGCAAGAGAAAAATCAGCAAACATGGTAACTAGTGAAAATGGAGCGGGAACATGGGTATGGTAATTTTTTACCATTTGTTCTTTCAGTTGTCATTCACACGAGTGGAGGATGGACAGTGGTACCAATATTCATGTATGTGCTGATGTGTCTCTTTTTGCTTCCTATCAGGTCGGTGCGAGTGGAGCCCTGGTGATGGGGAATGGCTCACGTGCGCATGTTCTTGGTGTTGGTACGGTCGTTTTGAAGTTTACTTTGGGAAAGGCGTTGCTATTGAAGAACGTGCAGCATGTGCCTTCCATCAAGAAGAATCTTGTTAGTTGTTCTATGACGTGTCGTGATAGCTATAAGGTTGTGCTTGAGGCTAATAAATGTGTTATGTTGAGACATGGTATGTTTATTGGTAAAGGTTATGACTGCGAAGGTCTGTTCCACTTATCGTTGCTTGATGTGTGTAATAAGATCATGAACACTGTTAATATTTCAGACGAGTCAGATTTATGGCATTCACATTTCTTTCATGATAATTTTGGCTGTCTTATGCGGTTAGCAAATATGAATTTAATTCTGAAATTTAACATGGTCAAAGGTTTCAAGTGCCATGTGTGTGTGCAATCAAAACAACCGTGCAAGCCTCACAAAGTGTGAGGTGAGGAATCGGCACCTCTAGAACTTGTTCATTCTAATTTATGTGAAATGAATGGAGATTTGACTAAAGGCGAGAAAATGATACTTCATGACTTTTATAGATGATTGTACTAGGTTTTGCTATGTGTATCCCTTGAAAACAAAAGATGAAGTGTTAAATATTTTTAAAGCCCTATAAGTTGAGGCAGAAAATCAACTTGAAAGGAAAATAAAGTGGTAAAGGTCTGATCAAGGTGGAGAATATTTCTCTAGTGAATTTTCTAAATTCTGCATGGAACATGGTATTGTTCATGAGAGGACACCGCCATACTCACCGTAGTCTAATGGAATTGTTGAAAGGAAAAGCCACACTCTCATAGAGTTGGTGAATGCCATGTTGAGTACTACGGGATTATCCAAGGAATGGTAGGATGAGGCAATTTTGACAAGCATGTCATGTCCTAAATAGAGTTCCAACAAAGAACAAAGAAATCACACCATTTGAGGAATGGGAAAAGAGAAGATTAAATCTCTCATATTTGCGCACTTGGGGTTGTTTGGCTAAAGTTAATGTGCCAATTAACAAGAAGTGTAAACTTGGGCTTGAAACTATCGATTTGTGTGTTCCTTGGTTACGCCTTTCACAAAGTTGGGTATAGGTTTTTAGTTATAAACTCGAAGTACTGCGACATGCATGTTGGTACAAAAATAGAATTCAGAGATGCTACATTTTTTGAGAATGAATTTCCTATGAAAAATACACCTAGTAAAACTAGTCAAGAATCTATAAATCCCCATGAGCATGAAAATCTCATTCCGGTAGAATATGTTGAGGAATCTCATGTGCACATCCCTGAGGAGGATGACACAACAGTCATTCGAAAGAGCAAGAGACAGAGGGTTGCAAAATCCTTTGGTGATGATCATATTGTGTACCTTGTGGAAGAAACACCAACGACCATTAGAGAGGTGTATTTTTCTCCTGATGCTGACTTATGGAAGGAAGCAGTAAGGAGTGAGATGGATTCTATTATGTCTAATGAAACTTGGGTGGTTGTTGACCATCCTTATGGCTGTCAGCCCATAGGATGCAAATGGATATTCAAGAAAAATCTTAGGCCTAATGGTACTATTGAGAGGTACAAGGCAAGGCTTGTGGACAAGGGTTATACTCAAAAAGAAGACTTCTTTGATACTTATTCACCAGTTGCTAGATTGACTACAATACGGATGTTGATTTCTATGGCAGCCTCTTATGGTCTTATCATTCATCAGATGGATGTTAAGACAGCTTTCCCAAATAGAGAGTTAGAGGAGGAGATCTATATGGATCAGTCAGAGGGATTTATTGTAAATGGTCAATAGAGCAAGGTGTGCAAGCTATTAAAGTCGTTGTAAAGCCTAAAACAAGCTCCTAAGCAATGGCATGAAAAGTTCGACAACACTTTAACATCTACTGGCTTTGTTGTGAACAAAGCTAACAAATGTGTGTATTATCAGTATAGTGGGGGTGAAGGAGTCACTTTGTGCCTATATGTTGATGACATTTTGATCTTTAGTTCGAGCCTCAAAGTGGTTAAGGAGGTTAAGAAACTTTTATCGAACAATTTTGAAATGATAGATTTAGGAGAAGCGATGTTATTCTCAATATCAAGCTTATAAAAGAAGGTAATGGTGGGGTAACTTTGTTACAATTCCATTATGTGAAAAGGTATTAAGTCTCTTTGGGTTCAGTGATTGTGATCCTGCTCCTACGCCTTATAACCCTAGTGTGCTATTGAGGAAAAATCAAAGAATAGCAACGGATCAATTACATACTCTCAGATTATTGGTTCGCTCATATATCTTGCTGGTGCAACAAGGCCTAACATCTCATATTTTGTATGCAAGCTGAACCAGTTTGTGTCAAATCTGGGAGATGATCATTGGCATGCCCTAGAGAGAGTGATGCACTACCTGAAAGGTACTATGAGCTATGGTATTCATTATACTGGGCAACCAAAAGTGCTGGAAGACTATTGTGATGACAACTGGATTTTTGATGCTGATGAGCTTTATGCCACAAGCGAATATGTGTTTTTGCTTGGAGGTGGCATTGTTTCTTGGAAGTCTTGCAAGCAGACTATCTTAACGAAGTCTACAATGGAAGCAGAACTCACTGCATTAGACACCGCTAGGGCTAAGGCCAAGTGGCTGCATGATTTCCTGATGAATCTACTGGTAGTTAAAAACTAATACCGGCTATTTCTATGAACTGCGATAACCAGATTGTGATTACAAAGGTTAATAGTTCTAGGGATAACATGAAGTCTACGAGGCATGTTAAAAGAAGACTAAAATATATCAAAAACTTGAGAAACTCTAGAGTTATAGCGTTAGACTATGTTCATATGTCGAATAATCTGGCAGATCAATTTACTAAGGACTTGTCACATAATGTGATACTGAGTGCATCGAGAGAGATGGGTATGAGACCCACGTGAATTCTGCTATAGTGGTAACCTGCTCTATGTGATCAGAGATCCCGTGAAGTAGAGTGATGAGACAAGCTCGTAGTAGATTGAGAGGAAAGATCCCTATGGACTCATTTCTGATGCACATCTTTCCTTTTTGTAAGGTAGGTTCGTTTTAACCTTAATATGTTCCAAGTGGCTTGCAGCAAAGATGTTGTCCAACAGAATATCTTTTGAGGAACATACCTATATGAGTCAGACTACTGGTCACAGTCTATGAGATCTGGGTAATCTCCAAATATCATGAAAGGCACTGAAGTATGACGTATATGCTTCAAATAGAGGGGATGTTGGCGGTCCTTATCTCACATTTTAGACTGCCAATAAGAATATAAAATCTACCCAAAACTTATTAAATAGAGCTTTGCACTAACATATTCTACGAGTTTCGGTGATTGTCGCTTGCCGGAAGGCAACTCTGAACATGCACACAAATAGGACAAGAAATACAAGAAAACCATGAAATAAGGTGGTGGCCCACTTACCAAATATTTTGGGTCTCAAACATGGGCCAAAATGCCAAACATGCACCCAAGAGGTGGAAGACCAAAACCCCAGTCCAACTCCATCTCAGGCTGGATGAGTAGGCCTCGGTAATATGGTCATAACTCACTCATCCGGACTCCGATTGGAGTTATCCACCCGACGTTGGAAATCTTATGATGAGGCCCACGTGCCTGCAAAAGATGGGCCTCAACTGGGCTCGCCTTGGTGTGCACACCAGAGGTGCGGCCGTGCCCCGGCGGCTGCCAACCGGGCCCAACTTCAGCAAGTTAGTGCATTAACTCGTGTGGAGGTCGGTTCTGGGGCGCGTCCAGGTTCATTGCACCTCAAACTGACATGGGGAGGTCGGTTTCCCACCTTCCATGTGGGGATTGCACATTTGCAATGACCCCCTCCTCTCCACCTATAAAAGGAGGCTCCCTCCTCCTCATTCAAAAAACATTTTCAAGGGAGAAGAGCACCACTACCACTAGAGCTCCACTCTAAAGGGCTAGGCCCTAGTAGCTATAGAGTGAGAAAGAGAGATGTGAGGGTGAGAGTGGGGAAGCACCGAGCTTGTCGGTGTCTCCTCGAGCTTGTACCGCTATGAGCAACTACTTGGCTCCTTAGCGGGATCTTGGCTTAGTAAGTGTTCATGTTACCTATAGTCTTTTATGTCTTTTGTATAGTTGATCTTGACCTTCTCTTGTTTGCGGGATCGTTGTTCGTCGTTATGATTGCTCTAGTAGAAGGGCCCCGAGAATGGGCAACCCTTGATATCACGCTGAGTAGTAGTTGTCAGTGTAGACGTGGTGTCTAGGCTGATGCTACCTTCGTTTGCCTCGTTCTCATATGGTTGAGGGGATGGCGGCAGGTGGTGACAGCCCTGTTCATCCTTAGCATTCCCCCACATTCGGGTTCGGTGTAGAGCTATAAGCCAGAGGTACCTGGTAGACCAGGTATAAGCCAGCGCCCGAAGTAAGTGAGTAGAAGTATGGCGATGCTATCCTTGAGACCTAGAAGCTATAGAAAACCATCTCTATCATCTTTCTATCTCTACCCTTATGTTGTTCCTTGGGTGAATTAGCTAGGAGAAATACATCCGTTCCCTGTGGAAAATACGATACCCTGAATACTTCCGAGTGAAGGATACAATGGTACTTTTCGTACGCTTGCAGATTCTCTGCATACATGAAGAAATACCAACAAGCTTTACGGCGCCGTTTGCCGGGGCATTTGCTATTTCCTTCGAACCTACTTTGTCCTTGTATCTTTTTATAAAAAGAAAGTATTTTATATTTCTTTTTATATACAAAATATTTCTTCTATCCGAACCTACCACCATGAAGCCTACCCTAATTCCAAATCTTTTTTTTTTATTCAAAAAAGGGAGTTCTTTGAGCCAAAATTCTTTTGCAAAAACCAAATTTTTTTCATCCGGCTATGAACTCCACCTAGGATTCGGAACCCTGGTTCGGGCATAGCCCTTCTCGGTCTTGATCCCGAAGATCATCTTAGACATCCGCATAATTTTGAGGAATTGTGATCGTGCCTAAGCATTCCTGGCATGACACAAGAAATTCTTATGTGGAAGTTGTTTTCGTTCTCCCCCAAACAGGGAGGCGAAGCAATGGAACACTAATGCCATAGGAAGTTCGAATGGAGACTAGGGAGAACTTAACGACAAGTTTTATCTTGCATTCTCCCCTATATCCCATATCAACTCTCTACTAAAGGCAATCCTCAATTTCAAGCAGAATGAGAAGAAATCCATAAGTGCAGCCTAGGCGAGGTCTACAATGTTAACACATGCCGGTCTAGACTTGTCTTTACCTGACAGCATGCATTTACATCTCTTTTGTGTCTAGACATAGATGCTGCCCTATGCCTTGACATGACAGAATAGAGGAAAATCTTTGTTCATGTCCTAGAGAAGCATGCGTCTCCCATCATAGAACCTTAACCTCTCCATAAAAAGGGCATGTCAAGCTTTGAGGAGCCCTCATCAGTCGAATCTTTGCCCTTGCCATTCTTAGATTCATTTGTTGAGCCCTCACCCGAACCACGAACACCAAAGGAAGGAATGTTTTATCCTTTGGAGTTCGCCATCAAAATTCGAGGATTATGGCAGAACCTCGAGCATTTCTTGGCACATAAATTTCTAAGAAGTCCCCTCTAACAAGGAACATTTATAAGTGGTTGTCGAAGTGAAATGATCTTCTAAAGCAATACTGATTCTTTTACCTTCATGACTATATCTTGTTCGTTAAATGGGACTCCCATAGAAACCCTACACATCCTCATAGTCAGGACTAATATCATATCACATTTCCCTATGGAAACCCTTTTGGGAAACATGTCGCTAGTCCTGAATTGACAAAACTCTTCAAGAGTCCATCAAGGCTCATCCGGTTGTTGTGGGATTGTTAGGGCCGTGCCATTTTGAAATGAACGAAACCGAGGTTTACTTAGACCCTCATATTTATGCCATCCTCGATGTTCATCTTCTCATAAGGCAATCTTTGAAAATCTTATCCAAAAAGAACCATCTCAAGGGAGCCCTAATGAGAAGTTGAGCATTCTGCTTCTACTAGCCTTATCTCTTGCCCCAGAGAACCAAAGGCAAAACAAAGCTACCTATTCAAGCAAGCGAAGTGTGTATCATTGTTTGTTTCACCTAAGCTTCCTTTTTCATCCTTGTGAAATGGAATGTCCACGTTCGCCCTTGCTTGAACAAGAGACATGTTCCTACGGCCATCAAAACATTGTTCTTGATAAATGGTCGAGAGTCAATGTTCGTCCTTCATGATATATCTTTTAAAGACGAAATGTCGATGCCATGGACATGCCTAAAGCAACAACTCTAGAGTGAATCCGATAACGAGCATGCTAAGCTCTCTTTTGAGACTCATGTTTCATGCTCGCCTTTGGGATCTCTAGAGTCTGTTTTGCTTCTGACCATGTGCTCCTACGAGAATCCCAACTACCTCTTAACTATTGTTTCAAATCTCGTAGTGGCATGATGGTATTAACCTTGTAGCTTTTGGCATCTTTGCCCAATGCTTGGTGGCTAACACCACCACTGAAAGCTATAAGAGGAAATTCCTGCAAGTCCAGCTTAAGACCATAACTTAAGCACTACTGGGAGATACCCCGGATTATCTTTGTAGAAAAAGCAAGGTCATGTTTTCAAGTAGTGTGCACCCTCGGTATTCCTATTGCTAACCATCTCAGGTTGAGAAGAAGACGGGTCATACAACACTTGCAAATGAGGAGCGACATCAGTTACAAGCCTTGATTCTCTTAGGTGATGGAACACACTCACAAGGGGATCCTGACGCTACACTTGACTTTTACATAGAAGTCCAAGTGTGGGGGAGGCAAGTGAGAAGCCCATGTTCCACACACACCAAGAGACACCCGAAAAAAGAGAGAGAGAAAAAAGGAAAGAGAGAGAAGAGAAAGAAAAAAATGAGTGGTGAATTCAAGTTAATGTCAGCTTCACCTTGCTAAAAAAAGACGAAGAGAGGAGAAGAGAAAAAGTAAGGGTTCTCTCCTTCTCGGATCTTTGCTACCATCAAGGCCCATGGTCCATGCATACTAGTCATGAGTGTGTGGCCTGGCCTTGTGGTTCACCTGAGCAGAAATCCATGGCACCATGATAGTGGGGCCAGAACATCGACCAGCATATGCTACCGGTGAGTACACTCAGATAAAGCAAAGGTAATGTTCACTAACTTGTTTACTCATACTTGTCTCCATGTGACCATACAAAATCATGCTTCCTTTGTTTATGACATATGCTTTGGTTTGGGTGTGCCTGTATACTGATCATATGTAGTGCATCCATAGGCTTTTTAAATTAAGCATGGTGCTTAGGTTAAAATTGCCTTCTTTGATCAAATTTCGGCATGGTGTTGAAATTTGGTTAATGAACTTGAGTTGTTGCCATAAGCAATAAAAAGTAATTTGATTTGGAGATAAACCAAGATCTGTTTTACTTTGCAACTTAATATTGACCTTGCTTGAGTTATGAGTTGGAAGAACAAATAAAAAATAATAATAATAAGAATAACAAAATAAAATAATAATAATAATAATAATATGATCAATAAAATTCTAGCTCCCCGGTTTTCCAACCGGTAGGCCCCTTGTTTCTTTCTTTTTGCTTTCTTCTTAAATAAAGCGGTACAAGAATAAGTGTGGGGGAGATCTCTCGAGCAATACTAACACACGTATTCAAGATCTCCCCAACACAATGCACAACATCAAGTGAGCAGAAGGACAGAACAAATAGGTTCAAGAGAAGATCGGCTGACCTTTTGGTTCAACCGATCTACTCTTGGATTTATGTAACTCCTTCATCTTCAAACGATTGTTTGTGCAACTCTACCCTCACATCTCTAAAGTTTTCAAGTTTAAAGATTGGTTAAAATTAAAAAGATAAAACTTTTCTCTATGCTATCCTTTGATAAGATTTGTATACTCTTTATTCCTCGCTAATATTCCTATGCCTTGTGAACAAATATCATAGGGACCCCATGTTATCTAAGTAATTGGAGTATGTGATATAGCTGGATGATTTAAACCTTGCTCTTTTTATAAAGAACTTGGGATTTATTTTTACAAAATAAAAATGCAATAGCATGCTCCTCAATGATAAAGAATTTCCTACCAAGGTCATATGACATTATTCATGTTTGCAAAACCTTTAGTCATATGCTACTTGTCTGATCATTGAGCTTAGTCAAATTGTTTGTGACCTAAGTGAGATTATAGTCATGCATCCATGATTGAGACACACGTACACCCACCAAATAAAGAGCCAACACTCACACTAAGAGTTGCGCACAACATGCACCCCTTCATCCACCAAAAATACCAACTCTTATCCTAAGAGTTGTGCACCACTCCACCAAATAAAAATGCCGACACTTTCCCTGAGGGTTGCGCATTCCTTATCCACCAAAACTACTCCTTGCATCCATCATGACATCTCTCCATTCAAAAATTCTCCAATTTCCGAGAGAGTTATGGGCTATGCAAAAAAAGAAGAAGAAGAATAAAGGGATAGGGACACATGAAGGTCCCAAGGCTTAGAAAAAAAAGATGGGGACACATGCAGGTCCCATGATTTAGAAAAAAATGAAAAAAAAGCGAGATTCATTTATAGCGCATACTCTCCCAAAAAAGAAATCATCCATCCACCAATAAAGAGAGTCATGATACATGGAGTACCAAAAATATTTAGAATTAGGAAGCATCCCTTATTCCACACACTTACACGCTCAATCAAAGTGTATGACTTGTATCTCCTTATGGTTCGGTTTTTGACATAGCAATATTTGTGATGCAAGTATGCCCAATTTCATACCTACCCAAAACTTCACTCAAAAGCTTTAGAGATAGGTTATGAAAGAAGGCATATCCAAAATGCCTTGGTGAGGAACCAGACCCATATTTGAGCGACTTGAGAGTATCATATGAGGAGCAAAGCTATCTTTCCTTTTTCAAAAACCATGAGAAAAACCCAAGTTTTTGATATATCTGATGCAAGGGAATTTGAATCCATATTGTTCCATTATTCAATTACACAAGATGACGTGGTAGACAATTCAAAGTTCATAAGTGTAGGTGAAGCTTAGAATATCTTGTATGCAGGTTATATATCAACAGGATGACCCATCTTAGTCCTAAACTTTACTCGAGGACAAGTAAAGGATAAGTGTGGGGGAGCTTGTTGGCGGTCCTTATCTCACATTTTAGACCGCCAATAAGAATATAAAATCTACCCTAAACTTAGTAAATAGGGCTTTGTACTAACATATTCCACGAGTTTCGGTGATTGTCGCTTGCAGGAAGGCAACTCTGAACATGCACACAAATGGGCCAAGAAATACAAGAAAACCATGAAATAAATGGTGGCCCACTTACCAAATATTTTGGGTCTCAAACATAGGCCAAAATGCCAAACATGAACCCAAGAGGTGGAAGACCAAAACCCGGTCCAACCCCATCTCGGGTTGGATGAGTAGGCCTCGGTAATATGACCATAACTCACTCATCCGGACTCTGATTAGAGTGATCCACCCGGCATTGGAAAGCTTATGACGAGGCCCACATGCCTCCAAAAGATGGGCCTCAGCTAGGCTCCCCTTGGCGCATGCAAGCCAGAGGCACGGCCGCAACCCGGCGGCTGCCAAACGGGCCCAACTTCAGTAGGTCGGTGCATTAACTCGTGTGGAGGTCGGTTCTGGGCGCGTCCAGGTTCATTGCACCTCAAACCAACATGGGGAGGTTGGTTTCCCACCTTCCATGTGGGGATGGCACATTTGCAATGACCCCCTCCTCTCCACCTATAAAAGGAGGCTCCCTCCTCCTCATTCAAAAAACATTTTCAAGGGAGAAGAGCACCACTACCACTAGAGCTCCACTCTAAAGGGCTAGGCCCTAGTAGCTATAGAGTGAGAAAGAGAGATGTGAGGGTGAGAGCGGGGAAGTGCCGGGCTTGTCGGTGTCTCCCCAAGCTTGTACCTCTACAAGCAACTACTTGGCTCCTTAGCAGGATCTTGGCTAAGTAAATGTTCATGTTATCTATGGTCTTTTATGTCTTTTGTATAGTTGATCTTGACCTTCTCTTGTTTGCGAGATCGTTGTTCGTCCTTGTGGCGATTGCTCTAGTAGAAGGGCCCCGAGAACGGGCAACCCTTGATATCACGCTAGAATAGTAGTTGTCACTGTAGAAGTGGTGTCTAGGCTGATGCTACCTTCGTTTGCCTCGTTCTCGTATGGTTGAGGGGATTATGGCAGGTGGTGACAGCCCTGTTCGTCCTTAGCATTCCCCCACGTCCGGGTTCAGCGTAGAGCTATAAGCCGGAGGTACCTGGCAAACCAGGTATAAGCCGGTGCCCGAAGTAAGCGAGTAGAAGTATGGCGATGCTATCCTTGAGACTTAAAAGCTATAGAAAACCATCTCTATCATCTTTCTATCTCTACCCTTGTATTGTTCCTTGCACGAATTAGCTAGGAGAAATACATCCATTCCCTGTGGAAAATACGATACCCTGAATACTTCCGGTGAAGGCTACAACGGTACTTTTTTGTACGCTTGCGGATTCTCTGCATATGTTAAGAAGTACCAACAGGGGATGCCTTTTGCAGCCTAGTATTAGAAAAGAACTTGGGTGAAACTTATTTCACACAAAACTATCAATTCAAGGCATAGTCTATTGTTTAGTTGTTAATGAGTGTAACCCCTGCTCTAGATGGATGTTTAACTTAACAGTCTCCACCAAAACTCTACTATATCAAAGAACTGTGGAGTTGAAATTATTGACTATATGCCCTAGAATTTGGTGAGGATTGTTAGATATATTATGGGTTAGACCCTATATAATATTTAATAAATCAAACAATTCTATGGCATGTGAGATTTTCAGATGGTAGGTTTTGCTGTTCAAAGCATGCAAGAGTTTCCATGTGAGTTGGAAGTTTCTGCAATTAACTATGGGAGTTTTTCTTCTTAACTTGGAAGATTCTGGAGCATGATGATGGGAGTTACTACATAAGTTACCGTCTCTTGGCTCTCATGCATCAGTGGAGTGAATATGAGGTGTGCTGCTTGTGCTTCATCTCCCGTGACTGTTGACACCAGAAGTGGCAAACGGATTTACCGCAAGCGTACGGTAGTCAATGTAGCCTTCACCGGGAGTATTCTAGGTATCGTATTTTCCACAGGGAATGTGAAATGATTTAACCAGGCTTAAGATCATCAGGTGGTGATCAAAGGGTTTTAGGATTGGGTATAGAGAGGTCTATCTAGTAGCGATAATCTGGCCATGATATTCTAATTATACTGAGTATTTCCTTACTGGGGGCGATAGGTGAAAAAGTAGGAGACAGAACCCCTACTAAGGCGGCCACCAATTCAGCCCTGCTATTAATTGGAAACTTGCCTAGAACACATACGAGGAACTCTAAACCTTAGCAAAGCCTGTCACTCTTCACTAGGTGTCTACACAGTGCGACAAGGAGCTCGCAAGGGTAAGATGTAGCTTAGACACCACGTCTACGCTAATCTTACTACTTGAAGCTTAGCTAAATCTTCAAGCACTCTAACCAGTAAAGCAATGCGCTAAGTAAAGGAAATAGTACACTCAAATTACTAAGCCAGAATATAAAGTACTAGAAGGACTCGGATGTAAAACTTACAAGAAGAGTCGCATCCACTAAGGCATACCTTGGAGAAGACTCCTGACAGGCCGAGACTCCTCCTTGGAGACTCCTCACTCCCTTCCCTCTATTCTTACAATAAAGCTACTAAGGTAGTCTTTCTTCCTAAGACTGCACACCCTAAAGTGAAGGACTAGGGGGTATTTGTAGGGGAGATGGAGTAGGGGCTGCTCCAACACCATGTCATCGATCCGTGCGCTCTCCATCTTCCACCATTGGATAAACCGACCTTCAAACCAACTTTGAATGGATGGCATAGATGCATTGGTCTTTCTTAAGTCGGTGGAGTGAACTGAGCCTCGAGGCACCCACTAGGGGGATCGGCCGACCCCCTCTGTGGTAGGTGGGCCCAATGGGGTGTGTCCCACCTATCATAGAGTGTCCCTGGCGTTGGTTTATTTCTTGGCACGTCAGTTCCTGAGTTGTGGGCCCATGAATCCATGTGCTTTGCTCTTCCAACGTTGATTTCAATTATACTTGTGATCTGAGGGTGGAGACTAGCTTGGCTGTGCTTCACTTGGATCATGCCAGCTTGGCACATGCTAGGCCCACATTATAAGGGTCGGCCGACCCCCTCCATGTGGGTCCAGTGTGTCAGCTTTTGCACACTGTCTCTCTATGTCATGGATTTGAAGATGGTTCTGTCAACTTGTTGATAGATAATTTCTTGCTTGTTGCTATTTCTTCCATATTAGGCTTCTGGACCCTGAAAAATACCAGTTCTAGTGCCTGCAACCAAATAGTGACATGTGCATGTGGAACCAAGTCAATTGTACCTAGATTACTACTTATTCGATTGTTTCTTCTCGAGAATGAGTCTTTAGTTGATGGTTATGTTAGTATAAATCATGATATAATTATCGTCAACAGTGACCACATTATAAAACCTCATGTCCGTCATTCTCTGAGGAATTGGGTTCAGGAAACAATTCCACTGCTTCTGTTGAGTTATCCCCATCTCGTACCTCTGCGCGCATGAAGCATCGGGAGAGCAGGTGCCTCCGGAACCCTCGTCCACGTGTGAACCTTGCGTAGGTTGTGCGGCGATTACGCTCGATTCATGCTTCATCATCTTCTTCCTGGTGATCGCTCATGGGACTACACTGCATACTTCATCATCATCTTATTTCTTTTCTTTTTGCATAGCCCTGTGTCTCTTTAGCTAAGTTATACCTAGAGAGGTATACTAAAATTTTAACTCATGGAGCATCTATATATGGTGAAAATGGATGGTATGATTTTGCGTACTTCCAGGGTAGAAGTAGCAAGCGTGATATGTGGTATTTGTGGGTGATCTTGATATTGGGATTATGACACAACTCTCACTAGGGTCAACAAGGTTTTGATGAAACTTATTACACATGCAAGTTGCACTAAAGAGAAGGGTTGTTTTGGCAATTGAGTATATGGCTTTGGCAGGATTTTTCTTGCTAATGAGGAGTGAATGATACTATGGTTTTTCGACATTTCCAAAATAAACCTCTAAGTACCTTGAATAGAAAAGGAGTGAGTCATAAGCTAGGAATTATTTCACTTTTATCAACAACTTAGTCAATATGTTTCCTATAAAGTATTACCCATAAGCATGAATGTATGTAAGAATTGAACTTCATGTCACTATTACTCTTTTAAATGTCATGAAACAAGTCTTATTTTATTTGGGATGCAGAATTTTATTTTATTGTTATTGTTTTTATTCCAAGAGTGAAGTAAAAGTAGAAAATGAATAGACCGAGAGGAGGAACAGGGGGCAAACCAGACAGAAAGAATGTGGACGATGAAATGAAGCTGACTAGTGGGCCTAGGGCTCCATGGTGCTGTCGGCCGACCCCACCTGGGCCTGGCCATCATTGCCATTCGAATCCCCTCTCTTTGAGACATGATTCTGCAACTTTCTTTTCCCATTGGCCAGAAAATTAGGGGTCGGCCGACCCCTAATGTGGTTCATATTTCATCGTAGTGACGTGTTAGGCCATGTTTAACATCATGGTGTGTCCTCTGTGGTTTAGCGGTGAAGCTGGGGAATCGGCCGATCCCCCCACACTTGGACTTTTCGATTCTCTGAATCACAGAAACACAGGAAACATCAAGTGCAGATGTCCTGCTAGTGGCAACACACTAGCAAGACTAAAATTTGTTTATTTATGTGGCCACAAATATTAAAAAGGGAAATAAATTGTCTATTAATTCAAAGGGAAACTTTAAATTTGTAGGCACCTTTACATGATTGAAATTCAAAAGGAAATTTAAAATGGAAATAAACTAAAGGGTGCCTATTTAAACTAAAGATAACTATGGAGATGGAGGCTTTAGGAGGTCCTCTCGCTTAGATGGCCTTGCAAAGCGTTTGAGCTTTGCACTCATGCTAATACGCAAGTTGCGGAAGTTTTCTTCTAAGCCTAGATTCTCCATCTTGAGCTCTGACACTATCTCCTCTAAAGCTCTATTCTTATTCCTAAGAACGGAGGTGACATGCAGCAGCTTCTCTATGTCGGTCTTTTCCTCCTGATCATCTTCATATTGGCCTGGTGCGCCTTTGATCGAAGGCGGATCCATCTTTCAACGGATGGAAGGGCTAGCAGAAGAGACATTAGACTCCCGTAGCTCCTTCTTCTCCCCGTAAGTAAGGGGATGGAGTAGCACCTTTCCCTTCCCTAGTCCACCACCACCCATGATCGGATGATATGGAGGCGTAGACAGGGTGTAGGATGTGGTGTAGTTTGTGCTCCCTGTTGTGTCCGATGAGATGGTGATCGCCTACTGAGTCGCGCCCATCGGACTCCTTAGTGCCAGTTGGCCCGTAGTGGGCTGATTTGGCATAGCAGTGTGAACAGGGGACTTCCTGATCTGTCAGATATCAAGATTAGGGGGTCATTAACCTGGGTGATGGGATGAACAGAACCATCATTGTCTTCCTCAAAACCTAACTTCACCTAAAACACCCAACCCCAATCCTGGCACCTGCCTTGAGCCATAATGGCCGGCCCATGAATAGGCTTCGATGGCCCAGACCAACCGAGTAGGCTGCCACCATCCGTGGGACCCCTCGAAGGGGAGTGACAGAAACCCCTCGGTCAGATGGGCCCCTCGAGTGAACCGGCTACCCCTCAAAAGGCACCTCCAGACATCTGTACCGAGGCATTCAATGCTTCCCAACCAATCCCTGCCTAACTCCATGGCTACAGCGGCAATCATAGGGAGCCAGGGACCAATCCCCTTAGTCTTTCACCGCCCATACCTTGCAGTTCAGATCACCCAGTGGTACTATTACGCCATGCCGGGCACTGTGTCTCATACAACACCCCCTCAAAATGCAATGGTCAACACTCGACCCGCATTTCCCGCGGCTCAGTCCCATCGATATGGGTCTCGACCCCTCGAGGGCACCCCTTGAAATGGTTATTAACCACCTCAGACATGACGGCCACAGGGAATCGCACACAGTCATATGTCCATCCTCAGTCATCGACCATGCCCTGACGCGCCAGAAGAAGGATGGATGGCCATCACCGTGCATGCCTCTACAGGACCGACCATACTCGTGGCAGGCCTCTACAGTCCCGACGACGTGATCGGCATCAACCCCTCGACATCGTCCTACGACTGCCCTGATCACTGTGTAACCCTGTGCCTCTCCTTCGCCAATAAAAGGGGACACCAGGGCCTAGTAATAGGCAGATCTCATCAGCAGGCAATTACACTTCGACCAAGTCCCCACTCTCCGAACACATCACACATCGCTCACTCGCACGCTTGTATTCACCCCTGTACAAGCACTTCGGTGCAAGATAATACAAGTCATCTCCCCCGCTGGACGTAGAGCCTTCTTTCGCCCGAACTAGGATAAACCCTTGTGTCCTTCTTACATCACCATCCAGATTAGGGAGCACGCGATACAAATTCACTTGTTGGTGCTAGGCCCCTGGGTCGAAACACCGACAGTTGGCGCGCCAGGTAGGGGTTCCACGTGTCACTAATGATTTCCTGCTTTTCTTCCGGATGGCAGAATCCGCTTCCTCACTTCCGTGCGCCATGATCATCTGGTTTGGGAGCTTGGAGTTCGTGTCGATCGGCTCGGGCCACGACATAACTCTGCTCTTGGTCGGTTACTCGAGCGGAGGCCCTAGCACGCCCCCAAGTTCAGGAGGAGCGCTATGTCGACCACGCCACCATGGCTCTCCTCCCAGGAGGAGGCATCATCGGCACCACCATCATTGCCAGCACGCGCTCGGGCAGGTACCGTCTGCATTCCCCCAATCCCCGGTGTTGGACGCGGGTCCCCCTGCAGGGGACCTATCCAACTCACACCCAGGGGCGGGAAGCGAGCTGGCAAGCCTCCATTAGAACGCTGATTTCAACTTCACCATGCGCATGTCGAGGGAGCCCGGCGTGGCCTCCCCGACACGCGCGCCGCCATCACCACCTAACCTGCTGCCGCACGGCATCAACAGGGCCCATCGACAGCTTCCATTCGGCCTCACCAACGCCGTCACAATGTACTCCGCTGGGATACACGCCACCATGGGTGCGCGCGAGGACGGCCCAGGGGCTCTCTTACCCGAGCCAGTGTGGCCAGCATCCCCGGACCATAGCTTCGTACGCGCCCTAGGCTCGAGGCACTACGCCCTCAATGCCACGAGACGGCCGCCCGAGGAGGAGCCATGCGGGGAGCCACAGACCTTCTACTCTGGGACCTTCAACCTCAACTTCGACCACTACGACGTACGGTGAAGCAAGGGATGTATGGGCTGACGGACAGCAAGGGCTCGACCCTCGCCAATGCGTGGAACATCGAACAGCTATGTCACTTTTACCCCTAGGCCTCAAGGCCTTGTACATTTCCGTATTTATGTACGCATTTCACATCATGAATGAATAAAAGGCCCGTGACCCTAGTGCTTTTACTTTCATTCATAACTTGAGGAAGACTTGACTCTGCCCCTCGACGCCTCTCTTTCTTCTACACCTTGAAGTACGCTTCGTGACAGAGTAGGAAACGTGCTCGAGACCTTCAAGAGGGCTGCCAAGCCAGAAACTCTCCTACGCCCTCAGGCTAAGGCACTCCCACTTGCTCCCCCCTCTAGGGACTTGAGCACGCGTCCAACACTCACGTCAAGAAGTGGAACAGTCAGGCCAGTGCAAGTAAGAGCGGCTCGAGAAATAAAATCAACTAAGAAGCATTCAGATGCACTTTAATTCATTTCTTATTCATAACTCGAGGCAGAGTTGACTCCACCCCTCGACACCTCTCTTCCTTCTACTCCTCAAAGTACGCTTCACGACTAAGTAAGAAATGCCTCGAGACCTTCAAGGGTTGAGGGCTGCTAATCCGGGAACTCTCCTACGCCCCCAGGCTAAGGTACTCCCACTTGCTCCCCCCTCAAGGGACTTGAGCACGCGTCCAACACTTACGTCAAAAGGCGGAACACTCAAGCCAGTAGAAGTAAGAACGGCTCGAGAAATAAAAGCAACTAAGAAGCATTCAGATGCATTTTAGTTCATCTCTATTCTCGTTCACAACTATAAGGTAGACTTGGCCCTACTCCCGCGGAGCCGAGCCTCCCTTGGGGGCCAACAGGGGGGTACCCCTAAAAAAGTCCCCGAAAAACTCAAACATTTTTTTCAAAACTCGACGCCTCCTTTTTTCCTTCTACGGTTCGAGTACGCTCTGCGACTAAAGTAGGAAGAATGGCTCAAGCCCCTAAGAGGACGGAAATGGTCGACCCAGGAGCTCGCCCACGCCTCCGGGCTAAGGCACCCCACTCACTACTCTACCCCTCAAGGAGCTTAAGTACGTGTCTAACTCTTAAGTCAAAGACAAGGCTCAAGCGAGGCAGGAAATAGGACCACTCGAGAGCAAAAAGAGACATAACATCTTTTGCACGAAATACCAACAAGTGTTTAGGGCCTCTCGGGCCATGAAACTTAACACCAATTCTAATGTAATTTATTTACACGGGCCTTTCTGCCCAGATTTGGCTCGCAGGCCATCTCGTCATCACAATAGCCAGGCTCAAGCGGGAAGGATGTCATCCTCGAACTTCTGCGCCAACCTTGCCCCAGGTGTCTCAGCGTTGGCGATCATCTCGAGGTGTCTCCTCTCCTTGTCCTCCACCGACGCATCCTCCTTGAAGACGAAGCCATGGGAGAGGACCTCCATCCCGTCCAATATCTCCAGCTTGTCCTCGACCTTGAACCCAGAGTAGAAGACGGCGAGCGCCCACTTCACACCATAGTGGAGCGCCTCCCGGACATGTTCTCGCATGACGGTCTTGAGGTAGGCAAGTCACTCGACGAACGTGCTCCCAGCTGTCACCTCCGCAGTCTCCACGACACGCCTGAGCCCCCAGCGGGGGCTGAGGCCGTCAATGGCATTGCGGAGCCTAGTGTTGATGTCCACCTCAGCCGAGAGCGCATCTTGGAGGGCCTACGCATCCTTCCTCGACCGCTCCAGATCCACCTCGAGACCTAAAGAGAAGAACAAAGTCAACCATGGCAAACAACACTCAATCACAAAGAACCAAGCTCAAAAGGGCTCGGGGGCTCACCATCGCAACGAGCCTGGAGCTACTGGTGGCTAACCACCGCACGATGGAGTTCCTCTCCTTGGCCTTGAAGACGTGCTCCATCTCCGTCTTCTTGGCCCGCAAGGCCTCGATGGTCTGACCGGCAGCGGCGGTGGCAATCTCCTAGTCGACGACAGTCTACCTCAGGGCGCCCACCCAGACCTTGAGGGCGTCCGCACGTCCCTTCTCCTCCTCGAGCGAGGCTTGGAGGGCGCCACGGGCCTAGGCATTTCGTTACGCCACCTCCTCAAGCTCTTTAATGCGAGAGGCGGCAATGCGCTGCTCCCCCTCGAGCTGCACCACACGCTCACGGCTCGCCTTGAGGCCCCGAGCAACCTTCTGCGCATCCTGCTGTAGTTGCTGGGTGATCCTGATGACTCAAGCCACCTCCTTCTGCGTGGTCTCAGTGGCCTACTTGGCTTGAGCTACCTCCTCTCGTGCCGTCTTGGCATCTTCTTTGGCTCGGGCCGCCTCCACCTCGGCAGCTTGCAGGGATCGAGCTGCCTTCTCCTGTGTCGCCTTGGCCTCTACCTTGGCCTTGGTCACCTCCTGCTCAGCCTTCTACTTCTCGGCTGCGGCCTTGGTGAGTGCGACCTCGGCACTTTGGCCCACCTTCACGAGGTGCCGCATCTCCTCCATGTTTTCATGCGTTGAGTGGAGGTGGTCGGACTTCAAATACGACTGGTTTCGCAAGAACTGAAGCAAGAAACAGGAGGTCAGAACGAAGGCAATAGAAAGGTGAATCAAGGCCAAACACTTCCAACAAGAAATTCTTACATTGAAAAGTCGGCTGAAGTCCTCGGTGGAGACACGGCACGCCAGTGTCAGGGCGCTCTCCATCCAGACCCAGAACTCCTCCGCCTCCTCCCAGTGCTTGATCTCTTTCTGGTCATCTAGCATGATTCTGGGAGTGAAGGGGTTCAGTGGGTCATGGAGCATGATCCACTCCTTACCCCACTCCAAGAGGACGACTCTAATGCGCTCCGACACGGCGGTGCTGACCTCTGCGCATGCTTCACTAGAGCCACCAAATTGGGCCACCCGATCGGCCAAGGTAGGGCATATCGGTGCGGCCACATCTCAAACAATTAAGGACTCAGCCCCGTACCTGGTCGGATCCCTCCTGTCCATGTTGAGGAGAGAGCAGAAGGAACCCAAAGGGCCACCATGTGACGCAATGGAGTCCATCGAGGGGGATGGACCTGGCGGCGGCGGGCCTCCGACGCTTGGCGACCTCGAGGGTGAGCCCGGGGCGGCTACACCCTTCCCTCGCTGTCCTCAGGGGCTCGGAGGCACGACCCCCTCGGATGCCTTGTCTTGTGGTGGCGCAGGTACATCCAGTGATGTCGGCGGCGAGCTCGCAGTGGCGGCAGTGTCCCCCCATGACTCTTTCTCCTGCTGCTCCTTCTGCTGCTGCTCCTCCTCCTGCTGCCCCTTCTACAGTTGTTCCTCCACCTACGGCTCCGTCTATAGCAACTCTGGCTGCTGCTGTTGTTGCTGCTGTTGCGGCTCCGCATGATCTTTCGCACGCTGCCCTTGCGGCAACGCACTCTTAGTCTGCCCCTCCTCGAGCTACACCGTCAGCAGCGCCGACACCGTCAGTGGTGGGGCGGCCTCTTGTTGACGAGGCTGGCTCGACACCAACCCCGCCACGAGCTTCTGCGACTAGCTCGAGGCGGACACCTCTTCGGGCTACGCTGGCTGGCCTGACAACAGCGTGGCTTTCCCTTCCTCCTCCTTCTTGCGCTCCTTCTCGAGCGTGTGTAGCCCCACTGGCCAGGATGCCTAGACGTCGGTGTCCTTGGGCCAGGAATCCCACCCCTACACGGCGAGATCCTCCTCATCATCAATGGGGATGGGCTGGGCCTATGTGCCCAGCCCCCTGGCCTCGGGGCTCCTTCCGATGGGCCGGTGATAGGCCCCTTAGCACTGCTCGGGGCCGAAGGCATCGATGCCACGGCTTGGCCACCTCCAGCCATCTCCGTCCCCTTCAAGGCCACCGTCGTCTTTAGCCTCTTGATGGGGAAGGGGTGTAGTGCATCAGGGGGAATTTGATCCTAAGAAGTGAGAGGAAGAGAGTGTGAAAACAATCGTCAAAGCGAAACAATTCGGAAAAAGAAAAAACAAGCTCGAGAATGCTCCGAACTTACCGGCTTGGAGGGCTTCCCTCCAACTCCACTCGAGCCGCTCGGGTCTTCGGGACCTCCTTCTGAGTTGGGCCGGACCCGGACACCTCGGCGGCAGCAGCCTCTGCCCTCGGCCCCAGCTAGGTCACCGTGCTTTCCTAGCACCGCTCGCCCAAGGGAGCTCGGCGTTCGACCAAGGGGGAGGCGGCCGCCACGCGCCTTTCTAAGGCTGCTCAACCCCAAGTCCATGCGCCTGGCGTCAGGACCCTAGACCGGACCGGGGACCGGCGTCGAGACGAAGACGCCGTGGGCTCATCGCTCGAGCGCTGTGTCGGCAGCCTCGAGCGACCCAATTCGCCCCCTGCTCCTCTTCCTGGCACCTCAGGCTGCCGCTCTGGGACCTCCTCCTACACGGGAGGTACGTCAACTTAGGGCGAAGGCATTAGATGGGGGCAAGACGCTCATCGACCACCTCATCATCTTCGCCATCGTTGTCATCAGCACTTTGCTCCGAGGGGGTATCCTCCCCAGACAATTCCCCCACCTGCGCTGCGCCTTGCACATATTGCTCTCCATGCACGCGCGTGCTCTCTTTACCCTCTCTTTCTTTTCCTTAACCTTCTCCCTATGCTCGTGCTCTGCAGTAAGATGTCTTACCTATCGCTCGGGGCATCTTCTTTGAATGCAACAGAGGGGACACCTTGAAGGCAACTTACCAGGTGAATGATGTCCTGCTCTGGCCGCATGGGGAAGAGCTCAATCTCCTCCTCGGTGAAGTAGGTGGCATTGACTGCCGCCTTTACTCACGTCACAATGACATCGGGCTCGAGGGGCTCAGGAGGCATCTGGCTTCTGCACAGCCCCTCGGGTCGGCCTGCTCCCCCATCTGGTCCAGCCGGAGTGGGCACTCCACCAACGGGAAAACTCACCGGCGATGGAAGCCCGCAACAACATTGGTGGTGTTCAGCGTGATGTCACCTACCCTGAGGTTGCGGAGCACGTGCAGCGCGTCAAGGAGGGGGTCCAACCGCTTCTGGTCCTCCGCCCCCACGCCGTGTGCCCAATTCCACCCGACCTTGGTGACGATGCACCCGGTGTATTCAGGGAACATGTCCCCCTCGTTGCATAGGTAGAACCAGTGGGCATCCCACCGGGCGTGGTTGGAGTACAGCCCGGAGGGGATGTAGTACTCCGGCCTCTTCAGGGTGATGGTGTAGCAGCCAGCGCGCGCTTGCCTCTGAACCCCCTCCTTCATGCTGTGGGTGTAGTGGGTGGCCTTGAAGATGTAGAGGAAGAGGCCCTACTGTGGCTCCATCCCGAGGTACTCCTCGCAAACCGCGGTGAAGATGGCGGCATGGGAGATGGAGTTGGGGGAGAAGTGTTGTAGGTCGACGCCAAACCGATGGGGCAGTGCTCGCATGAATTGGCTTGGCGGTGCCCCAAGGCCGTGCCGTTGGAACTTGACGAAGCTCACGGTGTAACCCTTTGGCGGGTCAGGAACGAGATGCTCCCGTGGTGGCACGATCCACTCCGGCTCGCCCGCTGGCGGATTGGGGCGAAGAAGCCCTCCGCTCACCAACTCCTCCAGCATCTCTTCCACCACCACCGATGGACGCCGTCGCTCGGCGTCGAGGATGACCTGATCCGCCTCCTTGGGAGCCTTGGAACCCTTGGAGGCCTTCTTGGACGACTTGGGGCCCATGGCGACGGTGGCGGTGAAGATTTGCTCAGGGGAGATGACGGTGCGAGCGGAATCACTCCCTCACACTCTCTCCTATCCCCCTTTCTACTTCCTCTTCCTCACGCAGGTGAACGGGGCGCTTAGGGCTCTCGGTGGCGGTGGCGGCGAGAGGAAGGGCGCTTGGGGCTCTTGGTGGCAGCGGCGGCAAAAGGAAGGATGCGGTGAAAAGTAAGAGGAGCGGTAAACCCTACCCCTCACATTTATAGGCACGAAGGCCGGGCGGCAACTAACTCATCCAACGACTGTGGTGAGGCGAATCGGACAGTGCGAGGCGACCAACGGATCCCCCAATGGCAAGGTAAAAACTGCATTTACTGCGCCTACCAACCGCCTCCTTGATTCCCATAGTAGGGACACATGTCGCCCGCCCAGTGTCTAGCCGTTGCCTGGGTCTACCACGACCGTGCCGCATTGGTTCCATCCGAGCCCACCACAACCACGTTGCTCCAACTCCCCCTCAAAAGACGCACCCAACGGGTCGGAGGAGTTACTCCCGATGTTTCCTTCTACGAGAAGGTAAGTGGGCTTCGGCCCTACACCAAAACTCTCGAGGGGGCGAAGGTGTTAACACCAGAATTTGGTCAGGAATATGACAGGTGGACCCGCAGGCGGCAGAGAGAGGGATTCGGCAAATGCATATGCGGTCGGCTAATTTCCATGTGTTCGGCAAATGGCCAAGCGGTCGGCAACTGCTTTGTTTGAAGGCGGAAAAAGGAAAAGGGAAGCTGATCGAAAAGGGAAGGAGTCATGATGGTCAAGGACTCCGATTATGGATAGAGTTAGCGTGTCTTTGTCTTTCCAATTTTGGTTAGATAGTTCGTAAGTGCTTAGGACTCATGTTCTGTCCAGGGTATAAATATAAACCCTCGACCATTGTAATAAGGGTTCACAACCAAATCAATACAACCGGCTACGTGCCACCCTTCGAGTCCTTTTAGTCGTGTCGTCGAGTTCTTCGAGAGGGCCAATCGATCCGTCGACCTCCGTAAGTCCCGGCAACCTTGTTATCATGTCTAGTATCATGCGGTGGATTTAGATGTGATGCAAGTAGTCTCATCCGTTTTGCTTAGTATCGTGCGGCGGATTTAAGCTTAATGATGGGAAGTTTTTGCCCGTGCCTTGTATCGTGCGGCGGATTAAGACATGAGTAAAGATAGTTATCGGCTCTCTTAGATTTGGCAAGATCTAATAGATTCATTAAGTTATCACGTGTTGCATGCTTTATTTAATGTTTAATTATTTGCAACACTCTTTTGCCCAATCTAGATTGATGCTCTTTTCGGCTTTTTGATCATAATCTCATGTTTATTCGATATCGAGTAGATCAAGTTCATATAGCCGAATTAGATCGATCTAGATTGTCACGTGTTGTGGGTTCATTCACGTTATATGTAGATAAGCCTTGACAGGACCGGGTACCGTGCGGCAGATGCAGGTCTTTGGGTTACTCTAGAGCTAGTCATCCGGTGGACTAGAGATCGGTTTAATCTGATAGGTTCCTTTTACATGTTACTTGTTTGTTCCTTCTTCATGGACCCCGATTCGGCAATCTTGCCGATACGGTTATGCTTATACATGTAGCGAGCATTTATAGATTTGTTAGGTAATTACATGCTTTTAGCTCTTTATTGTTAGATTGTATCATGCGGTGGATTGATCTAGTAGTAAGGAGTGGTGTAAATTCATAGCGAGTGGTATCATGCGGTGGATTAGCTTGCTTGGGTTTATGCTCGACGGGTTTATGAAGGCTAGACGTGCGGCGAGACTAGTTGGAGTAGCCTATGCATGTGTTATTTGGTAGATTTATATTTATAAGTTACTTATCTTTAGTTATTAGTGCTTGATGATGCTTTAAACCTAAGATATAGTTTGATATGCTTTAATAATTTAATCTTGTTCAAACATGTCCTCGTTTACCGTATTCGGCAAGTTCATTTGTTACATCGTTATGTTACTATAGCCGAATGAAGCGCAATCTGTTGGCGAGATAGCTTCTATAGCTATGTGTCGTCGTAAGTGGCTTCGGGGCCGTAAAGATGGAACTGTCTGGTCTCACCAAAGCACGTTCCAGCTTTTTGATCTTACCGATTTTATCCCTTGTTGATTTTCGAGTCAAATCGATCGGCACGCCACCGGATTCGACGCCGGGCACCCGATTGAAGCTAGGCTTTCCGGCTTGTCTTGTGTGTGAGACACAAGGCGTCACATTTCGTGTCAACACACTTTTTGGCACGCCGGTGGGACAACTTCTCGATCTAGGATGGGATCGGAAATTGACAACTTGAGTCACGTTCTAAACGTGACCATAGACGAGCTGCAGCCAGAGCAACGCCAGATAGTGGAACAGGCAATGGAGCAGCGGTTTCAGCAGAAATGTCGATGTCTTTTTCCAAGAACAAGAGTGGCGAGTGATCGTCAAGCAATCAACGCCACGAGTTCTTCTCGTCGGGTCGATCGACATTCGACGAGGAGGAAATGCAGAGGGTAGTTGCAGCCATATACAAAGCTGTGGGAGACACTATGTTGAATCACAACACAGCTTTTCTGGGCACCTTCCGCAAAATCATGGCTGACACTTTTGGTCCAGCAGTTGACAAACGCTTTGAAGAAAGATTTGGAGAGCTTGCTGGGCCAGTGTACTTCAACACTCAGCAATCTTCAGGGAAGTCAACTGGAGGAGAAGAGATGATCGGTACAAGCAAGGATGGAGCTGTTCATGATGAAAAGAGAAGCCTCCTGTTGCCGAGCAGCAAACTTATGGTCAAGTAACTTTTGGTGCAACAACGGATATACCCGCATCTCGCTTACAAGATCTCCCCAAAGTGGCAAATAGATTGAGAAGAGTGTCTATGGAGATGGATACAATGAATTCACTGATTACGGTGCTCTCGAATGCTTTCTTTGAATCCAGGTTACGGGAGTGCATCGGGATGCCTTCTAGAAGACGGGGAGCAAAAGATGCAAATGATGACCTCCTAAAGCGGAATGGCCGACATGATGCGAGAATCAATTCGGCTGAAACCAAAGCATCGACATATGCATACAAATCTCCTTTCCCAGTGGTACAATAGGGTAGCTCTTCCACCAAGAGTTAAGCCACCAACAGATTTGACCAAATTCTCCGGTCGGGATGACACCAGTACCATTGAACATGTCGCGAGATATCGATGCAACTTGGAGAAGCTGGCGATGAAGCATGGAGGATTAGATATTTTCCTATGTCTCGACGGGGCCGGCTTTCACATGGTTTGCATCGCAGCCGGCTAATTCCATTGGTACATGGGCGAATTGGAGCAAAAGTTCCATTCATACTTTTATACGGGAACCAATGAGAAGAAGATGGTTGATCTTTGGGCTATGAGGATGAAGACTGCGAGACACCAATGGAGTATCTTCGTAGGTTCGGAGAAGCGAAGAATATGTGCTATTCTCTCGACTATTCCCGATGATCAACTCGCGCAATTGGTCATTGCAGGCATGCTGCCACATATCAGAGACAAGCTATTCGGTATGGAGTTTGAAGACCTTGGACAGCTTGCACAAAAATTGACAGCCATGAGCAATCAAGCCCAAGGGTTCAGAAGAGATGCTCGTTTTCAGAAGAACAGTGCAACTGTTGACATGTATCAGGGATTTCTAGAAGAAGCATCTGAATATGAAGATGAAGATGAAGTAGCTGCTGCAGAGTTGAGCTGGACAAAAGAGCCTACTTTGGTCAGTCATCGATGGGTGAAGCAGCAAAAGGGATCTTATGATTTTGATGTCAGTAAAGCAGATAAGCTCTTTTTGTATTTGATTCAAGAGGGACGCGTCAAGGCGCGGAAGGACATCCTATGCTACGCTGAAGGGGTGAAAGATAAGAATCTTGTGGGTTCCATGATACAAGTTCTCATCATATCAATGATTGCCGAGTGTTCGAGTAAAGATTCGAAGGCTATTCAAGATGGACACTTGAGATTTGATGGCAAAATGAAAGTAGACAAAAATCCGTTCCCTCGAACATGGTCTCTTTCTCTATAGGCATGGTTGATGCCGGTGAGTCCAAGGAAAAGGGAAAGATGAAGGTTCGACCCGAAAGAGCCAAGGAGAGTGGTGTCTTGTTGACCCTGATCGGCAAGTTACCAAGGAGGAAGTGCAACAAGTACGGTTCAGAAATAGCCGAACAGAGAAGGGTCAGACTTCAGATGCAGCCAAGGGAAATTGCCGAATACACGCTGAGCTGAAGCGCAGAGTTACAGCACGACACTTGTTGAATAAGTGGCAGTGGGAAAAGAAGATGGAGTATGATGAGGAGCAGCAGTACATTGAAGAAGAACGCAGATTCATGGCAGAGCGTCGAAGATATGAGGCAGAGGTGCGCCAAAGAGAACAAGAAGAGTACAGGAGAGAACAAGAGTAGTCGCATTGGAACTGTTCCTTCTTCGGTTTCTTGTTGGAATGAAGGCTTGAAGTTGCCTGGCAGGAACAATTGCCCTGAATGCAGTGATCAATATTTAGAATACGGGCAATCTCGAGTCAACCGTCCCGTTCATGATAGACTTGGAATGAAAGTTCCCAGAACGATCGGCGCCTAAAAATAAATAGTTTTGATGGACATCGGAGGAAAAGATTTGCGAGACCAAGCTTGGGTTCACAAAGCGGTGCCCATAATGCGAAGAGAGCTCATACGGGTGGCAAAGAGGTCAATGGTGTCCTCCTGGTTTGAGGAAAAGCCGAGAAGAGAAGAGTTCGGCGTTTGAGAAATCAAGAGCGAAGCGGGGAATTAGCCGAAAAGAAACCGGTGTGGCGTCCTAAGAAAAAGGATGATGGACAGGGTCCTTCGGCTGATACTAACATGGTGTTCTTTATCCCATTGGAGTTTAGAGCTCCTGAAGATCAAGAAGTTCAAGATGAAGTGTACTCAGACTTTGATGAAACTGAATGCCGAGACCTGATGGCTCAACTTGTGTTGACTCGGCAAGCAATCTTTGACAAGCCAGTTAAGAACCGTCATCTGAAACCATTATACCTAAAGGGATATGTCAATGGCAAACCTTTAACCAAGATGCTTGTTGATGGAGGGGCTGCTATCAATATTATGCCCTATGCTACTTTCGAAAGCTTGGTATGACAAGTGAAGATTTGTTGCGATGACATGATCCTCGGGGATTTTTCTTGGCAATGCTTCGATACTCGTGGAGCAAGTACATGTGGAGCTGA
Organism: Themeda triandra; assembly: GCA_018135685.1. NCBI lineage: Eukaryota > Viridiplantae > Streptophyta > Magnoliopsida > Poales > Poaceae > Themeda > Themeda triandra. The sequence goes on from JAENPR010000449.1 coordinate 320,139, forward strand.
TGATTGGATCCAAGACTTTGATCACTACTTTCTTTGTCATTGATGGCAAGGGGGCATATAGCATGCTTCTGGGAAGAGATTGGATCCATGCTAATTGCTGTGTACCCTCAACTATGCATCAAATCCTTATTCAGTGGATAGGAGATGATGTAGAAATTGTTCAAGCTGATGATTCAGTGAGTGTTGCCACCTCCGAGCCTCGCTTATTGGGAGTATGATGGACAAGGCGCCTTTCGGGTAAGAAGTGGAAAGAAGGTCTTGTCAATGTGTTCGACGAGAGATCAATAGCCGATCCAAGCGGTCGGCTCGACAAGTAACTTTTAATGGGCAATCCAATCAATGGCAACAAAGGCAACCGGGTCGTGGTTTCATGTCGGCCGACAAGTTAGAAGAAATCAATGTTGGTGATAGCACAAAGTCAAGGCCGATGTATATCAGTGCAGATTTAGACCCAGAATATAAATTGAAATTAATAGAGTTGCTGAAGGAGTTCAAAGATTGTTTTGCTTGGGATTACACAGAGATGCCTGGATTGGATCGATCAATTGTTGAGCATAAGTTGCCTATAAAACCTGGATTTCGTCCCTTCAAACAACCTCCACGAAAAATTTATAAAGAGGAGGTATTGGCCGATGTAAAGAAAGAAGTTGAAAGACTGATTGAAGCAAACTTTATTCGGCCATGCAGGTATGCAGAGTGGATTTCAAACATAGTACTGTCTACAAAAAGAATGGGAAGATGAGAGTATGCATAGATTTCAGAGATCTCAACAAAGCTACTCCCATGGATGGTTACCCAATGCCGTTGCCGATTTACTAGTGGATGCGCGCGGGTATGAAGTCATCGGCTTTATGGATGGCAATGCGGCTACAATCAGATTTTCATGGCAGTTGAAGATATTGCAAAGACGCATTCGGATGTCCCGGCCACATTGGGTTATTTGAATGGATAGTAATGACATTTGGATTGAAGAATGCTTTGGTGCAACTTATCGAGAGCCATGAATTATATCTTTCATGAGTTGATCGGCAAAATTGTGGAAATTTATATTGATGATGTGGTAGTCAAATCCGAGAGACCATGAAGGACATTTAGCCGATTTGAGGAAGACTGGAGTGCACAAGGAGACATGGCTTAAAGATGAATCCAAATAAGTGTGCTTTTGGAGTCTCGGCTGGTGAGTTCTTGGGGTTCTTGATACACAAAGGAGGGATAGAAGTTGGGAAAAAGAGCATGGAAGCAATAGACAAAGTTGTGCCCCCAACTAACCTTACGAGTTGGGGTCATTCTTTGGGCAAGATCAATTTTGTGAGAAGATTCATATCCAATTTATCGAAAGAGTATTGCCTTTCTCTCCATTGTTGAAGCTCAAGAAAGATCGTAAATTTATGCGGAGTGACATACGGCAAAAGGCTTTTGATGAGATCAAGCAATATATGAAGGCACCACCAGTATTGGTACCTCCACAACTTGAGAAGCCTTTCAAGCTGTATGTGGCGGCCGATAGCCTAACAATAGGATCGGCCCTTATGCAAGAGTTTGATGGAAAAGAGAGGGTAATAGCTTACCTTAGCCGAAAAGCGCTAGATCTGAAACAAGATATTCGGCTATAGAAAAGCTTTGTTTGTGTGTTTATTACTCATGCACAAAATTTCGGCACTATTTGTTAAATGCCGAATGTGTGGTGATATCTAGTTTTGATGTAATTAAACACATGTTGTCAATGCCGATTTTAAATGGAAGAATCGGCAAATGGGTACTAGCACCTTGTCGAGTTCAATTTATAGTATGAGTCGGCAAAAGCAGTGAAAGGACAGGCAATTGCCGATTTTATTACTCAACATCGTGATTTATCTGTTGATATGATAAACATTGCCCCATGGGCATTATTTTTTGATGGGTCATCATGTGACAAAGGTGGTGGTCTTGGTATTCTTTTGATATCCCCACGTGGAAATACATTTGAGTTTGCTTTTTCAATTGAATATCCTGTCACTAACAATCAAGCAGAGTATGAGGCTTTACTTAGAGGGCTTCGGTTGTTAATAGAAGTAAAGGCTGTTGCTGTTGAAGTATTCGGTGACTCTGAATTGGTGATCAATCAGTTGACAGGACAATATGAATGCAAAAATGATATACTGCAAGGGTACCATGAACAGTGTAGGGAACTTCTGAAAAGTTTTTTAGTAGTTACTTTGCATCATATACCCAGAGAACACAATGGAGAAGCAAATAAATTAGCTCAAGCGGCCTCTGGATATCGGGAAAATCATGAAGTCTATACAGCGAGAAGAAGATGCTTTCAATTCGATCGGATAAGTAATGACGGAGAAGTGACATTATCAACTATCCGAAAGACCCATCTCAAAAAGTTTCCGAAGGCTCGGGTATAAGGCCCTTAAATTCGTACTTCTTGATGATCGGTTGTACCACAAATCTATAGATGGAGTGTTGCTCAAGTGCTTGAGTCAAGAAGAGGCTAAGAAGATTATGTTTGAAGTTCATGAAGGAGCTTGTGGTGCACATCAGTCGGCCTACCGAATGAAATGGATAATCGAAGGACGGGGTACTTTTGGCCGACTATGTTGGAGGATTGCTTTGAATATTACAAAGGGTGTCGAGATTGTCGATATTTGGTAATGTTCAAAGAGCACACATCCGCTTCCGAATCCAATAATCAAACCATGGCCGTTCGAGGATGGGGTATAGATTTAATTGAATGAGATCAATCCTCCATCTAGCAAAGGACACAAATTTATGTTGGTGGCAACAGATTATTTCACCAAGTGGGTTGAAGCTATCCCTTTGAAAAAGGTCACATCGAAAATATGATCAGTTTTGTCAAAGAACATATAATTCATAGGTTTGGGATCCCACGAGACCATTACAACCGATCGGGGGACTCGGTTTACTTCTTCGAGTTTTGTGACTTTGCCGAAAGCATGGGGATAAGGCTGTATAATTCTTCTCCTTATTATGCACAAGCCAATGGCCAAGCGAGAGGCATCAAATAAGATCATGATCAAGATTATCCAGAAGAAGATCGATGAGAAGCCAAGGAGATGGCACTTGGTCCTTAATGAAGCATTGTGGGCTTACCGAATGGCTTGCCATGGATCCACACAAGCATCTCCATATGAGTTGGTTTATGGACATAATGCTGTGATGCCTTGGGAGTTGCAATCAGGATCAAGAAGAATTGAGTTGCAAAAGGATCTCGACGAGATAAAGATTATAAGGATTTAATGATGGATGAATTAGAATATTTGCATTTGATTCGTCTTAAGGCCTTGGAGAACATTGAGAAGAATAAAATACGTGTTGCCAAGTACTACAACAAGAGAGTTAAAATTAAGCAATTTGCAGAAGGAGAATTGGTTTGGAAAACAATATTGCCGATTGGTACCAAAGACAAAACATTCGGCAAGTGGTCTCCGAATTGGGAAGGACCTTTTCGGGTTGTCAGTTGTGCACCTGGCAATGCGTATATATTGAAAACGCTGTTTGGGGAAGAACTTACTAGAGCCATCAATGGCAGATACCTTAAGAAGTTTTATCCAAGTATCGAAGTTGGATCTTAATTGTGACTATGACGTAAACGTGGTATAGCCGATTGAATAAAATCGCCTTCAGAGCAAAGGAAGGAAGTTGAAGAGAAATAGCCGATATTATTGTATCGCCTCTAGTGCAAAAAATAGCCGATATCGTTTGTATCGTCTTCAGAACGAAAATAGCCGATATAGATGTATCGCCTAAAGTCAATTTTTAAAAGTATAAGTGAACAGTTTGATCTTATCTCCCAGCTGATAGGTTTATCGGGAGAAGATAAAGAGAATTGAAGAACTACGTTACAAAACGTCAAATCATGGAGCAGTGCCAAGATCTAATCGGCTAAGGTGATGTCATGCGATTCGGGAGACTTCGTTCGGAAAGAGTGTTGCAGTCGAGTTCTAGCTAAGGAAAAATTTGCAAAAAGGCAAATGCGACAGATGAACACCATCACATACAAGCAAGAACAAGGAAAAGACCAACATTCTTCATTAAAATTTTTATTTACAACCCGCGCCAATCCTAATACAAGCTACTCCTCTTCTTCGGCGAAGAGCTTGTTGAGGACGGACTCCGGGTTGGTGGCGTTGGCCATGGCGTCGGCGTGGGCGTCGTACCCCGCCAGGAGGCCCTCGATGTCGTCGACCTCGTGGGGAAGCCCGCTGCGGAAGCCGGTCGGCATCGGAGCGTAGTCGTCCCCGGTCCAGGACGACATCCCCGCCAGGCCGAGGGAGGTGCCGAGGCGCACACCATGAAGGGCTGCCCGATCAATCTGATCAGGCACAGCCTCCAGACGATCTGCCATGGTTGATCCCCTGGCGTTCACCTGATCGGCCACCCTCGTCGCCGCCACCTTCAGGCGGTCCAGCTCCGCGGTGAGGTCTGCAAAGGAACATAAGATAGATCGAAGCGAGATGAATCGGGAAGAACGGAAAATCGAAAACAATTGTTGAAGAGCTAATGCGGTGATGGCCTCGCTCGCCTGCCGGCGGTTGTCCTCCAACTCCGGTCGAGCGATCCCAAACTTCTTGGTTTCTTCACCAAGAAGCTCCATCGCCTCGTCCCGCTCGCGGCGGTACGCGGCGGCGTCGTAGCGGCTGTACGGTGGAATCTCCTCGTCGTTCCTGTCCCATATAGGACGATACGAAGAGGCGGACCGACGAGGCCGAGGCGGAAGCCGGTGCGGAGCGGAGCAGGAGCCGGGCCGGAGCCGGAGCCGGCGGGGGCGAGGCGTCGAACGCCGCGGCCGCGCCGAAACGCCATTGGCCAGTCTTGATCCTCGCCGTCCTACGTACAAAGTGCAAATCAAGATCGGCTAAAACAAAAGGAAACCGCAAACGGGATGGAGAGGTTATCTCTTCTGCTATGGACGGCGACCACCACGGCTGCTTCCCTCCGCCGCAGGAGCAGGAGCGGAGGCAGAAGAAGGAGTGTGGGTGCCAGCCTGAGCAACCCGCCTCTGGAAGTTGGCGACGTAGTCGCCGGTGTTCCCGACGGCCCTGAAACAGATCGAGAAGATGAACAACCGCAAGGGGGCAGAGACTTAGATCGGCTAAAAGCTATCAAGCAGTACAACTCTAAAAGTTGAAGATCTCACCGCCGGCGCCGGTTGCTGCTTCCCTCCGCCTCGTCCTGAGCAGGACGCTTGCTGCGATCGCCGCCGCTCGCCATGGGTGGTGGTGGGGGTTTTTTGGGGCTTGAAGGCGGAGAGGAAGTGGAAGAGATTAGGGATGATGGCAACTGCTTGTGCTTGATGTGATGATGGTGGGAGCCGACTGGTCCTATTTATGAACGTGGGAGCCGTGGCGAGGCTCAAGGGAAAGCCAAGCGACGGGATAGGGTTTCCACACTTATGGGCCGATGTTGAGTTGGGGTGAGCCCATCACCACCGGCGATTCGGTTACCATACGCTCGGTCGGCTAAATAGGCGATGAGAGCTATTCGGCTAAAGTGAGCACTTGAGGCGCGCGGTTACATTCGGTTAAAACGCGCAGAGTACAGTTGTGATTGGAAGAGCCGAATGATAACAGAAAGCAGAGAAGAAAGAGAAAAAATGAGGATTATCTATTTTTCTCTTAAAAAAGGAATTGTTTTCAAGTATGACAGGGTCAAGCCTAAATGTCTACATCTTCAAGTACAAACCAAGCATCTATACATTTAGAAAAGAGTTGATGACGGCAAGAGCATCAATCTTGATTCGGTTGACTTCATCAAGAGCTTTTTGGTCTTCTTCTTCGAGTCTTTGATGTTGGACAGTTTGCTTTTAATTTGCCGCGTCTCCTTGATGACCGATTGTATTTTGGATTTAGCCGAATCAAGAGATGCGAGATTTGCGAGTTTGGATTCATGGGATTTGAATGTTAGCATTCATTTGAGCTAGTCGAGCTTCAAGTTTGGTTCTTTCTTCTCTCATGACCTGCGGCTACGGTTCTAAGGTGCTCAAGAGGTGCTCGGTTGACTTGATGCCGAGTAGAGCTCCTTGGCTTTCTTTGTTCCTTGGCCACCTTTCTTTTCTCCGGATCAACTTTGGTGGACATATTCTTGTGTGCTCTCTTGATCGCTTGAGCAAAGTGATCATCAAGGTGTGATAAGGCATCTATGGCGGCTTTGAGATTAGAGGGAAGCTCTTGATCAATAAGCTCTGCTATTTCCCTTATTTTGTCTGAATCTTGGGTCAAAGCAACAATATCCTTTTTCAGAAATGAGATTATATCCTTTAGCTTGGCTTGACTCTCGATGATAGCTCGCTGGTTGGAAGAAACTTCATCATCTTTATCCCCAACAAACTCTTGGCGATAAGGGAAAAAGCTGGCTTGAGGATGAGCAAGTATCCTGTTGGTGAACAAGGAAGGTAGTTTAGCCAAATGATTCGGTCCGAATGGAAAAATAGCCGAGTGGAGTAAGAATAATACCTCTTCGGCAATTACTTGATCGATTGCCTCCTGACTAACATCGATGTGTTGGGTGGTTGATGCCATAGTCACTTCAGGATTGACAATATCATGGCTTGGTACATCCTGAATTATCAAAGTTGTTGAAACTTGAAGCTCTTGGAGAAGGGGTTCTCCTTGTTCATTTGTCTGATGAAGTGGGATGTCTGTTGCCGTTTCTGTTTGTTCATCAGCGTGATGAGAAGAAAATTCTTCTGCTGCTTCTCCTTGTTCACCTGCTTGGTCATCTGCCTGGTGCATGCCGCTGGTAGGCTCATTAGCGTTTGCTTGACCGGTAGAAGCTCCGGGAGAGTTTTCCAAGATCACTACCCTGTCGGGACTTTGAGGATTGGCTGTGCACTGTTGAAAGAAAGTGATGAGTGCAAATACATTTGCAGAGGACAATAAGGGGTCAAAAGCATTCATACCTGAGGGAGTGGCTTATCTTTCTTTGATCTTGATTTCTTGGGAATTGCAGTGTCCTTGATGGGGGAAGAAGGAGTCTTTCTTTTAAGGTCCTTCAGAAGCACTGTGTCATCAGCAGGTGTTTTGTTGAACACTGTTAAACTTGGAGCATCATGCCCCAAGGCAGCAATGGGGCCGGGTTGCTAGTATTGAACCTCTGGAGGACTTGGAGGAGCATTGTCCTGTTCAAAAGGATGTTTTAGAAACAGAGCAGAGACATCAGATAAAAGGTAGTTATAAAAGTGTACCTCATCATCAGAGGAGAATGAGGGCATTAAAACTTGGCATAAAGGATGGGCTTGTGCTCTGAAAATGTGAGAATGCCATTCCTTCCACCAAAGGTTGAATGAAGGATGAGCAGCTTCAATTATCACCAGAGGATTAGGTTCATATATTGGAAGCTTGCATCCAAGATTGAAAACTTTATTGGCTTCGATTGCATTCAGCAATGTCTCCCTGGGTCTGATTATGCTTGAAAAATATGGCCTTGGGGGCAATTGACCAAGTCCAAGCTGCCTGGCAACCATGTTTGGATTGTAAAATTCATAAGTTGAGCTTATCAGCCGGCCATGATGAAATTCTGCTGGTAGAGCACAGGGCCTGATGAAAGAATTAAAGATGTCCCTGGAATCATCATCTATGCAGCCCAACTCATAGCTAAATCTGCAGGGGAGGGTTAAATTTTCATTCTCTCTGTAGGGAAACCAGATCATGTGGTTGAATCCCTTGTAGAAGATCTTGAAAAGATGACCCAGGTCCAAGTCAATAATGATTGAAGATGCAGCCTCTCCATATGTCTGACAAGACTTGTATCTGGGATCTTCACCTTCAGCGTAGTTGATTGAAGGAAAGTTCAGGTTGTGAAGATCAACAGAGACAATCTGATGCATATATAATTGCAACCACATCTGAAGAAGCCACCATGGTCCATTGACACAGGAAATTTCACCCGATTCCTCATCGAACAGTGATCGATGCATCATGTGGTAGAATGCTCCCACGAGATATTTGCCCAAAGGAATCAACTTGCCTGCAGCCAATTCTTCAGCCATCACTATGTGATTCAGAGTGGGCTCATTGGACTTACCACAGAAGATAAATCTGCATAACCACATGTTCATGAAAGCCCTATATTCTTTATCAGACACAGGACCAGTTGAAGCATAAGTCTGAACATACTTGGCCCAACCTCCTCCTGATTTGACTGCCTTCTGTGAGCTAGTGCTTTTGTATTTGAAGGGGTAGGTTGGTTTGGTGATATTCAGACCAGTCATCATGAAAATGTCTGACAAAGTGATTGACATTGGGCCATGGCCGAAAATGAACGCATTAATGGCGTCAGACCAAAAATGAGAAGCAGATATAAGGAGGGAGTCATTTCTAGGCATTTCGGCTAAAGAAAGCTCCAAACAGTGCTGAATATCCTGAGATTCCCAAAAGTCACTGTTCCTGGACTGCATCCTACAGTACCAATCGCGCCATCCTGTGATTGAGGGGAAGGGCCATGTTTTGAAAGTATTCGGCCATCTGTTTGGGGGAGCAATCCTAGATTTAAAGGGGATCCTCAGAGTTTCTTTTTCAATGAATTCCCTCGGATTGAGGTCTCCCCGCGGACCAAGAAAAAATGATCCAGGACATGCAAGATTGGAAATCAAGATCTCATTCTTCATTTCCTTTAAGAAGAAATTGAAGCGAATGGATCAAAAAGTGCATACGGAAATTGATTCAAAAAATTGCCGAATAAGTAAAGCAAGTAGGGTTACCTCTAGAAACTCCTCTTGAGTTCCTGTTGCCATGATGGAGCTGGTTGAAGTTTCCATCGCCATTGAAGACGGCAACAAACGCAGATCTCAAGTGGCGGCTGCGGGCGTCGGCGGTGCTGACCTAAACGAAAGGCGCTGATAGTCAATTTCAAAATAAAACCCTTTTATCTCGAAATTGAGGGGGCATGTGTTAACACCAGAATTTGGTCAGGAATATGACAGGTGGACCCACAGGGGGCAGAGAGAGGGATTCGGCAAATGCATATGCGGTCGGCTAATTTCCATGTGTTCGGCAAATGGCCAAGCGGTCGGCAACTGCTTTGTTTGAAGGCGGAAAAAGGAAAAAGGGAAGCTGATCGAAAAGGGAAGGAGTCATGGTGGTCAAGGACTCCGATTATGGATAGAGTTAGCGTGTCTTTGTCTTTCCAATTTTGGTTAGATAGTTCGTAAGTGCTTAGGACTCATGTTCTGTCCAGGGTATAAATATAAACCCTCGACCATTGTAATAAGGGTTCACAACCAAATCAATACAACCGGCTACGTGCCACCCTTCGAGTCCTTTTAGTCATGTCGTCGAGTTCTTCGAGAGGGCCAATCGATCCGTCGACCTCCGTAAGTCCCGGCAACCTTGTTATCATGTCTAGTATCATGCGGTGGATTTAGATGTGATGCAAGTAGTCTCATCCGTTTTGCTTAGTATCGTGCGGCGGATTTAAGCTTAATGATGGGAAGTTTTTGCTTGTGCCTTGTATCGTGCGGCGGATTAAGACATGAGTAAAGATAGTTATCGGCTCTCTTAGATTTGGCAAGATCTAATAGATTCATTAAGTTATCACGTGTTGCATGCTTTATTTAATGTTTAATTATTTGCAACACTCTTTTGCCCAATCTAGATTGATGCTCTTTTCGGCTTTTTGATCATAATCTCATGTTTATTCGATATCGAGTAGATCAAGTTCATATAGCCGAATTAGATCGATCTAGATTGTCACGTGTTGTGGGTTCATTCACGTTATATGTAGATAAGCCTTGACGGGGACCGGGTACCGTGCGGCGGATGCGGGTCTTTGGGTTACTCTAGAGCTAGTCATCCGGTGGACTAGAGATCGGTTTAATCGATAGGTTCCTTTTACATGTTACTTGTTTGTTCCTTCTTCATGGACCCCGATTCGGCAATCTTGCCGATACGGTTATGCTTATACATGTAGCGAGCATTTATAGATTTGTTAGGTAATTACATGCTTTTAGCTCTTTATTGTTAGATTGTATCATGCGGTGGATTGATCTAGTAGTAAGGAGTGGTGTAAATTCATAGCGAGTGGTATCATGCGGTGGATTAGCTTGCTTGGGTTTATGCTCGACGGGTTTATGAAGGCTAGACGTGCGGCAGACTAGTTGGAGTAGCCTATGCATGTGTTATTTGGTAGATTTATATTTATAAGTTACTTATCTTTAGTTATTAGTGCTTGATGATGCTTTAAACCTAAGATATAGTTTGATATGCTTTAATAATTTAATCTTGTTCAAACATGTCCTCGTTTACCGTATTCGGCAAGTTCATTCTGTTACATCAGTTATGTTACTATAGCCGAATGAACTGCAATCTGTTGGCAGATAGCTTCTATAGCTATGTGTCGTCGTAAGTGGCTTCAGGGCCGTAAAGATGGAACTGTCTGGTCTCACCCAGCACGTTCCAGTTTTTTGATCTTACCGATTTTATCCCTTGTCGATTTTCAGGTCAAATCGACTGGCACGCCACCGGATTCAGACGCCCGGGCACCCGATTGAAGCTAGGCTTTCCAGCTTGCTGTGTGTGAGACACAGTGCGTCACATTTTGTGTCAACGAAGGTTAGCCTTTGACTAGGGTTCGACAGCCGCCCTCGAGCAGTTCTTCCCAGGGAAGTAAAATGGACTCCGGTCTACCCCCGAATCTTGAGGGAGCGGAGGCTGGCCCTTGAATAAGGTTCGACAGCCGCCCTCGAGTACCCAAGTCAGGGATGACCCAGGGGGAGCTAACACAAGGCCCAGCTCGAGAACGAACTCTCGAGACCTCCCGGGACAAATCCAAGGTGAGACTTAGGAATACCATGGGATCCCCACGATGGGGACATTGAGCCGCCAGCTCCCATCGAACAGAGTTGGTACCCAGGTGATCCATAAAGTCTCACTTCATGAGGGCGCTTCAGGGCCTATGCCAGCCCCTATCGAATGGGGCACGGGCTCTCACTTGGATTTACCCGTTACTAGCTCATAGAGGACGTCGAGGCTCGTCCAATCGAGGATAGCACGATGCTCTTCATCCCACAATCCGAACACAAGGATCCATGGGATAGACGCTATGATGTAGCAACGCACCAGCCACACGAGGCTCAGGGGCTCGACTACGCATGGCACCCCTCGACGAAAGAGGGTCAAAAACACTCGGGGGCTCGGTAACTTGAGTTAACCCCTCGATAGGGCACTACAACTCCAGTTAAATACTGGTCCCCCTCGATAAACGCAAATTAAAGCCCCTAGAGGAGTTTTTCCCACTCCTCTGGGGCCTCGGAGGCTACCCCCACCGGGGACGCTCGCGGGCCCCCGCAGTGAGAAAGGAGCAGTTCCCCACATCTCGAAACTAATTATCTTCCCTGAGTACTTCAACCCCACTTCATGTTAATGCACCCCTCGAAGGCCCTAATTGATGACCCCTTGCATGTGTCTCCACACTCACACAAGGGCTCGGGGGCTACTGTCGGATACCAAGATTAGGGGGTCATTAACCTAGGTGATGGGATGAACAGAACCATCATTGTCTTCCTCAAAACCTAACTTCACCTAAAACACCCAACCCCAATCCCGACACCTGCCTCGAGCCATGCTGGCCGGCCCACGAATAGGCTTTGATGGCCCAGACCAACCGAGCAGGCTGCCACCATCTGCGGGAACCCTCGAAGGGGAGTGACGGAAACCCCTTGGTCGAATGGGCCCCTCGAGTGAACTGGCTACCCCTCGAAAGGCACCTCCAGACATCCATACCGGGGCATTCAATGCTTCCCAACCACTCCCTGCCCAACTCCATGGCTGCAGCGGCAATCACAGGGAGCTAGGGACCGATCCCCACAGTCTTTCACCGCCCATACCTTGCAGTTCAGAGCGCCCAGTGGTACTATTACACCATGCCAGGCACTGTGTCTCGTACGACACTCCCTCGAAATGCAATGGTCAATACTCGACCCGCATTTCCCGCAGCTCAGTCCCATCGATATGGGTCTCGACCCCTCGAGGGCACCCCTCGAAATGGTTATTGACTACCTCAGACATGATGGCCACAGGGAATCGCACATCGCAAAAAGTCATCTGTCCATCCTCAATCATCGACCATGCCCTGACGTGACAGAAGAAGGACGGATGGCCATCACCACGCACGCCTCTACAGGACCGGCCATACTCATGGTAGGCCTCTACAGTCCCGACGACGTGATCGGCATCAACCCCTCGATGTCATCCTACGACTGCCCTAATCACTGTGTAACCCTGTGCCTCCCCTTCACCTACAAAAGGGGACGCCAGGGCCTATTAATAGGTAGATCTCATCAGCAAGCAATTACACTTTGACCAAGTCCCCACCCTCCGAACACATCACACATCGCTCACTTGCATGCTTGTATTCGCCCCTGTACAAGGACTTCGGTGCAAGATAATACAAGTCATCTTCCCCCGCTGGATGTAGGGCCTTCTTTTGCCCAAATCAGGATAAACCCTTGTGTCCTTCTTGCATCACCATCCAGATTAGGGAGCACGTGATACAAATTCACTTGTTGGTGCTAGGCCCCCTGGGTTGAAACGCTGACACGATCCCTCTGCAAGGTGAGAGAGACCGGGAAGTCAACACGGAGCACGAGAGAGGCCGGGGGGTAGTCGGGCGACATCTCCTGGGGTCGACCAACCCCCCACAGGGGCTTGTGCTGCTTTGGGTGGTGGCGTGCTGTTCAGAGGCTCAGCATTAATCACATTGACGGCCAAGGTGAGCTCTAGGTCATCGGCGAGCAATCTTTTAGGCATAGGTGAGTCAAGACGAGGGGGCATTTTGGTGTTCTTGGTGGGCGAAGCCATGGAGGATGTTTTCCCTATGAGATGGGAGTCTTAAGGAGGCAGGAGAGTGTTTGGGTCATGACAGAATGAAGTGGAGGAAGAAGAAGGAGAGTAGGAGGGATTTATAGGATTTTGCTAGGGTTTTTCGGTGGAATTCGAAAGAATTTGAAAGGGAGCGTCTGGGGGACTTCTGAGCACCGCTCAAGGTTTGTGGATCAGCTTGAACCCCACGAAATGGGGATCGGCCGATCCCCCTGGTTTCAAATTTTGATTTCAAGTTTTGTTTTCTGAAATCCTCTCCCTCTCCCAAACGTGACAGTGGTTTGACCCATGCCAATGTGGCATCACCCGATACCCCCCATGGGTGCTTCGGTCGACCATGTTTGGGTTTTGAGTCCCCTAGGTCGGTTGTGAAAGTTTGGGCCTGGTTGGGCACCCTAGTGGGATCGCCCGGTCCCCTATTGGGTGTGTCTGGGGCCCAACCTTTTATGCCATGGTGAGACTAAGCTTAAACCTATTCTAGTGATAAAAAAGCAAGAATGAAAAGAAAATTAAAGACATATTAATTTCTTAAGATTTAAGTATAAAGTCGACCATGTCAGTTTCTTCTTCTAAGGGTTCATGTTCATGAAAAACTTTAAGACGATGGCCATTTACCTTAAAGACGTTGCCATCGTCGTCCGAAGCATGACTTGACTCCATGTGTTGTAGCATCAATCACAAGGTATGGACCTTCCTATTTGCTTCTCAGCTTTCCATGGAAAAAGAGCTTGACCCTTGAGTTGAACATGAGAACCTTGTCCCCAGGACAGAATTCTTTTTGCTCAATTCATTTGTCATGCCAATTCTTAGTTCTTTCTTTAAAAATTCGGCATTGTGATAGGCTTTCTCCCTCCATTCTTCCAGTTCTGATATCTGGATCCTCTATTTATCCTAGCTGAGTGTAGATCCATATTCCATTTCTTTATTGCCTAGTGTGCTCGATGCTCCAGCTCTACTGGCAGATGGCATGTCTTACCGTATACAAGTTGGTATGGTGTCATACCAATTGGAGTCTTGTATGGGTCCTATATGCCCAGAGTGCATCTGATAGTTGGCTTTTCCATGTCGTTCCCATCTCATTGATAGTCTTTTGCAGAATATTCTTGATCTACTTTTTGGATGTTTCTACTTGTCCGCTTGTTTGAAGATGATAAGGTGTTCCAATGTTATGCCTTATCCCCACATCTGATAAGAAGGTGCGGAATTTCTTGTCAATGAAGTGGCTCCCTCCATCACTGATAACTAATCTTGGGGTGCCAAATCGTGGGAATATTACTTCTTTGAACATCTTCCTTGCATTCATAGAATCGACTGATTAGTAAGGCATTGCTTCTACCCACTTGGACACATAGTCCACTACCACCAAGATATATTTGTATCCTTGAGATGGGGGGAATGGACCCATGTAGTCAATTCCCCATGCATCGAATAGCTCTACTTGAAGGTTGTTTGTGAGTGGCATTGCATCACGGGTATTGATATTCCCGTGCCTTTGGCATCTCGCACATCTTGACATGAAGTTCTTGGTGTCTTCATACATGGTAGGCCAATAGAATCCACTTTGCCATATCTTGGCATGGGTTCTAAATGCACCATAATGGCCACCATATTCTGCTCTATGACATTTCTCCATAATCTTAACTACTTTGTTCATGGGTACACATCTCCTCAACACACCATCTTGGCAGACCCCATAGAGGTATGGGTCATCCCATAGGTGTACCTTGCTGTCCTTGGCAAGTTTCTTCTTGTCCACCACTGGTGGTGCGTATCCTATGACTAGGTAGTTGACGATGTTTGCGTACCACGGGTGGGCTATTGAGACTTTGAGGAGTGTGTCGTCTCGAAGGTAGTCATTGATGGATAGATCCTGTTTATCCTTGATTTGCATTCTAGATAGGTGATCTGCTACCGAGTTTTCTACTCCCTTTTTATCTCTAATTTCTAGATCGAATTCTTGGAATAGCAGGATCCATCTTATTAATCTTGGTTTAGCATCTTTTTAGTGAGCAAATACTTTAGAGTGGCGTGATCGGTGTAAATGATCACTTTTGCTCCTACTAAGTAAGATCTAAACTTGTCTATAGCAAACACTACGGCCAAAAGTTCTTTTTTAGTTGTTGCATAATTTAACCGTGTCCTGATTAGTGTTTTGCTAGCATAGGATATTGCGTGATGCTTCTTATCTTGGGTCTGTCCTAAGATAGCGCCCACAGCATAATCACTAGCATCACACATTATCTCAAAAGGTAGCAACCAATCAGGGGGTTGATGATTGGCACAAAGACAAGTGCTTTCTTGAGGTAGTAAAAAGAGTCTAAGCACTTATCATCAAAATCAAAGGGTGCATCCTTAGCAAGCAGGTTTGTTAAAGGCCTAGCAATTTGGGAAAACTTTTATAAACCTTCTATAAAAACCTGCATGACCAAGAAAACTACGGACACCCCTAACATTCGTGGGAGGTGGGAGCTATTCTATGACTTCTTTTTTAACTCTATCTACCTCTATCCCATGTTCGAACACTCTATGTCCTAACACTATCCCTTCTCGAACCATGAAATGGCATTTTTCCCAGTTCAAGATTAAGTGCTTTTCTTGACACCGATCCAGGTTCTCCAGACAATGATCGAAAGTTTTTCCATAGACTGAGAAGTTGTCCATGAAAACTTCCATGATTTCTTCGATCATGTCAAAAAAGATGGACATCATGCACCTTTGGAAAGAGGCAGGGGCATTGCATAAGCCAAACGACATGTGCCTGTATGCATATGTACCATAGGGGCACATGAACGTGGTCTTACTTTGGTCATTGGGATGGATTGGGATTTGATGGTAGCCCGAATACCCATCAAGGAAACAAAAGGAGTGTTTGGCTAGCCATTCCAACATCTCATCAATGAATGATAACGGAAAGTGATCTTTCTTTGTGGCCTTGTTAAGTTTTTGGTAGTCTATACACATCCTCCATCCCGTGACGGTTCATTGGGGAATTAGCTCATTGTTGTTGTTTCTAACGACCGTCATTCCGCCTTTCTTAAGAACTACTTGGACGGGGCTGACCCACTCACTATTGGTAACAGGGTAGATTATACCAATGTGTAAGAGTTTTAGGACCTCCTTCTTTACTACTTCTCTCATCACATTGTTCAGCCTCCTTTGAGGCTCTCTAGAAGGTGTAGCATCAGGTTCTATCGGAATGCGATGTGTGCAAAGAGCGAGACTAATTCCCTTGAGATCTTGCAAAGAGTATCCTAAGACAAAACAGTGTTTTTCTAAGATGGTGATGAGTTTAGCGGCTTTTTCCTCCGAGAGTTGGTCACCGGGGGTTTCTCTATCACCATTAAGGAAGGCATACTTAAGCCTGAAAGGAAGTGGCTTAAGTTCTATAGAGGGCTTTGGTGGAGTTTCAGATTCATCCAAGTCTAAGGGTTCATCTAACTCTGTTTCTTCTTCTTGGATGAAGTCCTTGGCTTCTTATAGATTGGGTTGAGAGGCTTCTAGTAGAGAAGCTAACGTCACCTCCTCTATTGGGTCAGGTTCGGGTTGTGATTCGTCTCTAGAATTAATAGTGCCGATGAAAGGAACAGAAAGATCTAGATCCTTCCTAAGGTGACCCTTGAGGCGCCCTTCATGAAATCCCTCAAGGAATCTCATGAGTGGGTGATCTATTAACAAGTCAATTTCCTCTATGTTGAAGATGAAGAAATTTAGGAGGATGCTGACTTTGTTAATTGAGATAGGAACGTTCTGTGCAATCCCACAACTCTCGACCAATCTTCCTAAAGGTAGTTTTAGGAGTTTATTGGTTGGGGTTAGCGGTTCCTTGCCTAGGAGTGTTAAATGCCAAGGATTTGGACATTAAGCTAACTCCTACAGCTGGGTCATAGAGGAAATCTATGGCGGTCCTATTTATAACGCAAGGAATAGATGTGAAATAGGAGAGGAGTTTAATGACATCGGGTGATGCCTCGGCCTCCTGTAGCCATTCATTGCTCATAATGGACATGAGCTCCTGAGCAGTCGCCTTGAGGTAGCATGCCTCAAGACGGGTTAGAATGTGGCTATTGGGGGCTCTATGTGCTGTAGATCTCTTTTGCACAGGGTGATTCGAGACATTGCCAAAATCGACAAAAAGATCAATCTCGACGTTAAGTGGATAATCCAAAGGGTGAATTACTTCTTCCTTTTGAGGGAATTGTGGTTGTGGTTTAGGGCTGACAGCTTGGAGGGTGGATAAAGAGGTTTCATCTATCGTGGGTTCGTCTTTGGGAGTTTGATCTTCCTCAGGAGCTTCGCTATGGTCGTCAGTGTAGGGGGTGTTCTCGAGAATGGTCACAAGAATATCCTTACCTTCACTGATGGGTAGATGAAGGAATGCTCCTTTAGAGGCTAGATCAAGGAATTGTGCGGAGGTTTGGCTAAGACCAAGGTAGAAATGTTGCATAAGTGTTGGCTCAGTTATAGCTAGATCTGGGTCGATAGATGCTAAGTCTATAAGACATGCCTAGGCCGCACCTAATTCTTTCTCTTCTTGCTTGAAGTTTAGGATTTCTCTATGAAGACGAGCTACGCGGGAGATGGGGAAGTAGGTTAAACAGAATTTGGTTTGTAGCTTCTCCCATTCTCCTTTCACACTACCTACATAGCGAGTATACCATCATCTGGCTTTTCCCATCAAGGAGAACGGAAATAGCTTCCACTTAAGTGTTACTCGCCTCATCCCTTGGATGCGAATACACGAACAAAGTTGTTTGAAATCACGTAGGTGAGTATAGGGATTCTCATCTCCTTCTCCTAAAAAGGGATTCTCCTGAACCATCGCTATGAGACTGGGGCGAAGCTCATAGCGAATGGCCAAAATGGCCTATGATGAACTTGGCGGCTCCAACTCAGCACCCGATGGAGCAGCGTAATCAAAGAGGGTTGTTTGATCCATTTAGATGTGTGTATAAGATTTTAATCAAACAAGGATAACTTAATGATTTTTACCATAGTTAAAACAGCTACCGTTCCCCGGCAACGGCGCCAGAAAGCTTGTTGACACCAGAAGTGGCAAATGGATTTACCGCAAGCGTACGGTAGTCAATGTAGCCTTCACTGGGAGTATTTCAGGTATCGTATCTTCCACAGGGAACGTGAAGTGATTTAACCAGGCTTAAGATCATTAGGTGGTGATCAAAGGGTTTTAGAATTGGGTATAGAGAGGTCTATCTAGTAGAGATAATCTGGCCATGATATTCTAAGTATACTGAGGTATTTCCTTACTGGGGGCGATAGGCGAAAAAGTAGGAGACAGAACCCCTACTAAGGCAGCTATCAATTCAGCCCCGCTATTAATTGGAAACTTACCTAGAACACATGCGAGGAACTCTAAACCTTAGCAAAGCCTGTCACTCTTCACTAGGTGTCGACACAGTGCGACAAGGAGCTCGCAAGGGTAAGATGTAGCTTCAAGCACTCTAACTAGTAAAGCAATGCGCCAAGTAAAGGAAATTGTACACTCAAACTACTAAGCTAGAATATAAAGTACTAGAAGGACTTGGATGTAATACTTACAAGAAGAGTCGCATCCGCTGAGGCGTACCTTGGAGAAGACTCCCGACAGACCGGGACTCCTCCTTAGAGACTCCTCACTCCCTTCCCTCTATTCTTACAATAAAGCTACTAAGGTAGTCTTTCGTCCTAAGATTGCACACCCTAGAGTGAAGGACTAGGGGGGCATTTATAGGGAAGATGGAGTAGGGGCTACTCCAACGCCACATCATCGATCTGTGTGCTCTCCATCCTCCACCGTTGGATAAACCGACCTCCAAACCGACTTTGAGTGGATGGCATAGATGCATTGGTCTTTCTTAAGTCGGTGGAGTGAACTGAGCCTTGGGGCACCCACTAGGGGGGTCAGTCGATCCCTCTGTGGTAGGTGGGCCCAACTAGGGTGTGTCCCACCTGTCATAGAGTGTGTCCCTGGCGTCGGTTTATTTCTTAGCACATCGGTTCCTGAGTTGTGGGCCCATGAACCCATGTGCTTTGCTCTTCTAATGTTGATTTCAATTATACTTGTGATCTGAGGGTGGAGATTAGCTTGGCTGTGCTTCACTTGGGTCATGCTAGCTTGGCACATGCTGGGCCCACATTATAGGGGTCGACCGACCCCCTCCATGTGGGTCCAGCGTGTCAGCTTTTGCACATTGTCTCTCTATGTCATGGATTTGAAGATGGTTCTGTCAACTTGTTGATTGATAATTTCTTGCTTGTTGCTATTTCTTCCATCTTAGGCTTCTGGACCCTGAAAAATACCAGTTCTAGTGCCTGCAACCAAATAATGACATGTACATGTGGAACCAAGTCAATTGTACCTAGATTACTACTTATTTGGTTGTTTCTTTCCCAGAATGAGTCTTTAGTTGACGGTTATGTTATTATAAATCATGATATAATTACCATCAACGGTGACCACATTATAAAACCTTATGTCCGTCATTCTCTGAGGAATTGGGTTCAAGAAACAATTCCCCGCTTCGCGCTGCTATTGAGTTCTCCCCGTCCCGTACCTCTACGCGCACGGAGCATCAGGAGAGCAGGTGCCTCCGGAACCTTCGTCCGCGTGTGAACCTTGCACAGAGTGTGCGGCGATTAGGTTTTTCGGGAGTGACTTTGCGACTGCTCGATTCACGTCTTCATCATCTTCTTCCTGGTGATCGCTCGTGGGACTGCACTGCATACCTCATCCTGCACTGACTGTGATCCACTACTTCAAGCAACACACTAATCCACACACCATGACCGGAGGTGCTAGTGCGAGTGGAGCCTCCGATGCCTTCGGCATGGGGCCCTCCTCTGGGTACATTCTCAACTTATCTTTAGTTTGTACCATCGTATCTTTTGTTCTCTATGATATGTTTATCATGCCATCTTTATGTGTCTTGTGTTCTCTATAATATACTTATCATGCCATGTTTATATATGTTTCTCTTTGTTATGCATTACAAGCCTTGTCTATATGTGTTTAATCATGTTATCTTTATTCACATGCTTTATGATCTTGATGGTATGTTTTGTATGCCATGGTTTAATGCTTTTGATCATGTTTATGATATTCGTATGAACCTAGATGATGCTATGATATTATTGCTCATTTTCTTATATGTCGTCATCATGATATTGTTATTTTTCTGGATTGGAAATTGCCTAAATTTCTAACATCTTTGACGGCTAGGATGTCCGTTGCTGCATTGGGCCGGAGTGGCCGGGCAACCCCATGCAGGTGGTGTCAAGCCTTCTCTGGTGGGGCATTGCTGCTGCGGTCTTGGTGCCGGTGCAGGCACTATAGGTGGCCTGCCCTGCAGGACGTAACATAGCTAGGTGAAAACCTCCGATCTGTCGGGGTCAGCTGAGGTCGTGAGACCTAATCATGTGCTCTACCAGCGCTGTTGGGCCTCTGTGGATGTCAAGTGATGAGCCCATGTCCCATCAGGAGTAATGGGTAATTCTTTAGTACCCTTTGGCCTTCAATTTGGATCAGTTATATTTATTGAGAAATATACCATGGATATAGACAAATTCACTATTGGTGGCTTGTCATCCAAGCTTAGCTTTGGAGGTTTTGATATGGTCAAGAAGAAGCAAAAGAATAAGCTTATGACATATATTAAGTGGGTCTGTCTATACAATATCCGGCTAGTTTAGACACAATAAATAGCCGGATTTTACGATCATCGCGAGAAACACGCCGAATATCGCAAGAAACACGCTAGAACATCATAAGAAACACGCGAACATCGCACCAACACACCGAACACCGAGAAAAAATGGCTATTTTCAACCCAAAAATAGCCGGTTTTGGTTTAGCAATTCAGAAAATCACAAGAAACACGCCAACATCGCGAGAAACACGCGGAACATCGCGAGAAAACACACCGAACCTGGTTATTTTCAACCAAAAAATAGCTGGCTATGATTTAGCATTTCTGTATATTAAAATTGGTTCCATGACTATCGGCCTGGAGGAAGCAGGTGGCTAAATTATTACGTCATTTGATTGGCTTCCGGTTTTAGTTTTTGGATGCAGCTAATTTACGGCCGGCCATAAATTAGCCTACCGTACGGCCTTGCCTTTTTTGGTAAAGGTGCAATTCTCACGTTCCTTTTTTTGGTAAAAACACTAATTAATGACTGCCGGCCATTTATTTAGCCCAGAATATGCTTGTTGATCCTACTTTTTCCTCATGTTGTCACTTTCTACGTCACCAAATAAGCTCCCTGCTTTCTAGATTTGCCAGAAATTATTTAGCTGCCATCCCAAATCTCAATATTACAAATTTGATACTTTCATCAAGCAAAATGAAAACAAATTTAAATTGTTCATCGCACCTGTCATTCTGGGCATCTTGAGGTGTTTTTCTTAGCATCTTAGGCATCTTAGAACACATAGACTACTACTATAGAAATACATCATGCTATATTAAACTTCCTTGTGTTGGCAACATATATACTGATGCACCATACAGTTGCTTGCTGTTGCACATGGTTCTATTTGTTCATTTGATCCCATATTGATACTTGAGACCATCACACCTGCAGTTAAAAATGTTAAAAGATTTAGGGTTGCAGCAATCAGACCACCATAGCATGTTACTGAAAAAATGCATAACATTGTGTTTTTTTTTTGCCTAATTCATTATAGTATTATAGCCTAATAAATTTGACTAAGTAGCCTACATGTCATGATATAGCCTAATAAATTTCACTATATTGCCTAATAAATTTGACTAAGTTGCCTACATGTCACGATATAGCAATACCACCAACCGAACCATCAAGATCATCAACCAGATAGTCCTACAGAGAGTTACTGCTGGAACCATGAAAGTGAACATGTAGCAGCCAGAACCATTTGTACTTTTCCCAATAAGTGCAAGGCCAAAAGGAGGCAGAGGAATCAGAAATTTCCTTCATCCATAAACTAGAATCAAAGCAGTAGATGGGGTAAGGCATATATAAGTTACACATTTGCTTACATGTTATATGGTGTTAAAATATTTGCACGGCCCTACTAGATAGAGAAGTAAATGCCAGCAACAATACACAAGATAGTAAGACAAGTTCAATTCAGTGCAACAATCTGCAAGGTGATGATGTCAAAAAACGAGTTCTGTACAAAAAGGCAAACTAGTGTAATGACCGAACAAAAACGATCAGCATTGATTTGTCAGCAACAATATATGACCTGCATTAGTTAGCAGAGCCATCTCAATCTGCACCCGCCAAAATTATCTTAGGCAATTTTAATTATCATTCGTTAGGAAGCAACGTCTTCCTGCATAGGCAATTTATGTATTCTGAACAAGCAAAAGGTATGGTGTCTGTTTTTATTTGTTTATGCATCAATCTATGTTTGTAACAAGCCAGAAGTGTATTCAAACAGAGTCTAGGTACAGTTGGCTAAAATAAAAAACAATTGCATCTAAAGAAAAAGTCGAGGTGATTAAATCAAAACTAATTTTCAACAGGCCATTTACCTTAATAGCTTAAATTTAAGTGTCATCATCAGGCAACAAAGTCTTCCTAATTAGGCAACTTTTGTATTATGAAAAAGTAAGTATATTGTTGTGCTCATTTGTAACCCACAGCCCCACCCCACAACCTCCAAATCCCTGGATTATTTGCAAAAATGCATATCAAACAGAGGCAAGGTGATCATATCAATAACTAGTTTTTTACAAAAGACAATCGTTGAACAGAAAGGATCAGCATAACAAAAGAAAAAAGGAAGAATTATCTGGTTGCACACTCCACCTTTGCTGCAGATCGCCTTTGCTGCCTTTTCTATCTAAGCATGGCAGCACAGCTAGTAGCAGGTGCACTAGATGTGATTACAAGTTGTTTATATTAGCAATGGAATAGCAATTTAATTCGATACACCAACATTCCAACAGAGGTGTGCTCATGCGCCAGTGCATTCCGTGCTAGAGTTCATCTTCTACCTCTAATTATGATCTAATTCGTGCATGACCACAACACAAGAGGTAAAAGTGCAATGATCAAATCCCATCACATGATACGGTCAACAAACTAGAACCTAACTATCATTCATTAGGCAATTCAAGTGTCATTCATTAGGCAACAATATCTTCTTAAATAGACAATTTTATATTATAAACCATGTTCATACTTCCAATCAGAACTTTAGAAGTGTTTATTACAGTGCTAAATCCTAAAATGAACAAAAGCACTACCATAACAGGAAACCTATATAATTTTCACATGCCAATTACAATCTTGGTTACTAGAAATAGTGAAAATCTCTCTCCTCGATAATGGTTTGCTGTTATCAGGCTAAAGAAGAAAATTATGTTGGTGCCTGTTGTCCTGAACACATCCTCCAAATCAAGTAAACAAAAAAATATGGACAGGAAGGGAAGGAGCAAAGAGTGGTACTGTCGGGGCTGCAACATCGGCCTTGCAGGTAGAATCCCTAAGAGAAATATTAGCCTAAAAATCAAAACTCAATACATTTTCAATCAATCCAACCTCCTTTGTCTAGTCTAGCAACTCTTGTACAGCTTGTCTCACACCACCCCTACGGATAGAGCGCAACTATGTGATCTAGGCAAATCCAATTTTAGCCGAACATATGATTAGCTATTTCCTGTTCACATATACTTATTCAGCACAGACCGATGATAAACCTCTGATATGGCTTTTTGGCTTCATTCAACTTACATGTGTTGAAAACATGGTAGACTGAGAACTGGCATATTGGCACAGAAAAGATGACAGTGTCAAACAATTTGAAGCATATGCTGAAGTTCATAAAAATTGGACACATCCATTTTTGGAACACAACCATTAACTCAAAGTGAGACTCAAATTCAACGTGGCCAACTAGACAATGCAGGTTGATTGGCACTATTGCATCCCTAAACTAAATCAGTATTGACGAACAAGCTGGAAATGCCACATAATTTGAGATTAGAGGGCAGAGACAAAATGGTGCAGACCTCGACGAGCTCATGAGCTGTCTTCATGGCGCGCGTGAGGTCCTTGTGGAGCTAGAGCCGGACCAGCTCCGACTTCCTCCAGGCGTGACTCCCGCCTTGGGCACGGTAATGTGGCCGCGAAGCGTCATCCGCAGCCTGCGCAACTCCTCATCCTCGATCGTGAGCTCGGCCAGCGTGGTCGCCTTGACACGCCTCTGCTTGGCCCCATCCTCCTCGTCTCCCTCGCCGGCCTTGTGGGCTCGTCCTCTCCCACGGGAAGACGGCGTCGTCGAAGCTGGCGGCCGTGAACTGGCTGTCGGGCCGCGCCCAGCTGCGGTCGAGCAGATCCGAGCCAAAGGAAGATGGATCCGCACACAGAGATGGTAGATCGGGACGCAGATGCTGGAATCGATGGCGGTTGCGGCAGCGCCCTTTTCCGGGATGAAGCCGCGTGCGGCAAGAGGAACGCCCGCCGCCGCCCTCATCACGGCCACCGGCCTCCGGCGGCATGCTGCGTCAACGGCGAGATGGCCCTGGGCAGGGAGTGGCCCGGCGGTGGGGGCGGCGAGAGGTTGCGAGAAGGGAGAGAAATGGATGGATTAGAATGAAAGGAGGAAGAGGGGGTGGGACCCATCACGAGTTGCTAAGCACCTGAGGCATGCGCTGGTAGACGAGTCGTCGTGCAGTTAGACCAAATTACGGCGGACTGTAACATAGTCTTTACCTTTTTTATTATATTATATTCCATTGCAACCTTGCCAGACAATTAGTATTGCATCCTTGTACGCGGACGTGCAAGGTTATTTTTTACAGTATTTTTAATTAGCAAATTATTTAGGTGTCCGGCCATGTGTTTGAGCCAGACCTCCTTGTTCAAGTTGTATTGGGACTTTAGGAGTCATGTGCCTGCGAGCATATATATTTGGCCCAAGCCGGCTGTGTAAAGATTAGATTGGATTTTATTTGAAGTTTATTCTCTGCCGAGCCGCCGCTCGAGAAATCCTAGATGGTGTTCCCATCAGGTTCTTCGTCTTGAAGGTTTTCTTCCGGAATTTTGTGGATCTGCCTGGTTGGCGTGATCAAGTTGCTATAGCTTGGGTGCGTCGCTTGGAGTTCCCCATCTTCTGATCATGGTTCGTCGTGACTGCTGGTGGAAGATCTATTATGAGATTTGGATTGCAACTCTGTAAGCCAAATGCATATATTATCGTTGCATCTATTATTATTTTTGATCGGCACTTTTGTTCTTGGTGGACAAAGATTTAATTAATCACTAGCAAATGTGCCCGCACGACGTTGCAACGGGATGTACTATTGTATTTTTTAGATTTACTATTGTGTAGTTACTTGAATGATTTATGCTATTCTCATATCTTTTATAATCTCTAATCTAAATCTAAAAAAGTTCTAGACGAATCGTTCACAGGCCAGAACAAAATCTTCTCCAGTGAAAAAAAGTGACTCTAAAACGAACGGACTCTAGACCAGACTGGACACTTGAGAAATCGGATCGGAGTCTATCGATGCCGATGGGAAAATCACCATAGAAAGAGAGAGTTTTGTGCACAAGACTTAGTATGTGCGCTCGTGCAATCAAAATCTCGCGAATCAAGTCTCTACGGTTTCATGGCCGAAGTCGAATCCTGGCCCCAACTCCACTTTGATGCTGGACGTACATGATTAGGCCTCTAATTTGCTTGCCATGCATGCACGCATATGCGGCCCGCATTGCTAGCAAACAGTTGAGCCTCTGGTTTGATTGCCATAGCTAAGAAAATTGCATGCAATCCTGCGCTGCTAAGAAAAAAGAAAGAAAGAAAATCAAGCATGAATTCCATGCATATATGATTTCATGGGCGGTAATTCTTTTCCTATATTTTGCCATACTGTCGACGAGCCCCTCTAGCTGAAGGAGTTGTAATTGACACCACCATATATAGACGATGAGTCTCAAAAGCTGAAGGCCATAACGAGGCAGAGTTGAAGCTGACGACGATGCAGAGAGCAAGTGTATCGAGCAAAAGTTGATGGCGCGAGGTGGAAGTTGAAGTTTACATTGAAAAGTCAAAAGTCATACTTACTTTGCTGGTTGAAATCTTTGCTGTTCATTAGGTTGTAGCATGTGCTTCTATTTGCTTGCCAAACATATCACATAGATTATATGAAGTCTGTTGGAGATGCTCCTATACATCATGTGGCGCGCGTACCAATCAAGACAACAAATATATTATCCATATATATAATTTATTGATGAGAAATCAAAGCTTTACGTTTTTACATAAATCAAAGGAAAAAAGTCTACTTAACCCCCTAAACTATTGTGGGTGGTCTACTTCACCCCTCGAAATACGAAATGGTCTACCTTACCCCCCGAACTATCCAAAACCGTCTATTTTACCCCCTCATTGGTTTTTGCTAGTGGTTTTGCTACAGTAATAGCGGTTTTGTCTTTTTATTTATTTTTGCTAAATATTTAAAAAATCATAGTAAATCATAGAAAAATCATAAAATATAAAATCTAATTTTGTTGGACTCCACATGAGTAGATCTAAACTGTGAACATATAATATGATATACTTTAGTATAAAGTTTTTGCTATAAATTTTTTTGAATTTGTTCACTTGTAAAGCTACAATAAAAACTTTATACTAAAACATACCATATTATATGTTCACTGTGTAGAACTACTCATGTGAAGTCTATCAAAATTAAATTTTCTATTTTATGATTTTTCTGTGATTTACTATAATTTTTCAAAGATTCAGCGAAAATAAATAAAAAAAGACAAAACCGCTATTACTGTAGCAAAACCATTAGCAAAAACCGCCTGGGGTATAAAATAGACGGTTTTGGATAGTTCGGGGGGTAAAGTAGACCATTTCATAGTTCGAGGGGTGAAGTAGACCACCCATGATAGTTCGGGGTTAAGTAGACTTTTTCCTCAATCAAACAATAATCAATTTGTCATTGCACCACATATTATTTGGTGACATTTTTTGAACACATTTGGTCCACTTTGTAACATCCTAGATGTTAATTACAACTAAAACTTGATTTAGTGCATTGATAAATCATAATCATTGTGCATCATGGCATAATTGCATTCATGTTTTAATAATGTCATTGATGTGATTCTTTATCTTATACATGAAATGATGATGCTTAGAGTTTATTTAACTTCCTGGTTATGTGATTCTGCAAGTAATTTAAATCGAGCTCAAATTCCTTTTTAAAACCCCGTTTTTCAAAAAATCCTAATTTACCCCTTTTCTCTAATTCAAAATCTACAAAGAATTTGGGATTGGTTCAAAAAGCAATCTTGTAGAGCTTGTTGAGACCTACAAGATTGGTGTACAAAGTTTTTCAAGTTTCAATAAAGAATTTCAAATGAATTTAAAAATACCGATTTTTAAAGCAATTGTCCCCTTTTTATTTTAAATTCATATTTCAAAATTTATGCATAATTTGGGAAAATTTTGTATATGGAAAATGTTTGGTTTGAAAAGTTGAGCATTCCATAGATTTGAAGATTTTCAAGTTTTATAGAAAAATCAAAAGTTATTCAAAATATTTTTTTTTCTTGGGTTTTTGTCCCTTTTTAAAATTTATTCAAAACTCCTATTTCCACTCGAAATCTGAAAATATTCTTTTTAAGAGATTTGTAGATCATGAAATTTTAAGAAGGTCATACATTGGGTGATTTTCAAGTTATTTAGCAAAATCAAAATATTTTTAAAATGTTTGTTTCTAGAGTTTTATGTTTTTATTCAAAATTTATTCAAAAATCAAGTTTCGGGCAGTTTTGGAAAATCTTTATATTGAGAAAGTTGTAGATTTTAAAAAATCATGAAACTTTTGTATTTGGAGTTTTTCAAGTTCTATTCAAAATTTTGGATAAATTGAAAAAATTTGAAAACTGGGATTTTGCTACAGTACTGCATGAGCTCCACCTCTGCCTGACCGCCACGTCGACGCCGTGCACGGCTTGGCCGTCTCCGCGACGCTTCTCGCGCGGACGCCTGCGTGGTGAGCCCGCGAAGGCACTGGCAAGGCCTCAGCATCGCCCTCACCTTTAGAACGCCCAGCTGGCTGCTGTCTCCTCCTTTTCTTTCTCTTCTTCATTGCCACCATGGCCAGCACGCTGAGCTCCAGCCGCCGCTCTCGTTCTCGCTGCTCTGCGCCAATCCACTGCCAACTAGCATCCCCAGCAGCTTCGCCTCTGCCTCCTGCAGCTCTCGCGCGCGCTCGCCAAGCCCAGCCGCCGCCAGAAAGCACCGCCGCCGTGCCGCTCCGCCGCCGAGCCGCGGGCTCGCGTGGCCGTGCTGCCACGGGCGGCCTCGGGCCTGGTCGAGCCCACCTATGGGCCTGGTCGAGGCCATCTAGAGTTTGGTAACTCCTTATAATGTCTAGTTTTTATTAAAAATATGAGTTATGCAATGTTTAGTAGTAAGATAATTAGTTATATTTTATGCCTTTTGTTTATATTTAAAAAGAGAGGGAAGTTCATATCTCTTGTGTAGCTCCAAATGACTTGAAATTTTGATGAGGTGCTTCGATGCTATGTTTAGGCTGTAGCTTATAATTAATTTATCTTATTAATGCTTTTTGAATGGTTATTGTTTAGTTTTTAAATCAAGTTATTTAATTTGCTATGCTTTCATCCAATGCACTTCATGCATCATGTCATACATCCCATCATGCTAAAGCATGCGTCATTCCATTATGTGTAGTTGTTTGAGAGTGAGATGGCTCGTGTTGAGCGAAGTTCGGGAGATGTCGTTCGACAACGGTGTTCAAGAAGATTATCCACCAATGATGACAAGTCATCTTTCTTGATATTGGTGTCATCCATTCCTGGTGATTGGTGCCAATTCATCTATGATATCTACGAGAACTAACCACAGCTGCAACTTAGGTAAGCCCTGGTTACATTTAAACCCTACCTTATTTTATAAAGTTTTTATCATTTATGCTTTTGTATTGTTGCATTAGATGATAGGAGTTGCGTGATAACCTAATTGATGCATTACCTACCTTGTTACTCTTGTATCATCCTTGATACCTGTTTTTATTTCAAAAATGCTTAGTATGCTTAGCCTTGCTTATTTTAGTAGGCTTTCAAATGAAATGTTTAAAAAGGGTTGAAGTGGCATCACCTGTTGAATCACAATGTTGGTTAATGAACTTTAAGATCGGTCAGGTAACTTGCATAAATTGGTTGATGTAGTGTTTTTGACTTGTCAGTTAAGGACCGATCGTTGTAGGTGTTGACGGGATATAAGACCCAGTTCCATATGCTCAGAAACCCGTCAACAGTCCTCAATGGAAGGAAGATAAGCATGACATGAACATATTTATCACTAATAAAGCTCCACTTGTACTCTTAGCTTGTGAAATACAGAGAAGATGGAAATGAACCCTGTGGGCCCCATTATCTAGGTTGACCGACCTGGACATGGGTCCACCAGGTGCTGACCTCCATGGCATGGTTCTTGCCATGCTCTAGGGAGACCTTCCAAACCCCTGGATCCAAGTGTGCTACCTCTCAACGATCCAAAAACTTGGCACATGGATCCATGGGTTCAATGGAAGCAAGCAGAGAATCAAATGAACTCATCTTCGGGCAAGACTTCCCGTGACAGGTGGGGACAGCACCAGGGAGCCAGAGGTGGGCCAGGCAAGCCAATGCCAGGTCGGCCGACCTGGCCTTGGTGGCATGCCACCTGGCCTGACCTCCCATCGACATCAGGACCTTCTAGAAGAGGAGTGGGACCCACAGGTCAGCCAACTATAGGTCGGCCGACCTGCATGTGGGCCCCTCCCAAGGTCGGTTGGCTCCAACCGACATCCCACACATTTCCCACGTGTGGAAATTCCCATTGCCGTCCATCTAAGGCGGTTGGGAGGTCGGTGGATCCAAGGGTGGAGAAGGGTGGAGCACACGGATTGATGATGTGGTAGTGGAGTAGCCCCTACTCCACCTCTCCACTATAAATACCCCCTCACTCCCCCTCATTCAAGACATCAATGAGAAGTCTCTTGAGAGCCATGTGAAGCTATGTAGTCCATTATAGTAGTAGTAGCAAAGAGTAGCAAGAGCAGCAGCAGCGCATAAAGAGCGCAGTAGCAGCAGCAGAGTAGCAAAGAAGCACAGAGTAGCGCAAGAGCAGTAGTAGCAGCAAAGAGCAAGAAAGAAGAAAGCAGCGCCAGAGCCAGAGTAGCAAAGAAGAAGCAGTAGAGCAAAGAAAGAGTTAAAGCAAAGAGAGAAGTAGTAGTAGGAGTAGCAGAGAGCGTGAGCGTAGTAGTAGAGCAGCGGAGCGGAGCGAGCAAGGAGGAGCAGCGCAGCGCAGCGCAGAGCAGCAGCAGGAGCAGCAGCAGCAGCAGCAGCAGCAGCAGCAGCAGCAGCAGCAGTAGCAGCAGCAGCAGCAGCAGCAGCAGCAGCAGCAGCAGCAGCAGCAGCAGCAGCAGCAGCAGCAGCAGCAGCAGCAGCAGCAGCAGCAGTAGTAGTAGTAGTAGTAGTAGTAGTAGTAGTAGTAGTAGTAGTAGCAAAGAGTAGCAGCAGTAAAGAGCGTAGCAGCGCAGAGCAAGAGGAGCAAAAGAGCGTGAGCAGGAGCAGGAGCGTGAGCGAGCAGGAGCAGGAGTGCACAGGAGCAGCAGCGAGAGCGAGCAAAGAGCGAGCAAAGTGATGGTGCAGCGGAGGAGCAGCGCAGAGGAGCAGCGCGATGCGCAGTAGTAGAGCGTGAGCGCGAGCGCATAAAAGAGCGCCAGCCAGTGAGCGCCAGCCAGCAGCAAGAGCGCGAAGAGCGCAGCAAAAGAGCGCAGCAGCAGCAGCAGCAGCAGCGCAGCAGCAGCAGCAGCAGCAGCAGCAGCAGCGAGCAGCAGCAGCAGCAGCAGCAGCAGCAGCAGCAGCAGCAGCAGCAGCAGCAGCAGCAGCAGCAGCAGCAGCAGCAGCAGCAGCAGCAGCAGCAGCAGCAGCGTGAGCAGCAGCAGCAGCAGCAGCAGCAGCAGCAGCAGCAGCAGCAGCGAGCAGCAGCGAGCAGAGCGCGAGTGAGCAGAGTAAAGAGGAGCACAAGAGCGAGCAGCAAGAGCGTGAGCGCGAGGAGCAGCGCTGGAGCGGAAAGAGCGGAGGAGGAGTAGCAGGAGGAGAGCAGGCGAGCGCGATGAGCAGCATGTTGTTCAGGAGGAGCAGAGTGCTGAGAGGAGCAGCGAAGGAGGAGTAGTAGTAGCAAGCAGCAGCAGCGCAGTAGCAGAGCTGAAAGAGCGTGAGAAAGAGCGCGAGCGTGAGCGAGCGCTGAGCAGAGCGTGAGCGAGAGCGAGTAGAGTAGTAGTAGCGAGTAGAGTAGTAGAGCAGCGAGCGCGAGCAAAGAGCAGCAGCAGCAGAGCAGCAGCAGCAGAGCGAGCGAGCGCGAGCGAGCGAGCGTGAGCGAGCGCGAGCGTGAGTAGCAGCGACGCAAAGAGCGAGCAAAGAGCGCAGCAGCAGAGCGAGCGCAGCGAAAGAGGAGCAGCGAGCGTGAAAAGAGCGTGAGCGTGAGCGAGCAGAAAGAGTAGCGAGCGCGAGCGAGCGCAGGAGCAGCGAGAGCGAGCGTGAGCGAGCGAGCGTGAGCTAAAGAGCGCGAGCGAGCGCGGAGCAGAAAGAGCGAGCGAGCGTGAGCAAAGAGCGCGAGGAGCAGGAGCGAGCGTGAGCGAGAGCGTGAGCGAGCGTGAGCGAGCGAGCGTGAGCGAGCGAGCGCGAGCGAGCGCGAGAGCAGGAGAGCGCGAGAGGAGTAGAGCAGCAAGAGCGAGCAGCAGCAGCAAAAGAGCGCGAGCGTGAGCAGCAGCGAGCGAGAGCGAGCAAAAGAGCGAGCGCAGATAAAGAGCGAGCGTGATAAAGAGCGAGCAGCAGCAGCAGCAGCAGCAGCAGCAGCAGCAGCAGCAGCAGCAGCAGCAGCAGCAGCAGCAGCAGCAGCAGCAGCAGCAGCAGCAGCAGCAGCAGCAGCAGCAGCAGCAGCAGCAGCAGCAGCAGCAGCAGCAGCAGCAGCAGCAGCAGCAGCAGCAGCAGCAGCAGCAGCAGCAGCAGCAGCAGCAGCAGCAGCAGCAGCAGCAGCAGCAGCAGCAGCAGCAGCAGCAGCAGCAGCAGCAGCAGCAGCAGCAGCAGCGTGAGCAGCAGCAGCAGCAGCAGCAGCAGCAGCAGCAGCAGCAGCAGCAGCGCAGCTAAAAGAGCGAGCGTGAGCGAGCAAAAGAGCGAAGAGAGCGCAGCAGCAGCAGCAGCAGCAGCAGCAGCAGCAGCAGCAGCAGCAGCAGCAGCAGCAGCAGCATTGCAGCAGCAGCAGCAGCAGCAGCAGCAGCAGCAGCAGCAGCAGCAGCAGCAGCAGCAGCAGCAGCAGCAGCAGCAGCAGCAGCAGCAGCAGCAGCAGCAGCAGCAGCAGCAGCAGCAGCAGCAGCAGCAGCAGCAGCAGCAGCAGCAGCAGCAGCAGCAGCAGCAGTGAGCGCAGCAGCAGCGAAAGAGCGCAGCGTGAGCGCGAGCGTGTGAGCGTGAGCCAGAGCGTGAGCGCGCTGAGAGGAGCAAAAAGATAACAAAGAGTTGCCAGCTGCCAGCCAGTGAGCGCCAGCAGCGTGACAGCCACGAGCGTGACAGCGTGCCGAGCGTGAGCGTTGAGCGAGCGAGCGAGCGCGAGCACGCGAGCGCCAGCGCGAGCGCAGCAGCGAGCGGAGAAAGAGCGCAGCGAGAGCAGCGAGCGCAGCGAGCGAGCGCAGCGCATGCGAGCGAGCGCAGCCAGCCAGCCAGCCAGCCAGCCAGCCAGCGAGCGTTCAGCCAGCCAGCCAGCCGTTGCTGCTGCCGCAGCAGCCGAGCGCGAGCGAGCGCAGCGCAGCGAGCGAGCAGCGCAGTAGTAGTAGCAGTAGCAGCGCCAGCCAGCCAGCAGAGCAAACAGGAGTAGAGAAGCAAAGAAGAAATAGCAGCCAGCCAGCCAGCCAGCCAGCCAGGAGCTGCGAGCAGGTTGAGCAAAGAGCGTTGCGGTGACAGAGCGTGGAGCGTGAGCGGGCGCAGCCAGCCAGCCAGCCACAGCTGGTGCCAGCCAGCCAGCCAGGAGCAGCGCCAGCCAGCCAAAGAGTAGCAGCGCAGCGTAGAGCAGCGCAGCAGCGCCAAAGAGCAGGAGCAAGAGTAGCAGCGCAGCAGCAGCAGCGCAGGAGTAGCAGCAGCAGCAGCAGGAGGAGCAGCAGCAGCAGCAGCGCAGCGCAGCAGGAAAGCAGCAGCAGCAGCGCAGCGCAGAGCAGCAGCAGAGGAGCAGCAGCAGCAGCAGCAGCAGCAGCAGCAGCAGCAGCGTAGCAGCAGCGCAGTGAGTAGCAGCAGCAGCAGCAGCGCAGCAGCAGCAGCAGCAGCAGCAGCAGCAGCAGGAGCAGCAGCAGGAGCAGCAGCAGGAGCAGCAGCAGCAGCGCAGCGCAGCAGCGCAGCGCAGCAGCAGCAGCGTAAAGAGCAGCAGCGCAGCAGGAGCAGCAGCAGCAGCAGCAGGAGCAGGAGCAGCAGCAGCAGCAGCAGTAGCAGAGCAGCAGTAGCAGCAGCAGCAGCGCAGCAGCAGCGCAGCAGTAGCAGCAGCAGCAGTAGCAGGAGCAGGAGCAGGAGCAGGAGTAGCAGGAGCAGGAGCAGCAGGAGCAGTAGCAGTAGCAGTAGCAGCAGCAGCAGCGTGCTGCAGCAGCAGCAGAGCAGCAGCAGCGCAGTACCAGCAGCGCAGCAGCAGCAGCAGCAGCAGCGCCAGAGCAGTAGCAGCGCAGCAGTAGCAGCGCAGAGCAGCAGCGCAGCAGCAGCAGCAGCAGCAGCAGCAGCAGCAGCAGCAGCAGCAGCAGCAGCAGCTGCAGCTGCTGCAGCAGCAGCAGCAGCAGCAGCAGCAGCAGCAGCTGCAGCAGCAGCAGCAGCGCAGCTGCAGCAGCAGCAGCAGCTGCGCAGCTGCAGCAGCAGCTGCAGCAGCAGCAGCAGCAGCAGCTGCAGCAGCAGCAGCAGCAGCAGCAGCAGCAGCAGCAGCAGCAGCAGCAGCAGCAGCAGCAGCAGCAGCAGCAGCAGCAGCAGCAGCAGCAGCAGCAGCAGCAGCAGCAGCAGCAGCAGCAGCAGCAGCAGCAGCAGCAGCAGCAGCAGCAGCAGCAGCAGCAGCAGCAGCAGCAGCAGCAGGAGCTGCTGCTGTTGCTGCTGCTGCAGCAGCAGGAGCAGGAGCAGCTGCTGCTGCTGCTGCTGCAGCTGCTGCAGGAGCAGCAGGCAGGAGCAGCAGCAGCAGCAGCAGCAGCAGTAGTAGAGTCGGCCCGCTAAGCTCTCGGGGTCTCCTGCCCCGGGGTCATCTTCCTGGGAGAGTCCGGGCACGCCTTCCTCTTGTAAGACTTTCAATGCTTAATATATTCTTCCTTTACTTTACTAAGTCTTTACTTTAAGTACTTACTTTGAGTATTTACTTAGTGCATTACTATACTAGTGTAGTAGTGTTGTGTCTTAGTCTTATTACTGTAGTTGTCTTAGTTAGACTAGTGTTTACAACACCTTGTGTGTGTTTCACTACCAACTAGGGCGGAGGCTATTCACGTGATAGCTGAAGTCATAAGGCTAGTGTAAGCGAGGTGCTTAGGGTAGTGCTTATTAGTGGATGCAACCAATCAATGTTCTGACATGTAATAGCGGGCGGCGGTGAAGGTGACAGCTCTGCATTTCCCATTAGGCTCTATTCACTGTCGGGTTTGGTCTGTAGGGCGTCCATAAGCCAAAGGTCCGCTTGGATAGGAGTTTTGTCTCCTATTGCAGTCGACTTCCCCTATCACACAAGACTGTTTAGATACTAGTTTAGTTGAGTCGTTACATTGCTAGGATTAGAGCACAGAAGTAGAGTTAGATACATAGGAGTCCATACTCACTCGTTGTCCTCCCACCTAGCTATCACTCTACCTCCTAGGCTCTCTTGCTAACTCATTGATCCATCCTTCCGATACACTCCGTTTATCCCTCTTTCACTAGTGATACTAGAGTATAGACACCTGGATCTCCTCCCCCTATTAACTCCTAGCTATGACTTTCCCTTGGGAGAAATATAAATCGACAACCTTGGAATACTCCTCGGTGAAATGCTACGGTACATTCCCGTGCGCTGCGTAATATCCAATAGTTATAGAATTACCCCTCCCGGTATTTCTAGCGTTGCTGCCATACTTCTGGTGGTTGCGCTAAGAAATGCCAACAAGCATTTCTGGCGCCGTTGCCGGGGAAGGCGTCAGCCTAGGAGTTTTAATAGGATCGAATCCAGGGTCAATGACCAATCTAGTTCTCAATTAGTGTTAGGGGTTTACCCCCCACCTATCTTGCTTCTCGATATCATGAAGCTAGACGATGCATGAATGGTTGTTGAGGAGAACTAAACATTGTCAAGTTCCACCTCCAAGGTTCATTTTGGAACCTAAACCCGTTCAAGGAAGAAGGCTTTGCACTGGTTATCAAAGACGCCATGACCCAAAAGACCATCCCTAACTATTCTGCACCATTGGCTGACTACGTCACCACGGGTTCGCAGCTTAGCTTGGGGGATGCAACTTTTGAGTCTGTGCTTATCAATATGGTGCAAGCCAACCCATTTGTGGGAAGCCACACGGGAATGCCAATGCCCATCTCCAACACTTCCTGTAGGTGTGTGGGACCTTCACTATTTAGAATGTCTCCACAAAAGCCATCTATCCTCGCTTTTTCCCATTCTCGCTATTAGGAAAAGCGAAGCGAAAGTTTTACACCAACAGAGAAGAAGTCACCATCAAGAGAAAGACTTTCCCATCTTTATTGATGAAATGACTCCATCACTCATAATCCAATCATAGATTGTGAGTGATAAATTGATCCAAGGAATGTGAGAACCAACCCAAAAACATTTTAAAAACAAAATGGTTCTCTCGATTTATCATTCAACGATCTAACACCAGTTTTGAATCAATCCCATGTACATCATTGTTTTTACTTCCATTTTCCACTCTAGTATATCTTGGTTTGGTTGTGCTTCTCAAGAGTGCTTCCATAGGCTCTTTAAATTAAGCGTGGTGCTTAGGTTAATCTGCCTACCTTAATCAAATAAGACATGGAGTCAAGTTTAGTTAATTAAACTAAAAATTTCTATTGTAGACTTTGGTTGTATGCCTAGACTATCCCCTGCAGGAAGTTCAAATCCATGAGGGTAAGTCTTTGAGAGAAATTCACAAATGCGGTGAGCATTGAATGAAACCTTGATCAAGAAGAGAATGGAGATCTCGATGGTATGGCAAAGTGCAATCATCCCCATCCATCTCCAGGATGGAATGATGCACATTCAAGCTCAATTGTCAATGGAGAGGTCCTGCTCAATGGACCTAAAACATGGAGCCCTCGCTGATAAGGTATGTCAGTAGTTATCTCATGTTTACTTTTAAAACTGCATATTTTATTTCGACAAAATAAGTTAGACATAGGTAATAAAACTTGAGAAGAGTGATTAGAGAAAAGTTGAGCTGGTGGGGCCACCATGGCCAGGTCGACCAACCTGTCACATGGGGTTCACCACCTCTCTCTTCACTCTGGCTAGAAGCAGGGATCCAAGGAGCAGCATAGGATGCCCTGGGGCTCCAAAGCCCAGGTCGACCGACCTGGACTTGGTGCCACCAGGCACCCTGCTGCCTCCCAATGATGAAACCCATGGATCCTATGCTCATTACACCAGGCAGAATTCGAGGAGAGATGGTCCATTGCTCATGACTTTAGCTTAGGATGCTACTTTAAGCACATTGAATGCTTTAGGGAGCATGCCAACAGCTGTTGGCATTTCTTACGCACACCGACTAGAGTAAAGATAATGTGACAAGGGTGGTGTCTGGTAGCAATGTTTACTGCAAACCAGAACTACTACTAGAGAGAGGGTGTCACAATTCCACCTCAAGCAATGGCTCTAGGATCGCTAAGCAAGGCTAAGCTCTAGTGGTGTCGCAAGATATACCAAATGGTAACTCTGCAAGCTTACAGAGACCGGTGTAGCACTTCCCTAGGATGAGTATTCTAAGGTTTATATCGTACCCAAGGGAAAGCGTGCTAGAGATAGTGGTAATGAAACATCCTCAATTTTCCATGAAGGGAAATCTCACAGAATGATAAATATCAGTCGATAAACAATTCCATACATCGAATTATAAATCTAAAGGGTACAAGTAGAGGGGTTTACATTAATGTTTACAACGCCACAAGGCGGTAACAAAGTATATCTAACATCCAGAACAGCTTGAGAAGGCGGAAGTAACGCGGAAGCAGCTTCAAACTCCAACTTGAGCGTAGGCACGAGACCTTCTAATCCATTTGACATCACTGAGAAGCAGGAAAATCTGCACACCGCCAGATGTGTGCAGGCCATGGTCAGAACCGAATGAGCTTTAGTGGAAAAAGAAAATAAAGGGATCTGGTTATCCTATAGTTTGGCTGTGGTTTGCATCCTAGCGCATGCGAAGTAGCAACAAGTAGTAGTAGTAATAATAATAATAGTCATGTTTAACACATTCCCATTCCCACACACACATCCATCCACCAATCCATCCATCCCAAATCCATCATCTCAAATCCATCACCACACTTCCATCACCAAATCTCACAACACTCACACTCAAGTCGGCAGACCAACTCCCTCTCGGTCTGTCTCAGCGGCCCGCAGTCCACAACCCAGACTCACAGCCGGAATGCTCGAGGAAGGTAGAACACTCCTCTCCTATCTAGTGAAGCAGAACACAGGACAGGTCCATAGCCAACAATTTAGCATATGTATCGATCGATCAACCAAGAACACTCTGCAGAGGTTTTACATACCCACAAGATCACCATCATTGACCAGGCCTTAGTCTAGGCTTATTCCGGCTGCTTGCTATAATAGTACGATGCCATCCTACCACTCAGCCCTGGGAAAACTCCGGAACATATCTCGGGCAATGCTGAGACTGGGGAAGCTTAGTACCGGGCCCCACGTAGTGGTACTAGCATCTAGGACGGTAAGAGCATCCTACCGCCCACCCTATCACCTAACAACCAAGCAGTAATGGCATCATTCCACCAAGTAGTCCAGCCGTCTCCCTATTACAGAGAGCTCATGGAATGTAAAGGAGTCCTGAGGAAACTGAGTACTAGTAAGTCCTTAGGGATGACCAAGCCAGAATGTCTCCATCAGGGTTCACTGTTCGGGTGCCATGACAACACCACGTGCCACCACAGCACCTCATTCCCGGGGCTCTACCTCCCAGAGGCTCACACCCCAGGACCACCTCATACCACATCTCCGTTTACCCGCCACAGATATCTCAATCAGGGGTGCCCAGGTTGCACCCCATGGCAAGACTCGCTCCAAGAGCTCGTTGTAGACCCCAGCTCGGTCGACTCGACCCTCACCCTCCACACACCCAAGTCACACCCGCAAAACCACCAGATCCTCACCAAGTCCACCCAATCTGGAATCCCAAGCCAATCCATTCCCGGGGTTTCACCACCCGCATCACATCACAGATACAATGTGAAGTGGAGTTATAGCAGTATGGTGATATAAAATGCAAGCAAGCAGAAAGGTGGTAATAATAATATAAGTGCGAGCGCAAAGCTGGGTAACATGGTGAAGGGTTTCAATCAAGGTAATAATAGCTCAGGCAATAGCATGCATCATATACTAGCAAGGAATAAATATAAAGCGCTAGCAGTTCTAAACATGCAATGTCTAATGGGATTCTCTAAAAGAAGGTGCTGCCATGACACCTGCGATGTCGAGGCAGTAGTGGTACGAGTCCGACAGTAGTGGTACAAGTCCTCCTTCGTCGGATGTAGTCGATCAGCGGGGTCTCCTCGTGTTCGTAGTCTTTTTCCTCAGGTTATTCCTCACCCGATTCGACTCTGAAAACGAGACGTAGTAGTCGCGTTAGCGACTCCTATAGAATCACAAAGAACCAAGTGAATATCGAAAAGATCCAAATGCACTCAAACATTGGCCCATTGCGTAGGGCCCAATTTTAGATGAATTTTGATATAAAGATCATCGTTTTTGGAGTTCGTATGAATTAGTTATGAATTTCTGAATTTTAATACAATTTCTGAAAAAGAAAAGGGAGAGAGAAACTCAGGGCTGACACGTGGCAGCATATGGTCTGTCCACGTGGCGTCGGCGTGGCTGCTGATGTGGCGGGTACTGCTGACGTGTCATGTGGGACCGGATGACGTCAGCGATGACGTCACCGTTGACCAAGTCGCCTTTAGTGGGCCGTTATTGGGCCGAATGGGCCGTAACTGGGCCGGACTGGGCTGGGCCGGGCCGACTGGGCCAGGCGGGGCCCAACACGTGTCGATCTATCATGCTGCCACATCGCAACCTGGACTCTTAATGGGCCAGGTCTACGGGTCCATTGCCTTTGGCCGGTCCATGGTGGACCAGCAGCTCATGGTCCATGGACCATAGCGCGGTTCGTGGTGGACCGAGTCCATTCACGCTGTTCCATCACACGGTCCACAAGAATCAGGTCCATGGGGATAAGGCAGCAGGGCCCATGTGCCCACGGTAGCGGTGCACGGTAGGCATGAGTCTGCTGGTCCACGTGCAGTGGCTTGGCTCATGTGAGCTAGGTCTACGAGGTCATCACCCGGTGGGGCTTTGGTCCATGAATTAGGCGCCAGGCGGACAGCATCCTTTGGTCCCACTTTCAGTCTCATGGCGCATATGGACCAGGTCCGTCTCCATCAAGTCGGCCTCATCTCCATCTTTCCCCAATTCTTGCTCTGTTTCCCGACGGCGAGGTAAGTCGCCGGCGGCGAGGTCGAATCAACAAGGCTTCAGGTGGACCTCCGGCTTAATTAAGCAGCGCATAGGCTTCACGTAGATACGGCGGGCACAGCTGGGGCATTGGTGTGTTCTGGCAAGGCCACGGTGGCGGCTGGCCACAGCGACGGCGGACGACGGTGACATCGTCGCGCGCTACGTCGCTCTGGGAGGGGCTTGGTCCAATCCCGTGAGCGCATCAGCACCGTGAGGGCAAGTCGAGCTTAGTAGGGGTCATGGCGGCGGCTGTGAGTCTCCTAGCGTGGCCGGCCACGATGGTGGCGGCACAGCGGCTCCGACGAGCGTCAGCGGCAAGGCCACGGTGGCATGGGCATGGGGCCTCCCTTGGCTTCAATTGCAAACTCGGCTGGGCGATTCAGGCTACTAGAAGGAGGTTTGGCCCGCCGACGGCATCTACTTGACACGGCGGCATCCCCAGGCGAGCTGATGGCCATGGCGGATCTCGGGTAGTGCAGCGGCGGTCAAGGGCAGCGTCAAAACGGGGCTCTGGTCCTCATCGTCCATCTATCTGGGTGCGCGGGGCCACGATATGGCTTACTGCCATCAAGGTCGAGATGAGGCGTCCCGGAGCAGGTGACTAGAGCTGCGGCACGGTGGCGCCCCACGGCGTGCCGGTATTGGCATGGTCCATGACGACGGGTTTCTAGGGTCGGTGGGCTGCGACGGTGCGCATGGCATACGACGCATCAAGGCGAGTTCAGATCCAGGAGTATCGGGTCCAATTGTGGCTTGCCACGGTTGGAAAATAGACGGGTCAGCAGCGGCATGGCATCGCTCTAGAGCGCGCACAGCACGATGGCGGTCATGTCGGCGAGGTGGCCAAGGACCTACGGACCCCATCTTCTACTACTAGCATGCGCGCGGCGCGTCCCAGGCCATGGAGGTCGCGGTGGTGGCGATCAAGACGTTCCGGGGCTGCTGGTTTGGTCAGGGCAGTGCTCTGCCGCGGCATGGCCATGGTGTTCGTGAGTACGGCAGCCGGCAAGGCAACCACGCCGGCGTCCCCTGGCGCCAGTGGCTCGGTTGGGCTAGGAGGTCCCGCGTGCATGCGTGCGTCGTGTCCAGAGCCAGTGGAAGCTCCGTCGCAGCGTCCATGACGGCGACAGAGGTGGGTCCAGTGAGGAATAGGAGGGAGCGGAGGTGACGATGCTCACCGGCGGTGTAGGTGTGGTCGTGCAGGATCGAGGCGGTGCAGGAGCGTGATGATGATGCGTGGTGCCGATTCGCTTGGTGTAGTCGTCGCCGATTGCGCGGTCTCCTTGTCCGGCGTGCTCCCGGTGGCGGTGTGTGGCTCCAGCGGCGTCCTTCCCCTCCGGCGGCTCCCTTTTTCCCTGCCCCCTTCTTCTTCCTTGTCCTCTCTTTGGTTGGCGAGTGGAGCGTTGGCGAGGCAAGTGGAAACCACCAGCGGCGGCTAGCGGATGGAGAGGGCTAGGGCTTCGGCGCCGGGGCTTGAGCTTTTATAGCCGAGTGGCTCCACTGCGACGATGGCGGACGGTGATCGGGGCCTTGGTGAGATCAGATGGCTGCTGGAGGTGTGGCACGTCGCTGTCGAAGTCACCATGGGTCCCAGGTGTCAGCGAGGCACGCCAACGCCGTGGCCGAGTTGGCTTCTGATGGGGAACAGCCAGGTGGCAAGGGCATGTGCGAGGTGCGCGCGAGAGAGATGCCCACGCCGTGGGCGTTTTGTTGCCAGTTCCAATCGGCCTATGAGGCAGTCCTCGTGGGCGTCGATGCCGTGGGAGCACGGATCAAGCGGCTGCAGTTGCGGCGTGGCGTGCACGTGAGCTTTGCCATCGCGGCAGAAGCAGAGGTGGCGAGGGGGACCAATGGGATGACATGCGGGCCCGAGATGGCAGCGTCTTGCGGGTCTCCTGTCGCGTAGCGGGGAGGACAAGCTGGGCTCGCGGCTATGGGCCGTTATGGGCCGGCTGTGTTGCTTGCTGGGCCAGTTCGCTGGTTGGGCTGGCTTCTGCGAGTTGGGCCGCGGATTGGTGGCTAACGCGGGCTGGAGAAAAAGAAAAGAGGGAGAGTGAGGTAGCAGGTGCCGGGCCGATCTGTTGGGCCGTAATGGCTTTTCCTTTTTCTCGGTTATTTCTTTAGTCTTCACTAATTTGCACATTGGTTAATTATTCCTTAAACTAAGTATTAGGTGTGTTAAACATGTTTAGCATTAGGGTGGCCCCACTAGGGTTTAGTTAGGGCCTAATGCCAAGCTTTGGAATATTTAGTATTTATTAAATAATTATGTGCTAGTTTACAAGTAGATATATTCCTATATTTATTAGTAAGCTTAATAGGATAAATATTTAGTAATCACCTTAATAAATATTTATTGATTTTATTAACATTACAAAAATCCAAGAAGAACCAAATCACACATATTTCTTAGAATGCAAATTATGATGCATGCTTATGAAACTAAATGGCCAAGTGGGAGAAAATGTGATGTTGGTAACAATCATGTAGGTCACATTTAAGAAGTCATGTTTACTATATGCGTGATATTGTGGTAGTTCACTAAAATACATGTTAGGGTTTGGGCACAATCTCTTTACTAGACTCATTAGGTAAGTCATGTCATAGTGGCGGATTGGCGAGGGTTCATTCACCAAAGTAGTTAAGTAAAGAGTTAAAGTGTGGTTAGTTCCTATCACTATGGCATATGGTAAAGCATCGACTTGGTTCCTCATGTGTGGAGTTA
The DNA here is from genome assembly GCA_018135685.1 of Themeda triandra. Taxonomy (NCBI): domain Eukaryota; kingdom Viridiplantae; phylum Streptophyta; class Magnoliopsida; order Poales; family Poaceae; genus Themeda; species Themeda triandra. Next base: position 362,455 of record JAENPR010000449.1, read on the forward strand.
TTGCCGAAGGGTTTAGTGAACCATGTTTAAAGGTTGGTGTCACACCACTAGCCACTGATTAGATATAGGTAAACACTAGTTGGACTTTGGGGCTTTGTGTATGGGTATGTATATATATTACACCTTGGATCGTATCACTTCTAAACCTGGTAGGATTTCCATTAGGGCCTTAGGATCATGAGACTTAGAGTCTATCTCTAGGGTATTATTATAGCAAGTGATTGATCATAGGTTTTACTACTAAGTATAAGAAGTTATAATCGGAGCTTATAATATAAAGGAATACTTCGTTATGCCAGGTCATGGAATCAAGGTACATGGGTTCCAATTAAGATCCTATTCACATGTGACTTAAGGGGATGCTAAGACACATGTGATGATGTTTTAATGCATCGTTTATTAACTAAACACGGGTTCTAGTCGTGCAACTGGGTGGAGTTTTCTACATGACAAGCAACAAACAAGGGTTTGTTTAGAAAAAATTTTATAGTTGGGATTTTTGTGTTGGTGAATTTTCCGGGTTGTTACAGGTAAGGAGAGAGATCCTATCTCAATTGGGCTCAATTAGTGTAGTGAGGATAAACGAAATGGTAGAGGAAGGTTGAATGTGGTCCTGGATAACTCTAAGATAACTGGTGTAGTGTAGCTAGGTGGGAGGACAACGAGTGAGTAAAAGACTCCTATGACTTTGACTCTACTTCTGTGGACCAATCTAATCTAGTAGTGGACGTACACTAAAGTCGCTAATCTTGACTTACTTGGCTGCTGGAGGTATGACCAGGAGTAGGAGGGGTCATCCCCTATCCCAGCGGACCTAATTCTTATGGGCGCCTATCGACCAAACCCAACGCAAATAGAACTATAAGGAGACGGAGTCCTGTCATCATTCGCCGTTCCCGCTAATATACGTCAGGAAATTGAGTGGTAAACCAATCAAATGAGGTGATATCCAAAGGTAGGATTTAGTTTGAGCACCACGCTCACGCAAACTCCTACAACCCAGAATAAGTATACGACCTAGCCCAGGCCCCCGTGCTATGAGCAACCGGCGATGAAAACAGCCAAGCAGACAAGACTAACTTATCTAGTGAACAACTACTACAAGACAGACTAGACCACTACAACACTATCGCTAGAATAGTAATGCACTAAGTAAGTACTCAGAGAAGTAAAGGAAAAGTAAATATATTAAGCAATGAAAGCCTTACAAAAGAGGAAAGGTAAAGAGGAATACCGACTCTCCGAAGACAACTCGAGACTCCGAGCTTCGCTCGACTCAACTCTAACTCCCACACTAGACTAACACTAACACTTACAACTAGAATTTAGAACTAAAGTGGAACCAACATTGTCTAGAGTGGGTGGATGCAGCTAGTATTTATAGGGGAAGGTGGAGTAGGGGCTACTCCACCGCCACGTCTTCAATCCGCGTGATGTGGCCTCTCCACCCTTGGATCAAACCGACATCGAACCGCCTTGATTGGACGTCAGGGATGAGCTGGGAACATCGGTGGAGCCAACCGACCTTGATTGGGCCCACACCCCTGGTTTGCCGACCAGGGGTTCTCCCCTGTGTTGACACCTATCACCTTCTAGAAGCTCCAGAAGGTCGGTTGAGTAGAGCTGACAGGTGGGACCTACCAAGTGCAGGTCGGCCGACCTGGACTTGGGCAGGTGGACCCACCAGCCTTGTTCTACATCTGTCCCCACATGTCATAAAGTGTGTCACTTGCTCATCTTCGGTATGATTCTTTCTGATAGGTCCATGGATCCTTGCATTTCCATCTTTTACCCTCGAACAGAAACACAAGTGTGATCTATGGGTCAAGATGAATTTGAGAGTGGTGCACCTGGATCCTGGAAGTGAGCCAGCACCTGGACCAACCCAGGATCAGGTCGGTCGACCTGACCTTAGTGGGTCCAGGGGCTCATTTCCCCCAAATATGAATGTACCCGCATCCAAATACTAAGAATACATGTGGAACTTATTAGTGATAAAAGATGCCTATGCTACATCATTTTGCCTCTGTTTTTAGCCTGTTGACGAGGTTCTGGAGTGTTAAATTTATAGCTTAATCCTCGTCAACAAGATACCCCAAGCTTCACCTTTGCTCGTCCCGAGCAAACAATTAAACTTAGCTCAAGTTGGATCAGGAGTTGCTGCAATGTCAACATTTCTAGAGTACCAGGTATGCATCATAAACATTTCACTTAATCATGGAAAATTTAGCTCTGAAAGATCTCACCCATATTACCTTAGTCCTTCGTGGGGCTTATAGCTCGTCCTTTGTCTTGGGTAATTGAGAGACAAAACAGTTAGACATTGAGCACTATTTTTCTCATTCTTTGCATGCAACATACCGGAGGTTTTGTGTTGGTTTTCAAAAAGAATTCTTAATGTTCCTCAAATGGTACTCTCATGTCGCTCAAGTGGTATTTTAATCCTCACCCAGGCACATAGAAAAATTTGCCTTTTGTGAACCATCCTACTTCTAATCAGGCTTTATGTGGAGCTCAGATAGGTATGGCAAGGAATAGCATACTTACGTTGCATATATTGTCAAGTTAAGAAACTTGGACCACAGAAGAGAAGCGTCATACCCCCAGATCAAGATGTGTGTGTGTGGAATGCATGATGGATGTATGGAGAAGCAATATTAGGGATGACTAGGGTGCTCCTTAAAATGATACTATCTCTCTTTCTATTTCTAATGAGACATGGCTAGCAATTTTTTTTAAAGGAAAGAGTTTCCTATGAAATGAATACTTATTTTTGCCTAGCCTTTGAATTTCTTTTATGTCTCTTCTAACAGATGATAACTAAAGAGAGATTTAAAACTTAAAACTAGGAGCAACCTAATTAGAAGGAAATGACATGTATGGGGATGCGTACTTCTAGTGTAGAAGTAGCATAATGTGGTATGGATGAAAATGCGTACTCCCAGGATAGGAGCAGCAGGTGAGCACATGTGATTGCGTACTTCCGGATTAGAAGCAGCATATTTGGTGGTGTGTGATCTTGATCTTTGGAGTATGACACACCTCTAACACAGGTTCTAAAAGACTTAACTAACTCAATGCAAAGCAAGTAGCTTATGTAGAAGGCTTGTATCGTGACATGTAAATATATGGCCGTGGTAGGAAATGCATTACCATTGAGGAACAATTAAGTTTTTAATTAGTTTTCAGAATAAGTGCTCCGGTAATCATGCACGCTTAGAACAATATTATAGCAGCTCTTGTTTCACCATTTCATGTCTCACAATCACTTAGACTCAGTTAAGCATTTGCAACCCACAGAAGTAATCAGGTTCATGGCGATTTCAGGTTGAGCCAAGTGATCCATAATTTAGGGAAATATTAAGTTACACACTAGGCACTAGAGAAATATTAATGAGCAACTATTCATCATTTCCAAGAGAAAACATAAACAAAGCATAATATAAATACAAATTTTTTTTTGTATACAAAGCAGTAATGCACAAACTAAAAATTGCAGTAAATTAGAAGAGCAAGAATACTTACCTGAGTGGGGGAGAGGATCTCCCCCAAGCTTGTCTCTTCCCATGCCCCCTCACTGATAGGGTGAATATGGTGGATAGCCATATGGAGGCTGCTGTGGAAATGGTGGAGTATATAGAGGTTGCTGTGGGAATGGTGAAGTATATGGAGGTTGCTGTGTAGGAGGGGGTCGCTGTTGCAGTGGTACTGGGATAAATGGGATATTTGGTGGCAGTGGTCTTTCAAAGTGGCCGTACATTATGTTCCACTGTATGTTGTGATGGGCTTGAAGATTTTGGAGGGATTGCTGGGTTTGGACTGCGTTGTTGTGCATAGCCTCATGGTCGATGCGCAGCAAACCAATTTGCTCAGACAGCAAATCCACGTCCTGACGTTGAGCACGGGACCGTGTATCCTGCGAAGAAGAGCAAGACATGCGGCCACTATGGAAACCAGACCTACGTCCAGAGTGAGACACCTGCATAGCACTAGAACTTCCCTCATAATCACTATCATCATTGCCACCTGTAGCTCGCGTCTGTGTACGCGTGTGCGGCCCTGCAAAACTTCTGCGTCTCTTGCACAAAGGGAGCAATGGGTTGCCACTATATATTTTTAATTCTTCACATGGCAGCGAAATTGTTTCGGTGGTGTTATGCACTTTAAAGAAAAGTGTGTCATTTCTTCCTCCCACAAGATACCCCCGTTGTATATAAAATCTTTTAGTTAAGACAGTTCTAGGGGTTAATATGTAGCTATCAAACCGGTTGAGCAAATTAAGGCGCATGCAGAATTTTATAATCACAGAGGTAAACTCAATGGGACAACTCCTTGGTGGGGACGCTACCCATAACCAATGGTTAACCATTTCTATCATAGGTGAAATTTTAATTTTGTGAACCATGGCGTAAAGAATTCTAGTGTCAATTTCCCTAACAATTCTTATGTCATCCCGGGGAAACAAGGTTAGCCCAATCCATTGATGCAAGAACATTAAAGTAGGATTGCAAAAATGACTAGTGCATGGTTGTAAAATAGCATAATCCTCCCCGGTGATTTCAGTCCAAAATTTCTCTTGTCACGGCGTCTAGTAGCATGAGCAATGTTGGTGTTTGTTGATTCAAAACCAAGACAAGAAGAGAAAGTAGCCCATGGCAGATTGTACTCATCATTACACACTCTAAAATAGATTTTATCTTTGGTTATTTTCATGGTGCTTAGAAATTCTAGAGTGAGAATTCTACTCCCTGGCACTTCTGAAAGGTCATAAAAATCATCCCACCCCATAGCTTTAAAAACTTCTGTAAACTCCTCATCCATACCTGTGTCTTCGAGGAGTACAGGGGATATTACCTTGGTATGTACGAATTCGCGACCTCGGATTTCTTCAAGTCTCTGCATCTCAACAGGGGTGAGCCATATGCCAGTTTCTTGATCTTGAATTTTCTCGGGGACGACCTTGAGGTGGCGGAGATGGCATGGCCCCCCTGGATGATTGGCTCACAGCATCATGCATAGAAGTGTCGGAGCTAATCGAGATATGGCTCCGGGATGAGCTACCCCGAAGCTTCGATTTTCCCCACTCCTTGATTTTCTTGAAGCTCATGGTGGAAGCACAAAGAACACAACTCGAGCGAGAGAGGTTAGTGCTCAAAGGATTGACCTTGTTACCTTGATTACCTCTCTGATGTGATGAACTCTTGGATGGCAAGGATAAAAGGAAAATATTTTTGGGTTTTTGAGTTGAAGAAAGGATGGTTGAGGATGGAGAATGGTGTCGACTTGTTGCTTGGTTTCTTGAGTGTGCAAGTGAGTGTGTCAGCTTGAGAATGAGAGGGGAGTGAGCAAAGGTGCTGAACCCCCAATACATGGGTCGGTCGACCTGCCTCTTTGGGGATTTCTCTATGTGGCTTTAGCAGAGACATTGTGGATGGCAATGTGATGAAATGGTGGTGCTGGGTGGCCAAAGCCTTGGTCGGCCAACCAGACTTTTTCCTCCATTTCAAAAATTCAGCACACTAGCAGCATTGCCAAGGTGCACAGATGCAAAATCATGTGCTCACTACCTCCAACATGGGTCGATCGACCACGGTTCCCTTCCCCCTTTGCTTTGTGTCAAAGTCTTGAGTGAGTGGAGGTAATTCAATGTTGGGTGTAGCCACAACATGTCACTCTTGCTCACTTTGGATGGTGGTGCATGGCATCTCTCTTTCTTGGATGGAATGGTGAAGGATGGAAAGCAAAAGAGAGGGGGCAAGACAAGACAAGTGGTGGTTGGCTTCATCCCCATGGAGCACTCACGGGAGAATTCTCCTCTCTATGTTGATTAGCTCAGGGAGCTAATTAAACTTGCTTAGCCTAAGTGAATGGCGGATTAGACCATAAGTGAAGTTAGGGAAGAGATGAAGATTTATAATCAAGGATTTTCTCTTGTCCCCAGATTCACTCATGGTCACATTCCCGGTTTTAATTTGCTGAGCAAGAAGATGAGAGAGAGAAACTAGCTCCAAGAATGCAAGTCGACAGTCACCTGTCTTTCTTCCTTGCAACACTCATCCTAGAGCTATAAGTTCACAAATGCCAGAAGCTGGAGAGAGGTGGGTCCCACCACCAGGTCGGTTGATCTGGGGTTGGACTCCCCCAAGCTCTGGTGACACTCAATAAAACCACACAAAGAGTGCACGCCTAAATTCCTTTGCCTAAAGTCACAAAAGTTGCCGCCTAGCTTCGTAGATTCTTTAATAGGCATGTGAAGCATTTCATGTAACGATGATCGATTTTCACTTTGGTTCAGACATGAGCATGGCATGGAGTGAAAGTGGAGCAAAGGTGGGTAGGTGAACCCACAGGGGACAGGTTGGCCGACCTGACCCTGAGTCCCACCTGGTGCCCACATTGCTCAGCAGGTTAAGAAAAGGTTGATTTTAATGTTCTTATGCACAGCTGTGGTCGACAGTAAAATTTATTTGGCAAGAATATAATGCTGAAAGTAAATGCTGAAATTAAAAGTTAGGAAACTCACCTTGGATTAACTTACCTGGATGGAAGAGCAGTTGCCTCAGGTCCTTTCATCAGGACCTCCTCCCTGTGGTGGTGTAGAAATCTTTCTGGGAGGAAGCACGATCTTTCTCTTCCACATCTGCTTGGCTTTTGCCCATGGCCTTGATTTTGCCTTCTTCTTAGTGTGTGTCAAGGCCACAATTTTAGCCAGCTCTGTAGCCATGATCATTGAGCATTGCTCAATTTTTGGCTTAAAGTTGAAGGTCTCCTGGGCTCCATTGATGGTGAATTGAATTTCTCTGGCTCCAACATCAATATTTGCTTGAGCAGTGCTGAGAAATGGTCTCCTAAGGATGAGGGGAACCTTCTTGTCAACTTCCATATCAAGTACTACGATATCCATAGGAATGAGGAAATCGCGTATCTTGACGGGGATGTTCTCTCGCTACTCCTCGGGTGGCGAATCGACTGATCCGCTAGCTGCAAATAGATTGATGTAGGGGACAAGGTAGTATAATTTAATTTGTCAAAGACTACCTTTGGCATGACACTGACGCTTGCTCCCAAGTCGCACAGTGCATGCTCGAAGTGCTGCGTCCCGATGGAGCAGTCGATGGTGGGACACCCTGGATCCTTCTTCTTTTCCGGGTAATGGTTCAGTAAGACTTCGCTGCACTCTTCTATTAGTTTAATTACCTCAGTTTGGGGGCAACGGTTTCTTGTTGTTGAGGATGTCTCTCAAATACTTGGTATAGGTTGGAACCTGCATAGCATCAAGTAATGGAATATTGACATATAATTGACGGATTACCTCAACGAACTTGCCGAATTGTTCATCGGTCTTCTGATTTCTTGGCCTGGGAAATGGAATCAAAAGGGTTGAATCGTAGAACTCATGTGGTGCCAATTTTCCATTGTGCTTGGCACTCTCTTCATTTGATGGAGGCTCTACTTCTTCTACCTTGTCTTCTGCATCCTCCTTGTCCTTTCTTGCTGGCTTCCTAGCCATGTTAGGATATGGTGGCTCACGAGTGGTCTTACCCCCTCTCGTGGTCACCGCATTTGAAGAATGGCAGGAATTGACAGAAGATGAAACAGATGCAGCAATCTGAGCAATTCGTGATTCTAAAGTCTTATTAAAGTTTTGTTGCTCTTTGACAGAAGAAGCTAGAGAGTCCATTTTAGTAGTTAACAATTCAAGAGCCTTATCATTAGCTAGCAACTTTTTATTCATGCTTTCATTAACTTTACCTTAATTTATGACAAGATCTCTAAGTGTAGGCCAGCTAGATTTTTGAGTGTTACCTTGGCCTTGGAAGCGTGGAGTTGGTCCGCTTTGTCGTGGTTGCTCCTTGTTGAACGCGGAGACGACCTCTGGTGTGGCTTCCTGCACCTCGCACCTTTTGATTGTTTCACTGGCACGTGCTGAGGTGTGTCGTCGGATGGCCTCTCGATCTTTCTTGAAGTTAGATCTCACTTCTACTTTCTTCATCAAGAGTTCCATCTTTTGAGAGATGGCACTCACTTCTTCAATGGTGTGATTGTCTCTCTTCTTGGGTTTAGGATGTTCATCATTCCACTCTTGATTTGTCACGATGTTCCCAATGAGCTTCTTTGCTTGAGTGACATTGAGTGATGTGAACGATCCTCTTGCAGCGGCATCAAGGTGACTACGGGCAGTTGATGTTAGCCCATGGTAGAAACCTTGGATCAAGAGCCATTCCTTGATTCCATGATGTGGACATTCCTGAATGTACTCCTGGAGACATTCCCATGCTTTGGGAATGGTCTCTCCTGCCTGCTGCTGGAAGCATGAGATTCTTGCACACAGGGCTGATGTTTTGCCCATTGGAAAGAATCTGGTGAGGAATGCCGTGGCACACTTGTTCCATGTGTCAACATCTGTGGGCAGAGCATAGAACCATTGCTTCGCCTTCTCGACCAATGAGAATGGGAATAAGCGATGGCAGATGGCCCCCGCTGTAAGCCCCTTGATGGCAATAGTGCTACACACTTCCAGAAAATTCTGAAGGTGTGCATTTGCATCCTCATGTGGCTTCCCACTGAATGTAATAGCTTGCACCATACGGATCAGCGATGGTGAGATCTCATAGTGGACATCATTAATCTCCACTTGCGGCCCTAATGAGATACAGGACGCTGATGGAGCTGAGAAGTCTGCTATGGATCTCCTGACAGTCGACATTTTGATTCTTGGTGCTGAGCTTCCTTCCTTGAGTGAGTTCAAGTGTGAGCTGGATCTCCGATGGTAGACTAGAAGAGGTCTAGACTGCCTTCGGGATATCTTAGAATTGGCTAATGTCTTGAACTAGAAATCACTCATGCACTACCTGGCTTTCACAATGAAGGGAAACACAGGCAGTGGTAAACTTCCTACGACTAGTTGATTTCAAGTTGATGATATTTTACCGGATTCGTCCTTACTACGAATTTCTAGGCTTAGCTTTCCGCAACGGCGCTTTAAATGCTTGTTGGCATTTCTTACGCACACCGACTAGAGTAAAGATAATGTGACAAGGGTGGCGCCGGTAGCAATGCTTACCGCAAACCGTAACTACTACTAGAGAGAGGGTGTCACAATTCCTCCTCAGGCAATGGCTCTAGGATCGCTAAGCAAGGCTAAGCTCTAGTGGTGTCGCAAGATATACCAAATGGTAACTCTGCAAGCTTACAGAGACTGGTGTAGCACTTCCCTAGGATGAGTATTCCAAGGTTTATATCGTACCCAAGGGACAGCGTGCTAGAGATAGTGTTAAGGAGAGAGATCCTATCTCAATTGGGCTCAACTAGTGTAGTGAGGATAAACGAAATGGTAGAGGAAGGTTAAATGTGGTCCTGGATAACTCTAAGATAACTGGTGTAGTGTAGCTAGGTGGGAGGACAACGAGTGAGTAAAAGACTCCTATGACTTTGACTCTACTTCTGTGGACCAATCTAATCTAGTAGTGGACGTACACTAAAGTCGCTAATCTTGACTTACTTGGCTGCTGGAGGTATGACCAGGAGTAGGAGGGGTCATCCCCTATCCCAGCGGACCTAATTCTTATGGGTGCCAATCGACCAAACCCAACGCAAATAGAACTATAAGGAGATAGAGTCCTATCACGATTCGCCGTTCCCGCTAATATACGTCAGGAAATTGAGTGGTAAACCAATCAAAGGAGGTGATATCCAAAGGTAGGCTTTAGTTTGAGCACCACGCTCATGCTAACTCCTACAACCCAAACTAAGTATATGACCTAGCCCAGGCCCCAGTGCTATGAGCTACCGGCGATGAAAACAGCCAAGCAGACAAGACTAACTTATCTAGTGAACAACTACTACAAGACAGACTAGACCACTACAACACTATCGCTAGAATAGTAATGCACTAAGTAAGTACTCAGAGAAGTAAAGGAAAAGTAAATATATTAAGCAATGAAAGTCTTACAAAAGAGGAAAGGTAAAGAGGAATACCAGACTCTCCAGAAGACAACTCCAGAGACTCCGAGCTTCACTCGACTCAACTCTAACTCCCACACTAGACTAACACTAACACTAACACTTACAACTGGAATTTAGAACTAAAGTGGAACCAACATTGTCTAGAGTGGGTGGATGCAGTTGGTATTTATAGGGGAAGGTGGAGTAGGGGCTACTCCACCGCCACGTCATCGATCCACGTGATGTGGCCTCTCCACCCTTGGATCAAACCGACTTCAAACCGCCTTGATTGGACGTCAGGGATGAGCTGGGAACGTCGGTGGAGCCAACCGACCTTGATTGGGCCCACACCCCTGGTCGGCCGACCAGGGTTTCTCCCCTGTGTTGACACTGTCACCTTCTAGAAGCTCCAGAAGGTCGGTTGAGTAGAGCTGACAGGTGGGTCCTACCAAGTGTAGGTCGGCCGACTTGGACTTGGGCAGGTGGACCCACCAGCCTTGTTCTACATCTGTCCCCACGTGTCATAAAGTGTGTCACTTGCTCATCTTCGGTATGATTCTTTCTGATAGGTCCATGGATCCTTGCATTTCCATCTTTTACCCTCGAACAGAAACACAAGTGTGATCTGTGGGTCAAGATGGATTTGAGAGTGGTGCACCTGGATCCTGGAAGTGAGCCAGCACCTGGACCAACCCAGGATCAGGTCGGTCGACTGACCTTGGTGGGTCTAGGGGCTCATTTCCCCCAAATATGAATGTACCTGCATCCAAAAACTAAGAATACATGTGGAACTTATTAGTGATAAAAGATGCCTATGCTACGTCATTTTGCCTCTATTTTTGGCCTGTTGACGAGGTTCTAGAGTGTTAAATTTATAGCCTAATCCTTGTCAACAACAGCCAAAGCAAGCATAGGGAGTAGCAATGCATGCTAAAGTGTCCCCATGGTCCATGGGAATCACTTTGATGCTTGTCTCCACTTTTGCTTTCTCCTTTTCTCTTTACCAAACACTAGACTTAGGAGTTCGAAGCAACCAGCAGCAACTTTGGACCAGGACCACCACAACGTTTACCAGACAAACCAGCATAACATGACCAAAGTGGATGGGGGACAAACCTTGGTCGGCCGACCAAGGAAATGGTCCAAATTTTGTGACTTTTTGCAAGCATGAGGCTAGATTCCTTGTCCAAAGTGAGAGCATGCTTCATAGGGGCCAAGTGTTGGTCGGCCGACCTGCCTTCGGGCTGGTCTTGCCTTGCCCTTTCACCCCTATAAATAGCACCCCAATGTGAGCTCAAGACCACACCACAACCAGCAGAATTATCTCGAGCTCACTAGGCCTTCTCTCTTCTCTTTAGCGTTTCAAGCCTTCTCAAGCTTAGCGTAGTAGCCATAACTAAAAACCCAAAAAAAACATTTCCCTTTCCAATTGCATGTTTACTTTTACCTCTGCATCATTTATTTCAACATAACACTTAGTTATCATGCATAAAAAATGATGAGAAAACCTTGTGCTTAACCTGCTGAGCAACTTGGGGCATCAGGTGGGGCCCGTGGCTGGGTCGGCCGACCCAGCCTTGCTGCCACCCACCTGCCAACTTTGCCCCACTGCTTTGCCATGCCATGTTCATGACTTGCTCAAGCTAAAATCTAAAAATCATGACATGTATAGCTTCATAGGCTTACTTGAACATCTAGATGAAGCTAGCTTGGCAAACTCTGCAGCTTTAAGCAAAGAACTTTCAGTGCACTTAGTTGGCTTGTTGCTTGAGAGTGTCACCTAAGCTTGGGGGAGGCCACCCATGGGTCGGCCGACCTAGTGGTTGGGCCCACCTCCTTCCAGCTTCTGGTATGTGTGATCATATAGCTCTAGGATGAGTGTTACGAGAAAAGAAAGACAGGAAACTGTCAACTTGCATCCTAGGAGCTAGACTCCCTCACTCTCATCTCTTGCTTTAGCAAAGAAAATGAAGAAACTCATCATTCCATTTAGCTAAGCAAGAGTGCTTAAGCCACTAAGCCAATCATAACCTTGAGAGCAACTTGCACTAAGATTTGGAGCTGGTAGATCACCAACGGTGGAGTCGGCCGACCCACCATTGGACCCACTCATGCTTCTTTCACTTTGGCTAGATGTGTAGATTTAGGAATAACACTTGGATGCTCAAGGGGTTTCCAAGTGTGGGTCGACCGACCCACACATGAACCCCATTGGCACCCTGTTGTCTTCTACTCACCTCACATAGGAATCCTATACACACTATGCTAGCCAAACGTTGAAAGAGGTGGTCCCTTGGTCCATCACTCTAAGCATAGATACCCGTCTTTACCTTGGGACCAAACCACCAGCTCACATCTGCAAAGTGGTCAACGAGGCATGCTTGAGTGCCCCCATGATCCATGGGAATCACTTGAGCCATGTCTCCACTTTTGCCACTCATCTTCTATCTTTCATCAAGCACTAGACTAGGAAATCACTAAAAATATCACTACCTCTGATCCACACCTAGCCTTCATTTTCCTAGGAATTTCATGGTAAAAGGTTTAGAGTGTTGAGAGGCCAAGCTTGGGGGTCGGCTGACCCCCACTTTGTGCCAATTCAAAGATGTTTTCATGGGTTCATCAGGATTCCCTGCTCATAGTTCAATAGAACATTCAATTGTGCTTATGGGAGATCGGCCGACCCTAGCTTTGGGACTCCACCATTTGCCCTTCTCCCCTAGTGAACACCCTTGCAGTGTGAGCCCAACTCCACACTCAGAATCATCTTGAGCTCACATAGCCTTCTCTTCTCTCTCTAAGCTTAGGATAAGTAGAAGCTTGCCTTTGCCTTCTTTCTTATCCCTCACTCACTTCAAGAAGGGTGATGCCATGAGCATGCTCCCAAAGAGAGAAAGAAAGAAAGAGAGACATGTTGGGACTGCGCCCAACATAGAGTGACCTCCACTCAATTCACACTTTGGCACAAAGCAAGGGGAGGAGCATCCTGCATCGGTCGATCCAGGAGGTAGGCAGCCAGCATATGGTTTTTGATCTACTCATCCTACCAATGCTCATGGTGGTGCTGCTTTTCGAAACGGAGGAGGAGCTTGGGTCGGCCGACCTGTGCTATGGCCGCCCAGCACCTTCACTCTATCACACAACCATCCACCATCTTGCTGCTAGATCCACACTATAAAATCTCCAAGGGTCTAGGTCACCTGACCCATAAAGTTGGCCACCAGCACCCTTGCTCACTAGCTCTCCTTCCCCTATGAACACCTTTACATTATGAGCATTTCTTCTAGTAGCAACAGAAGCTTGTCTTGCTCAAGAGCAAGTTGTGGTGTGTCACTACCCACTAGCACACCCTGCTGTGGAAGTGACCATGCCCGGCAAGGACCACTAACACGTGGACGACTAATACTAATGCTAATCTTTATTGCCCTAGTGTGTTCTTGTATTGTCTCAATTTGTGCAGCTTGGTGAAGAAGTTACTCTCCTCAATGGTGCCGTATGCACCTCCACTGAGAGTAAGAGAGTCCAAGAGAAGCCTCATTGAGAGCTGCAAAGCAAGCGGTCTTACACACGTGACCATCATCGATCCGGCCCCCTTGGACCACACAGAAGCCAAAGTGTTGTAGGAACAAGCAGAATCTTGCAGGTAAAGATGTAGAAGATGATGAGGCAAGTTCCATGGACATTCTAGGTCCATATGGAGGCCTCCATGTCCATATCACACTCCAAGAGTGCGCACTCCTTACCCATGGGGTAGAGAGAGGTGCCATCAAAAGATGGACATGGACGAACTCATCAACAACACTAAGCTTGGCTCAACAAAACGCCCAACCTCTATAACAGTACACGATGAGCAATAGCCAAGCTTGGGGGAGATCCTCTCCCCCACTAAGGTAAGTTTATCCAAGGTATGTCTTCTATCTTGTATTTTCTTTTGTTTACTTTATTGCATTCTAAATAAAATAAAAATTTGATTATAATAAAAATACTAAAAAGGTTTATCTATCTCCCTCATGCTTCATGTGTGCTATTCTTCCTATGGAAACGATGATGAAATTGCTAGTTAATGTCTCTCTAGTGCTTGTTTACAACTTAGCACTTCTCTAAGTATGGATTACTTGGCGCTTTTAACCATCATGAACTTGATCACTTAGTGGGTTGCGAGTGCTAAAACAAAGTCTAAGTTGTTGTGAGATATGAGATAGTTGAGATAAGAGCTCTATACTATTGTTCTAAGCACGCATGATTGCCGTGAGAATTTATTTTAAATAAATAAAAACTTACTTGTTCCTCAATGGTGTTAAATTCCTACCACGGCCATATATACATTGCATGATCAAAAGCCTTCTACATAAGCTACTCGCTTGCATTGAGTCTCGTTAAGTCTTGTAGAACCTGTGTTAGAGGTTTGTCATACTCCTAAGATCAAGATTACACACACCACCAAAAATGCTGCTTCTAATCTGGAAGTACGCAACCATTCATATGCTACTTCTACCCTGGAAGTACGCATCTCCATCCATACCATCATTTTTGTGCTGCTTCTACACTGGAAGTACGCACCTCCATATCCACCATCTCTACCAAATAGGTTGCTCCATATTCCAAATGTTAGAAATCCACTCGCAGTTATCAATTGTTAGATGAGACACATCCCAAAAAGGCTAGGCATCTACGCCGTAGACAAATCCTTTACTTTAAAAAAAAGAAGAGAGAGAGCTAGCCTTGTCTCAATAGAAAGTAGAGAGAGAGATAGAATCAAATAAAGGAGCAACCTCATCCAATCTCTCCATTACTTCACCATCCATCACACTTCATCATTCCATTCATTCCATTTCCACATCTTAATCTGGGGGTATGACATTTCTCTTCTTAGGTCTAAGCTTCTTAACTTGACAACATATGCATTGTAAGTACGCTATTCCTTGCCATAACTACTTTGAGCTCCACATAAAGCCTTTTAGAGGTAGGATGTTTTGAAAAAGGCAAACACTTGATGTGCCTTGGTGAGGATTCAAGAAAAACCATATGAGGAACATTAAGACTTCTTTTGGAAAACTTGTCAAAACCTCTGGCATGAAACTTGCTAAAAGAATGAGAAAAATAGATGCTCTATTCAAAGCTGTTCTATCTTCCAACATCCCAAGACTAAGGTAATACCATAAGCCCCATGAGTGTTAAAGTAATATTGGTGTGTTAGCATTGCTAATTTTTCCATTCAAGGAGAAGTTCTTTGTTGTACACTTAGTACTATTGAGATGTTAACTTAGTGATATTACCTCATCCAATTGAACCAAGTCTTGATCGTTTGCTCGGGACGAGCAAAGGTTAAGCTTGGGGGATCTTGTTGACGGGATATAAGACCCAGTTCCATATGCTCGGAAACCCATCAACAGTCCTCGATGGAAGGAAGATAAGCATCACATGAACATATTTATCACTAATAAACCTCCACTTGTACTCTTAGCTTGTGAAATGTAGGGAATATGGAAATGAGCCCGGTAGGCCCCATTATCCAGGTCAACCGACCTGGACATGGGTCCACCAGGTGCTGACCTCCATGGCATGATTCTTGCCATGCTCCAAGGAGACCTTCCCAACCCCTGGATCCAAGTGTGCTACCTCTCAACGATCCAAACACTTGGCACATGGATCCATGGGTTCACATGGAAGCAAGCAGAGAATCAAATGAACTCAACTTCGGGCAAGACTTCACGTGACAAGTGGGGACAGCACCAGGGAGCTAGAGGTGGGCCAGGCAAGCCAATGCCAGGTCGGCCGACCTGGCCTTGGTGGCATGCCACCTAGCCTGACCTCCCATTGACATCAGGACCTTCTAGAAGAGGAGTAGGACCCACAGGTCAGCCAACTACAGGTCGGCCGACCTGCATGTGGGCCCCTTCCAAGGTTGGTTGACTCCAACCGACATCCCACACATTTCCCACGTGTGGAAATTCCCATTGCCGTCCATCTAAGGCGGTTGGGAGGTCGGTGGATCCAAGGGTGGAGAAGGGAGGAGCACACGGATTGATGATGTGGTAGTGGAGTAGCCCCTACTCCACCTCTCCACTATAAATACCCCCTCACTCCCCCTCATTAAAGACATCAATGAGAAGTCTCTTGAGAGCCATGTGAAGCTATGTAGTCCATTATAGTAGTAGTAGTAGTGTGGGAGTTAGAGTCGGTCGAGCGAAGCTCGGGGTCTCCGAAGTCATCTTCTGGAGAGTCTGGTATGTCTTCCTCTTGTAAGACTTTCAATGCTTAATATATTCTTCCTTTACTTTACTAAGTCTTTACTTTAAGTACTTACTTTGAGTATTTACTTAGTGCATTACTATACTAGTGTAGTAGTGTTGTGTCTTAGTCTTATTAGTGCAGTTGTCTTAGTTAGACTAGTGTTTACAACACCTTGTGTGTGTTTCACTACCAACTGGGGCGGAGGCTATTCACGTGATAGCTGAAGTCATATGGCTAGTGTAAGCGAGGTGCTTAGGCTAGTGCTTATTAGTGGATGCAACCAATCAATGTTCTGACGTGTAATAGCGGGCGGCGGTGAAGGTGACAGCTCTGCATTTCCCATTAGGCTCTATTCACTGTCGGGTTTGGTCCGTTGGGCGTCCATAAGCCGAAGGTCCGCTTGGATAGGAGTTTTGTCTCCTATTGCAGTCGACTTCCCCTATCACACAAGACTGTTTAGATACTAGTTTAGTTGAGTCGTTACATTGCTAGGATTAGAGCACAGAAGTAGAGTTAGATACATAGGAGTCCATACTCACTCGTTGTCCTCCCACCTAGCTATCACTCTACCTCCTAGACTCTCTTGCTAACTCATTGATCCATCCTTCCTATACACTCCGTTTATCCCTGTTCCACTAGTGATACTAGAGTATAGACACCTAGATTTCCTCCCCCTATTAACTCCTAGCTACGGCTTTCCCTTGGGAGAAATATAAATCGACAACCTTGGAATACTCCTCGGTGAAATGCTACAGCGGTACATTATGTGTGCTTGCGGAATATCCAATAGTTATAAAATTACCTCTCCTGGTATTTCTAGCGTTGCTGCCATACTTCTGGTGGTTGCGCTAAGAAATGCCAACAGTATGCTCGCTTGTGTTTTGAGATTTGCAACTACTGACATATCTATGGAAAAGGTTTACCCTAGGATACTCTATTACTAGGGCAGTGAGCCCGTGCACCAGGAGTGGAGAGATGGGGGGATACTAGCTACCCTCATGGGTCGTAATCCAGATTAGAGGGGTACAAGTATTCTCGGGTGGCTTCCGGAAGCTGTGACTGGTTCTAGAGTGTCCGGCGGTATTGCTGATATACTTGTAGGTTAGAGTCCCACGTATATGGTGTGTTTAGGAATCCTCAGCTAAGTAAATCGGTTTGAATCATCGTTGCTCCTCGGTTATGGAGACTCGATCACCTGACTTACATCGTACATAAAAGGATGGTACTTGTTGGTAGAGGTAAAAGAGAGTTGTATGAATTATCTTGATCTGCTTGTTTAGCTTAATAATAAAACTTGAGGTTAAGGACTCACTTTTAGTGGCTTTTTAGTAAAATAATTTGATTCTTGCTTGGACCTTACCTTGATTCCTATCTGACCGCATTCCCGAGTCTTCACCACCTTTTTTTATCGCATCAGTCTTGTTGAGTACTTTTGTACTCAGGGTTTGTTCTACCCCTATTGCAGGTTCTGACAGGTAATCCTAGCCAAGATTATGTCATTGGGCTCGATATGATTTGGTTGCCCCTCGCGACTTAGGTGTCCTACCTAAGTTGTCTTCGTAGCTCTATTCTTCTTCCGCAATTTAAGTTAAGTTTGTAAATGTTAACTTATTCATGATTTGTAAAAATTTATGTTATTATTATTTCACACCCCGATGTATATTTTATAACAAATACTATAATATTGTAGTTACTCCTTTGTTGATTCGGGTATGAGTATAAAATATGGTTCAATCAGTGTCCTTTGAGGGCGTCCGACAGGGCTTCATAAGTCGTATGGGTCACATGCATAGCTGTCGGAGGTCTTTTAAGACAATGACAGGTGTATGTGGTCCATATTACTTAAAAGGTTCTGCCACAGGTGGTATCAGAGCTCATACGATGGATCATCTACAACATTACATTTGAAAACTTCAAAATGAATTTATAATCTCAAAGTTTTTGAAGGTAACAAATTAAAAATAGACTCGTATCTATTTTCTTTCTTGCTGAAGACTATATGAAGGCTAGTTGATGACTCAAGTAGAAGAGCTTCGATATGTCTTTAACTCTTCTTCCAAAGGTCAAATGGAAGTTAACTTCATCGACAAATCTTCACTGAAATGCCTTCTAACAGTCCGACTAACTAGCCCTCTAATTCACTAACATGTTGAAGCTTAAGTCCTCCTAACGTTGAGAGAACGTATGGGATGAGCATATCACATATCATGCATAATATGATAATCCTTTAGAACTTAAAAATATCCCCTTAGGATTGAAGAACAGTTATTATCCTTTATAATTGTTCTATTGGTGAGTCTCGTCATATACCTAGTTTTGTTTACCACTTGATAATTTTTTCCATAAGTTCTTGATCCTTGGGGATTTGTGGAATATACTTTGATATACACTATTACCTTAAAAATTAAAACCTGGTACGAATTTTGATTTTTTGTTAAGTATGTGTCATGCTTTGATTCCTTTCAACTCTGACACATGCAATCTCCTTGATGTCGTTTGATGACGTATATCTCATTTGCATGTCACTAGGATTGTGTCTCTAAGGTATCATGACCCATGACTTGGAAACATCGTCGAAACCTAGGGTCACCTGTGTGGTTACTGCTGGGCGTTCGCCATTACCCAGATCTATGATCATGATCCTTTTGGGTGCTTTCATTGTTTGCACATGTTAATATCTTGGCTTTAATATCCGACTGGTGTTGGTCGAGAGTTACTTTAGTTGTGTTCTATAGTAGTGTCTCGACCCGTAACTATGGTGCCGTGTCAACCTGGAACCTCCTGTGATTCGCGACCACATGAGTTTACCAGGGCACGCACTGGTATCGTAGTCGGTGTTTCTGAATTATTATAGTTCACAATTGACGCGCTTTTGCTCCTTAAACACTCTTAAAAATTCAAAGTTGTTCTTTGAGTTCCTAAACACCTTGGGGTTGTGATCGACTTTTAGTCTCGATTACAATCTCGATGTTCGAAAACGTGGGTTACTACTGTTGTGCCCTATAGTGGTGCCATGGTACGTAACCCTGGTGTCGCGATGGAACCTAGGTTTCTTGTGTGTCCGGATCACACGAGTTACTACTAGGCACGCGCAAGTATCGAGGTTTGTGGGCATGAGCTATTATAGCTTCACAACTAATGTACCCTACTCTTCGAAACTTATCTTGAAGATTTGAGTTTAAACTCCTTTGAAATCCAAAATACCATGTTGGTTACAACCTCACTTGTGTCTTGGTTGTGACTCACGAATAAAATCTTGTTGTTTATACTTGACACATTTTCTTTTCCATTGCTTACCCCATGGGATTTTGTTGCGCCAAAATCTCGGAACGAGATTTCTTTAAGGGGGTAGGATTGTAACATCCTAGATGTTAATTACAACTAAAACTTGATTTAGTGCATTGATAAATCATAATCATTGCGCATCATGGCATAATTGCATTCATGTTTTAAGAATGTCTTTGATGTGATGCTTTATCTTATATATGAAATGATGATGCTTAGAGTTTATTTAACTTCCTGGTTATGTAATTCTGCAAGTAATTTAAATCGAGCTCAAATTCCTTTTTTAAGACCCTGTTTTCGAGAAAACCCTAATTTACCCCTTTTATCTAATTTAAAATCTACAAAGAGTTTAGGGTTGGTTCAAAAAGCAATCTTGTAGAGCTTGTTGAGACCTACAAGATTGGTATACAAAGTTTTTCAAGTTTCAATAAAGAATTTCAAATGAATTTAAAAATACCAATTTTAGCAATTGTCCCCTTTTTATTTTAAATGCATATTTTAAAATTTATGCATAATTTGGGAAAGTTTTGTATATGGCAAATGTTTGGTTTGAAAAGTTGAGCATTCCATAGATTTAAAGATTTTCAAGTTTTGTAGAAAAATCAAAAATTATTCAAAATATTTATTTCTTGGGTTTTTGTCCCCTTTTCAAAATTTATTCAAAACTCCTATTTCCACTCAAAATCTGAAAATATTCTTTTTAAGAGATTTGTAGATCATGAAATTTTATGAAGGTCATACATTGGGTGATTTTCAAGTTATTTAGCAAAATCAAAATATTTTTAAAATGTTTGTTTCTAGAGTTTTATGTTTTTATTCAAAATTTATTCAAAACTTATATTTTTGGGCAGTTTTGAAAAATCTTTATATTGAGAAAGTTGTAGATCTTGAAAAATCATGAAACTTTTATATTTGGAGTTTTTCAAGTTCTATTCAAAATTTTGGATAAATTGAAAAATTTTAGAAACTGGGATTTTGCTACAGTACCGCGCGAGCTGCACCTCTGCCTGACCGCCGCGTCGACGCCGTGCACGGCTTGGCCGTCTCCGCGATGCTTCTTGCGCGGACGCCTGCGTGGCGAGCCTGCAAAGGCGCTGGCAAGGCCTCAGCGTCACCCTCACCTTTAGAACGCCCAGCTGGCTGCTGTCTCCTCCTTTTCTTTCTCTTCTTCATTGCCACCATGGCCGGCACGCTGAGCTCCGGCCGCCACTCTCATTCCCGCTGCTCCGCGCCATTCCACTCCCAACTAGCATCACCAGCAGCTTCGCCTCTGCCTCCTGAGCTCTCGCGCGCGCTCGCCAAGCCCAGCCGCCGCCGTGCCGCTCCGCCGCCGAGCCACGGGCTCATGTGGCCGTGCCGCCACGGGCTGCCTCGGGCCTAGTCGAGGCCACCTACGGGCACAGCCTGCAGCTTCCATGCTCCCGCGCCCCTTCCTCGCCACCGGGGAGCCTCTCCATCGCCGGAGCGGTGAGCCCAGCCATCTCCCCTGCTCCAAATCGCGCCAAGGGCTTTGCACAAGAATTCAACAAAAGCCAAGGTCTTTTCTGCGAAGTCTATGACTCAGGTGAATAGTGCCCTGAGGATCTGTTCGCGAGTTTTTCCCAAACTTCAAAAATTTATATCTAGAGTTTGGTAACTCCGTTTTTGGTGAAGCAAATTTTGTTGTCCTCCTTATGATGTCTAGTTTTTATTAAAAATATGAGTTATACCATGTTTAGTAGTAAAATAATTAGTTTTGTTTTATGCCTTTTGTTTATATTTAAAAAGAGAGGGAAATTCATATCTCTTGCTGTGTAGCTCCAAATGACTTGAAATTTTAATGAGGTGCTTCTGATGCTATGTTTAGGCTGTAGTTTAAATTTCAAGAGTTTTTGATGCTATATGATTTAGTTATGAATTTCTCTTGCTTATAATTAATTTATCTTATTAATGCTTTTTGAATGGTTATTGTTTAGTTTTTAAATCAAGTTATTTAAGTTGCTATGCTTTCATCTAATGCACTTCATGCATCATGTCATACATCCCATCATGCTAAAGCATGCATCATTCCATTACGTGTAGTTGTTCGAGAGTGAGATGGCTCGTGTTGAGCGAAGTTTGGGAGATGTCGTCCGACAACGGTGTTCAAGAAGATTATCCACCAATGATGACAAGTCATCTTTCTTGATATTGGTGCCATCCATTCCTGATGATTGGTGCCAATTCATCTATGATATCTACGAGAACTAACCACCGCTGCAACTTAGGCAAGCCCCGGTTACATATAAACTCTACCTTGTTTTATAAAGTTTTTATCATTTATGCTTTTGTATTGTTGCATTAGATGATAGGAGTTGCGTGATAACCTAATTGATGCATTACCTACCTTGTTACTCTTATATCATCCTTGATACCTGTTTTTATTTCGAAAATGCTTAGTATGCTTAGCCTTGCTTATTTTAGTAGGCTTTCAAATAAAATGTTTAAAAAGGGTTGAAGTGGCATCACCTGTTGAATCACAATGTTGGTTAATGAACTTTAAGATCGATCGGGTAACTTGCATCAATTGCTTGATGTTGTGTTTCCGACTTGTCAGTTAAGGACCGATCGTTGTAGGCCTGCTTGTCTTTTGAGATTTGCAACTACTCACATATCTATGGAAAAGCTTTACCCTAGGATACTCTATTACTAGGGCAGTGAGCCCGTGCATTGGGAGTGGAGAGATGATGGGGATACTAGCTACCCTCGTGGGTCGTAACCCGGATTGGAGGGGTACAAGTATTCTCTGGTGGCTTGCGGAAGCTATGACTGGTTCTAGAGTGTCCGACAGTATTGTTGATATACTTGTGGGTTAGAGTCCCACGTATATCATGTGTTTAGGAATTCTCAGCTGAGTAAATCAGTTCGAATCGTCATTGGTCCTTGGCTATGGAGACTCGATCACCTGACTTACATCGTAGATAAAAGGATGGTACTTGTTGGTAGAGGTAAAAAAGAGTTGCATAAATTATCTTGATTGCTGGATTAGCTTAATAATAAAACTTGAGGTTAAGGACTCACTTTTAATGGCTTTTTAGCAAAATAATTTGATTCTTTTTTGGACCTTACCTTGATTCCTATCTGAGCTGTATTCCTGAGTCTTCACCACCTTTTTTTGTCGGGTCAGTCTTATTGAGTACTTTTGTACTCAGGGTTTGTTCTACCCCTATTGCAGGTTCTGACAGGTAATCCTAGCCAAGGTTGTGTCGTTGGGCTCGACATGATTTGGTTGCCCCTCGCAACTTAGGTGTCCTACCTAAGTTGTCTTTTGTAGCTCTATTCTTCTTCCGCAATTTAAGTTAAGTTTGTTGAAGTTAACTTATTCATGATTTGTAAAAATTTATATTATTATTATTTCGCACTCGATGTATATTTTATATAATATTGTAGTTACTCCTTTGTTGATCCCGGGTATGAGTATAAAATATGGTTCAATCAGGGTCCTTTGAGCGCCGACAGGGCTTCATAAGTCGTATGGGTCACATGCATATTTGTCGGAGGTCTTTTAAGACAATGACAGATGTATGTGGGCCATATTACTTAGGCGATTCTGCCACATCCACGATCGGAGCCACGTCTCTAGTATCTAGCTACTATAAACAGTACTCTGTGATGAAGAGCATTCAGATTCATTGGGTGTTTTCTTTGTTTCTTTCAACAACTAGCAAATCTATTACTCTTATAAAGTAAAACCTCACTATGTTTTTCTCGACATGCAATACGTCACCTCAAAAGTCTACTATCATTTGCCACTAGTTTTCTTGACATGTAAGGGTCCACCCCCACTATATATTTCTTTTGACATATAAAGCGTCCACCTCACCAGTCCACTATCATTTGTCACTGTCAATTTTTCTTAACATGTAAGGGTCCACCTGAGCAGTCCACTACATTCTACATGCAAGACGTTCACCTCAGCAGTCCACTATTATTTGCCACTAACAATTTCTCTTGACATACAAGGGTCCACCCTCACTATGTATTTTTCTTCATACAAAGCATCCACCTCAGCCGTCTACTATCATTTGCCACTATCAATTTCTCTTTACATGCAAGAGTCCCAAAAACGCTCATCTCCAAAGAAGTATACATAAGGCAAAGATGGGAGACATTGAAATAAATGCTTCATTGCAGTGGAGATCATAGTTGACACATGATCCATCAAGAGATTATCATGTTCATATATTATGAACACCATACATATACATCACATGATTCTTAGTAGTTAACATTCTAACCTATCTATATTCCTCCTTTATACCCATGCTAACGTGTGAGGAATCCTGCTAGTTATTTATACCAACGAAATTTGTAGCTATGATGATAAGTCGTGATTTTTACATGGTTGAAGTCGAGAACATAGGTACGGAAAGAATTCAAGTACTCGATCTTCTATGTCTTTTACCATACATGCACAAATATACCACACTGAGAGGCCTTAATATCTTCTTAAATTTGTTTATGGTATTGAATGGATTTATTTAGTGTATGTGTAACAATATAATTTGCTATTATAGTTAGTGAGAATGGATGATTGATGTTGTATTTTCCACCAAAGTAGAATGCATGTAGCATATACAAATGTTTTATTACAACGTCTTTAACATATTCCATGATACAGTGTGTGAATTACATAACGAAATTACACGCATTTGAAGGACAGAGACAAAAGCAGCAAAACAAAACGTGCATTGCATGCATCATGACCCGGCGTACAGGTGCGCCGGGAGCCTGGGCTCGGCGACGGCGTCGAGCCGAACCTTCCGCGGCGTGGCCAGCCCGGACGTCTCCTCCATGCTGAGCTCCTCCCTGGAGACGCCATCCGGGAGCTTCCACGCGAAGCCGTGCAGCAGGTTGGCCAGGATGACCTGCACCATCCTGAGCCCGAGCGAGACGCCGGGGCACATCCGGCGGCCGGACCCGAAGGGCAGCAGCTCCAGGTCCTGCCCCTTCACGTCCACGCCGCTCCCGACGAACCGCTCCGGCCGGAACTCGCCGGCGGCGTGCCCCCACACGGCGGGGTCGCGGGCGATGGCCCACACGTTGACGAACACCAGCGTGCCCGCCGGGATGTCGTGCTCGTGCCCGCCCACGGAAACGGAGGCGTCCTCGCGCGACAACCGGGGCGTCAGCAGCGGCGACACCGGGTGCAGCCGCATCGTCTCCTTCACGACCGCCTCCAGGTACGGGAGCTTCGGGATGTCCCCCTCCGTGACGACGAGGCGCTCGCGGCCGATGACGCGGTCCAGCTCCTCGGTGGCCTTGGCGAGCGCGTCGGGATTCCTCAGGAGCTCCGACATGGCCCACTCCACGGTCACCGACGTCGAGTCCGGCAATCCAACGAGGAGGTTCTGCAATTCGAGTGCAAGCAAGCACATGCAGCAACAGCAAGCAGGATGATGTCGTGAAGCTCAGCATGTGTCCAACTCACGGTGGACTTTGTTGTTACATACCAGCGTGAATGCCTTGACGCCATCTCGCTGGATCGGGACCTCGAGGTTGGGATCGTCGGCGAGCTCCAACAGCAGGTCCACCGCGTCCATGGCGACGAACTCGTCGCCCGCTCGCCACCGCCGCTCGCTGTGCTCGTCCACAACATTGTCCAGGAAATGGTCCAACATCACCCTAAGCCTCTTCATCCGCCTGACGTGCCCATGCAGGTCCAGCCAGCTAAGCCACGGGATCATGTCCCCTACGCCGAGCCCGCCGCTGAAGAACTCTTCGATCATCCACTTGAACGCCTCGGGCGTCGCTGGCAAGCCAGCCGACGACGACCTGTCGTCTTCGTCGACGGTATACTTGTTGCCCAGCACCATGAGCGAGATCACGTTGATGGTAAGCTGGAACAAGTGGTCCATGAGCCGCACCTGCGCTGCCGGCCCGGCGGCGGCATACAGGTCGCGCAGCATGGCTCGCACCTCCGCCGCCCGGATGTGCTCCTGCGCCCTCAACCGCGCCGCGCTGAACACCTCTGACTTGCAGAACTTGCGCACCTGCCGCCAGTACGCGCCGTAGGGCGACCACAGCATGTCGGAGTAGTTGTAGCCGGTGTACATGCCGGACGCTGTCCTAGGACGGTCGATGAACGTCAGGTCGTGCGTCTTGAGGAAGAACCTGGCCATGTCGACGGAGGAGCCGACGACGATGGGGAGGGAGCCGAAGCGCAGGGACATGAGCGGCCCGTAGCGCTTGGAGAGCTCGTGGACGGACTGGTGCGGGAGTGCGCCGATCAGGTTCAGGTTGCCGATCACCGGCCATTGGCGAGGGCCCGGTGGGAGGTTGTACTTGCGATTGCCGGAGGAGTTCTGGCAGCGGTGGCGGTGTATAGTGGATACGACGAAGAGCGTGATGGCCAGCACGATGCCGAGGACGGAGGAGGCCCAAGGTGGTAGCTCCATTCGGAACTTAGGATCGACGTATTAATTTGATTAATTTGAACTTTTGAAGTGAAGCTGAGTATACGATGGAACAACTTACACGCTTGAGCCACTTATATAAGTTTTTGAAAGGGCAGCAGAAACTGTCACAAGTTTATTAAAAGGAGAAAACAAAATATCTTTTTTTTTTTTTTTTTGCGATCAAGAGAAAACAAAATATCTAGCCTAGTCTTTTCACTAGAAATTAAACCAGGTCTAAATTTAACCATACGACTAAAGAGCCAACAAACGTCCATTTCTAACCGATCATCTCCAACAGTTTGGTAAAATTTGTTTCCCAAATCTCGTTGTTTGCCAACTCCTAGAATAATATGGAGAGCACAAAAAGATCTCATCTCCAACAGTTTGGCAAATTTTGTTTTCAAAAAAGACCCGCTAAACGAATGAAGAGCCCCGCAAAATTAACGAAATGCCCCGCTAAGCATGACTGCGACGCCAAACCAGTGCCGCGCGCATATATGCGTGCAATCAACTGAGATTTGCCAACTTGCCAAACCCATATGCCAAACCCATATGCCAAACTATTGGAGAAGTATTTTTCTCATTTTACCAAAAATTTTAGGATGACAAACTCATATGCAAAACTCTTAGAGATGCTCCGGAGGGAGCAAGTAACAACCTTTTAACATTAGAGCTGAAGTTCATCAAGCACTTTTTTTTTCGCGACCGGGGAATATAGCCCGTTTTTTATTAAGAGGAGTGAATTACAAGTCAGCTATGAGAGAACCCTCATAGCGCAAATTACTCACCACTAAGATAGTAGTGAGTAATCTGGAATACACAAAGAAACAAAGAAACAAAGAAACAAAGAAAGATACATTAGAAGAGCGACAGCCCCCCACACCGAAACCTACAGCTAGAACGACGACTATACCTTGAAAGAATTGCCAATGCAATGGTTTCCTACGCCCAAGACTGAGCCGCGGTGGCAAAGCATCCACCGTGTGAGAAGAAACATCCAGAATCAAGGGCGGCAAAGCATCCGCCAACGAACCACGGTGGCAAAGCAACCGCCAACGAACCACGGCGGCAAAGCATCCGCCAACGACACGGCGGCAAAGCATCCGCCAACGAACCGAGCGACCAATGGCGGCAAAGCATCCGCCCAAGAATCCATAGACGGCCAAGCATCCGTCGGGAGAGAGGAATAGCGGCAAAGCATCCGCTAGCAACGACGCCGGCCAGGTCAGGAGCAGTAGGAGAAACCATTGCACTGGGACACATGAGGCACAACAGGCATAGTTAGGGACTTCCCTGGCAACCAGCGACAGGACGGGGACCAGGAACACAGGGCGAAGAGTAGTGGGCAGCGAACTGCAGCAGCGTTCCAACCATGCCTTCAAGAAGGGAGCTGACATCCGCAGATGCCAGCCAAGTTGGAAGAAGCACAAGAGCAGGACATTCGTCCCAAGGCCGCTCTGGACGAAGAATTTCGGCGACGCCTCCAGCGAGGTAGGTGACGCATGCTACGTCATGGCCGCCGGCCTGGAACCGGCCAGGTTTTCACCTGGTTCTTGCCGCAAACGCGGGCTGCTCGTGGCACCCATAGCAACGACGACGACGAGGTCAAAGTCGCGGCACACGCAAATGCTGCAACACACCAAACCACCAGAGCACTAGCAGGTAGCGCCACAAGGAGCACGGCCCAGAAGATCCCGATCACGCAGCCAGCCGAACCCCAACCCGCGGCACCCCAGCCAGGCCAGGGAGCCCCCCAGCCATGGCTAGGCGGTGCACCCCCCGGTGCCACAACGGCCCAGCCGGCCAACGACCGCTATGCCCGGTCGCAGACCCGCCAGGAAGCCAACCCGCCATGGACGGCCGGCCAAGCATGTGGGGGGGGGCATTGGGGTTGTCAACCGCCAGATCTGGCCGGCCAGCCACCACGAAGCCGATCCAGGCCAGGCCGGCCGACGGCCAGCCATGAGCCACGCAGACCGGGGAAGGGTGTGGAGGGGGCGGGCAATCGGCAGATCCGGCCCACAGGGGCGCGGATCCGACCGGCCAGCCACCCCCAAGGCCGACGACCACTGCCACGAAGCCGGTCTAGACCAGGTCGGCCGACGGCCGACCACGAGCCACGCAGACCGGGGAGGGTGTGGAGGGGGCGGGCAACCGGCAGATCCAGCCCACAGGGGCGCGGATCCGGACGGCCAACCACCCCCAAGGCCGTGGACCGCCGCCACGAGGCCGGTCCAGGCCGGCCGCCAAGGACGCCTGACAGCCGGCCACGCAGGCCGGGGAAGGGTGGGGGGCGGGCAACCGGTAGATCCAGCCTACAGGGGCGCGGATCCGGCCGGCCGGCCTCCCCAGAGCGAGGGGGGACGACGGAGGTAAACTGGAGGAGTGAGCGACGGACGGTGCGGCGGGGCCCCTTTTTGAGGGCCACCGCCGCTGGCCGCCGCCGCCGCAAGCTGCAGGGAGGCAACGGCGGCCGGAGGGGGCTAGGTGGAGGGGCTGTTGGTGCGGCGGCACGGCGGCCCCCGAGTCGCCCGGAGCGGGGGCGCTCGGGGGAGGGATGGAGACGTCTCGGCCTTCCTTCCAGTTCATCAAGCACTTAACACAAGGTTCCTGATAACATATCCGAATAGGCATACTAAACCATTTCATGATCATCCGTATTCTCGTATATCCATTTTCGTCCATTTCATGATCATCCGTATTTTCGTATATCCATTTTCGTCCCTTTGACTATCTTGATTCCGTTCACAATTCTGGTGAATACAGAAACAAAAACGGTTAATTGAAAGATTTCCCCATCCATTTTCATTCACATTTATGATTTATCCCTATAGGAGTCTCGACGATGCCGATAGATGAGTTTGATTGGATGATATTTGAGAGAAAAACACATAAGAGTCTGATTGATGCTATAACGAAACTTTAGTCTCTTCTAAAATTTAATTCTATAGTCTATCTAACAAGTGAACTAATGAGACTTAGTTTAGCATGGCTTCAAACGACTCTGGCTCCTTACTACAGAAGGGGCCAGAGATGGATCTAGTAAAGCAATAATGGTTTCACCGGTTCCTAGTTCATTTTAATTAAGAAGAGAAATAAAAATAACTCTTTACTAGATCTAGCTTCATCATACACTACTGGTTCCTACTAGCCCATGTACCTAAACTGCACTGGACAAAACTTTATCAACTAAAGTTTAATTAGTCACCTAATATATAGTTTTTCCGAACTAATAACTAGTTCCATGTCATTCAAACGTGCCACTAGTCTTTCCTTATTCCAAAGCATGTGCCACGTCTTTGCCTATTCCAAAGCATGTGCCACTAGTCTTTGCTTATTCCAAAGCATGTGTATTAGACATTTCTTTGATGGAAAATCGATTAGAGGACACGATGATTGACCAAATTACCACTCTCTTTTTCCTTCTTCGAAGGTTCTCTACCTACTACATATTAGTCCGAGGAGATATATTTTTCATGATTTGACGACACTGATTTTGGGCTTCCTTGACGAGTCGAGGCTCCTAGTTTTACATATTGTTAAAAAACAAACATTTTACAACGAGGGGGCCTAGATCCCTATCATGATGATTGATGGAGAAGCGATGAACAAAATTTCAAAAATAAGGAACTAGTGAGAGGGTTCTCTACCTACTACATATTAGTCCCTATCCTTAAACTTTCAAATTAGTCCATTCTATCCCCTCTGACATGGTGCCATATCAGTAAAAGCATCATCAAAAACCATTTAGGGTGCAAAAAATCAATGTTTTTTAAAAAAGTTAAGAAAGACTAGAAGAATATTTTTAAATGCATAAGAAGGAAAATTAAACGATTACAATAGTTTTTTTATTTTTTGAGAAGAAAACGATCAGAATAGTTGACAGAGCTAAATTGAATTTTTCCCCAAGTTTTTTGCTCGGTGCACTGTGGTCCCAGAGTATTCAACAGTGCTACAGGGATGGCAGCGAATGCACCTGCTTCTCCTCCCGTGGGCCGTGGATTCACTGCTTCACTCGGTTTGGGCTGGCTCGCGGAAGAATAGACGTGGGGCCGGGCCACGTTTGGGCTGCTGCCAAGGTCTTTGTGAACCTTTTCTTTTTGTGCTTGGGCGCAGCGGTGGTGGTGGGGTTTGTAGGTTGCGCTTTTCTTCTTTGACATCGGTGTCATCCGAAACTTGCAAGAAGGAAATAAAATGACATAGAAGTAACTAATTTTCTAAGAGAAAAAAAACTAAAAGTTGCCACTGTCACAGACTCTTTAGCAAGAAAATTGGGCCAAATGAGACCTAAGACGAGGACGACAACAACGCCACCGCCACAGGCCGTGGCTAACCCTGGGAAAAGGAGGTTGGGGGCATGTGTGCAGGGGCGCCGCCTCTACCGCCGCCACTCTCGTCGCTGCTTCGTCATCATGTTGTCACTTTAATTAGGATTTAAATAAAATAGGATAGAGAGGATCCACAGGATCTCTTGAGTCAGCATAATAGCTAAGCTAGATCAGGCATTATATATATGAGAATTGTAACTAGATCGAAGCAAGCAATAAAGAAAACTCCTTCCCCTCTCTCTCTTCCGAACCACAAGCCCCTCTCCTCCTCTAGCGCGCGCCACCTGCTCCCACGTTGCTGCGGCCGCCCACTCGCCGCCTGCCGCGGCCGCCCGCTCCGCCGCCCCGGGCAAGGCCCCTGACAGCCGCTTTTAGCTGTGAGACTTGTAGCATACTCTACAAAGCTAGAGCACGTGGAAAATATAGCCAATTTGATAAGACTAGAGTATATGAATTTTAGCCATTTCGTATATTTTCTTCAAAACAACAGTAGATGAACTGATGAAATATAATAAACCTAAGCTACAGAAAGTGATAAGTTGGACCGGCTAAAAACGAGGAAACCATCAATCAACGGGGAAAGGAAGCCGGCAAATCACCTGATAAATAAACACAAGCCGGCCGTAGTGAACGATCGATCGAAGAAGAAACTTGCATTGCTGGTCCACAACAAAAAATGAAGTATATCAGACTGAAGGAAGCTGCCCCTTTATTACGTATACTGGTATACATCATCGTCATGCATTCAAGGCAGGATATATAGATGAGGGTGGGGCATTAGATAAGATAAGATACCACGTGTGGTGTGTTGGCGGCTACATGACTACGTACCTGAGGATGGGGTGGGGCACTGCTTAATTTACCTCTTCACATCTTAGACAAGGGCCTTGTTTAGATACATGTAAAGTTCCATTAGCCCGGAATGAGCATATAGAAACCATTCTAGTTTGTCAAGCTTATACAAATTAGCTAACCATTCTGGATGGGAATTGTCATGAGGGAACCGAACGAACTCGAAGATTAATTAACCCTGACAAGTGGCGGAGCCACCGTCCGGCCACCCTGGGCGGCTGGCCGGGCTCAGCTGTGGAGTTCAAAAGGGATTTTTCTTTAAACTGAAATAGAATCATGTGATTTTCTAGCTAAAAATGTTTGCATAATAAGAATCGCCCGGGCTCCTAAAACGGATCTTTCCTGGAGAATGAAATCAAAACCTGGAAGCTACCTTGTTGGTGTTTTGTGATCAGGGGTTGTTCATAATGCCCATGCAACCGTTTCACCCCGGGTGGCTGGCCGGGCTTAGCCGTGGAGTTCAAAAGGGAATTTTCTTTAAATTGAAATAGAATCATGTGATTTTCTAGCTAAAAATGTTTGCATAATAAGAATCGCCCGGGCTCCTAAAACCTTCTGGCTCCGCTAATGTCCGTGACATGGATGGATCTTTCCTGGAGATTGACATCAAAACCTGGAAGCTACCTTGTTGGTGTTTTGTGATCAGGGGTTGTTCATAATGCCCATACAACCGTTTCAAGTTCAGGTAATCATCTTTAATTTCGAGAAATTAGCAACAAAGCTAGCTACTAGATCAAATATTTCTGTAATTTTCCCGTTCTTGTAATGCGTGGCTGCCCACGAACCACGTATAGCTCGCTTTGGCCTGCAAATTAATTAATTTATAAACGGACACCGATCCACACCTTGTTTGGTTTGGTTCCCTCCCAGGTTGTAAGTGGCCTCATTTTTTTTTTTCGCGAGCAGGCATATATGTTGTATTTCTAAGTGGCCTCATAGGTCTTCAATCCCTCTCCAACATCACTTAAAAAAACACAAAAGATGGTCCAGACGGTGGAGGGGCTGTGTGACGAGCATTTTTTGAACACTGACTATAATCGTCATGTTTCTGTCTTACTAGTGGTCCGGCGCGCCCTCGCGCGCCCGGGAGGAAGAGTTGTAGAACTGACAATGGCAACATCAAATAAGAATCAGGTAGCCAAGCCAGCTTGTACCATTAATTTATTGTCCTCAGCACAGGAAATAATATAAGACATGTATTATATACACTTGCAGATCACCAAAATTCCATCCATTATGAAGAAAATTAAGCTAAGAGCGCCCGAAGATGAGCAATGCATGTAAGAGGAGCCGAGGATAACGATGTATATGTACACATCCCTCGGCGCATCACACATGTTGGACAACAAAGCATTCTTCATGCACATTTATCATTATCAGCGCATCAATCTGTTGGTCGTTAAACCTACATTACAATTGCACCAAACTTTGTACAATACATTGGCCCAACTACTGCCTTTGCGACATACAAGAAATATGATCTTGTACTATTACAACGTCCTACAGCACATGCTATTTGTAAATTATCTCCAGCTACTAATATTAGGGAATACCATTTGGCCACCGTTCGCAAGGATTGTAAGTGGTGCAGTCATGAACATGGTAATTATCTCCAAGATCTCATGATGAAGAGTTGCAGAGATCAGAACCACCTATTTAATGAAAAGAAAATATACATTCACATGAGTTCCAGTAAGAGGTAGTAGTTGTCATCGGAAACATGATTAATCAACCCAGCTCTTTTCCCATTGATTGTTCAGTATGGAACGCCTAAGTCGTAACAGACCATGATCCCTTCTCAATTTTAGAACAGGACTTTATCGAAATCAATCATGTACCTGTTTAGGCTGGATGCAGGGGGAAATCCATAGTGCCGGAGCTTTTTGGGCATATAAAATGAGAGTGATGAACAGAGATCAAGTTGCAATCCAGTAATGCAAGTTGGCACTCAAACTATAAACAACTAATATGTTTTCGAGATCAGTAACATGATCACTAATAATAGGTAAATATCAGGAAAGGTGTGCATGCTCAGTCCAGGAGTGAAAGTGAAATTAATTATGCAGTAATAAGAAGGCCATCACTTTGTAAATTGGATCCATATTGTGAAGGACAAGCTGATGTCACACATGGACGGCATGAACGCAAGAAAACAGAATTAGATTTCAAATGGTTGTTTCAATCATCTTATAATTATGTTGCAAGAAGAGACCAAGAGTTAATGAGACAATTTGCTCTGATTAATCTATTCAATGAGAGACCAAAGGTGAGTCCTAAACTGTACTAATAGCAGCACAACATCCTAAAACATAGAATATTTGTATCCCATCTCACTAAACCATAAATGGATGGCATGGGTGCATGAACTCATCTTTCAGCTAGCAAGATCGAACCCAACAGCAAGATGTTGTTTAGAAATTGGGGAAAAAACCCAAGAGGTCATAGAAGACCGAGCCCATTATGGTAAATAGGAGGAAGAGATGCCTTTTCTATTTCACCAAGCAGCAAAAGGTACATACGAAAGGAAGTTCCTAACCATGAAAGACGCTAACCATCCATATTGTAAAATGATGAAATAAACTAACAATCAAGTAAAAGGTGTGAATACCAGATCGAGCAGTTAGAACAAACTGTAATGAACCGTGGTGTGCTTACATGGCTGAATTGTTCTGTATACAGTTGTATCATATTTATCAGAGTTTCTCACGTGGATGGCTATTGAGTTAAAAGCAAATAGATAAACTGATTTTAAAACATGTGCGTCTAAGGACGGACAGATCAATATACATGTTCGCCATGCCAAGCAGACCTTTCCATCTGTCTCCCAAGTACATTTGACGATCTCCCACGTACTTTGGACGGACACAGGATGAGAAGCCCCGTCTGCTTAGCACCTTTAAAAAAAATGCAGTGACAACATAAGACAAACCTGAATACAGGTTATCAAAAAGAAAAAAAAGCAAAGCTCTATGTGAAGGAAGAGGAAACACTATTGCTGCTGCATAGGATCAGTGGTAATTCATCTTTAGTGTAGAAGGAGACCCATTTTAGTGACATACACATACTGTTGTCCTTGAATAGGATCAGCGGTAATTCATCTTAAGCCTAGAATGAGAGCAATGCCAGTGGCATACACATACCATTTTAGTAGCATTTGCATATTAAAGGTCAATGGGAACTCTCGATACCATCACACACAAGAATGTTCAAGAGCTACAGATCCTATGACTATAGGTTGGAGTAACAGGTTTATTGTAAAAGAATAGAGATTTAATGTACATACAGTATGGGATCAGCCCAAAATGATTAAAAACCACTCTAACTATTTGCCGGAAGCCAGCTTCAAATTATGAGAGGTAAATACTTTAAAGGCCTAATAGAATTATAGCCGCTATAAGAATAAATGAAAGTACATGAATAATACACTTCAGGTATTAAGAGGCCATCAGAGGTACTGACTCTTCGTTTTTGAGACTATAAGCAACTAAAACTTATTCAATCATTAAAGCAAATGCAATGTACCTGCATGATTGGCAATCTCACTCTATTGGAATGAACTGGATACTGAGTGCTTTATTTTTATCTCTCATCATGGCATGCAACAAATAATTACTCTTAACTCAATAGTCTTGTACATGGTTTCTGCAGATTCTGCATCGAGAAGAGACAACTTGCACAATTTTAGCGAATTGTTTGGTTGAGCTGACAAATGATAGAAGAGTAAATGAAATACATAGATCATTGGAAAAAAAAACTGAAGGACCTTATTCTGTAACAACAATGTGTCTGTATAAGATCAGATTGTTTTGCTTGCATATATCTTCAGAATGCTATCAAAATAACCATTAGTCAAGCATTATATTATGCACAGTTGTAGGATATAAGTTTTTAAAAAACATGGAAATAGAAGGTTCTGAGGCAGTAGACTTATAACCTGAGGGATTATATGATGCATTGCCCACTGTGGACCAAATTCTTATGTTGAATAGACCTGAAATCCAAATTTTGGTTAGTTAAACTAACCATTAATCAATACATCACAATTTCCTATGTGCTGACATGTAAGGGGAATACACATTCAAACTGGAAGCTATAAAAAGAATTGGGCAAAGACCTTATCTACGCAGAAGAGTAGGAAATCAGTTATAGGACAACTACGCTCAAGTAAATATGTCCTGAGGAAGGTTGTCATCGATTAGTGAAAACAACAATGTAGTCCATCAGTCTACGGCAATGTATGAGCATCATAAAAGAAAATCTAAGCAACAACTATAAAGCCACACTGTACATAATGGCAAAAAATAAAGTTGTGGTGGACTGCCAAGAGAAGAATAGGACCAGGATAGCGCTGACCTTGGCTTGGTTAGGACGAGCTGAGGTGCCGCAGCCGGGGCAAGGTCGCGACCCAGAAGAAGGTAACCTTATTTCTATGGCTGACCAAGGAAGGGCCAAAATCTGCACCATTTGCAATTTTGTATGTCTGCTAAAGTAAACCACAAAGAGAAATATAATCAGCATAATTGAAAGAGAAAATGTAATGGTACCATGGATGTACTATTTCTTATATCAATGTAAAGATAGCAATATACAACCAAGCTTAGCAGGGGAAAAACATATGATGGGGTCATTGTGACGTTGCAGGGCTCATACAGGGAGATAAGTTTTGCAATAACAAAATGGCATCATTTGATCTTTCATAGATAGGCACAACTGCATGCGGTGAGAAATAGCATAATCTGTAGCAATTCATGTCGCTGGCAATAACAAAATAAATGCACTCATAGTGCCACCGATATGTGTTCGCGTTGTAACAAAACGGACTGATCTATTCATATACTTGTCACATATAATAAATCTCTACCACAGATCAGAAGAGGGAAACAGAACAGAGCAGGGGAGAGGGATGTTCTTGCCTCACCTGGGATACGGGCAACAATCGAACGGAGCAGAGGGGACTGCAGCGAATCCGCTCACCGCTCGGGAAGGGGGCTGGCCGCACCCACATCGCTGCCTCGTCGGCCACTGTGACCACGCCGCCACCCCGCGTCCGTGGCCCCGCACCTAGATCGCCACCTGTCCGGGAGAGAGGAAGAGAAGGGGCGCCGGCCGGGCCGTGCCGCGCCGCCGTGCCGCGGCCGCGCCGGCAGCTCGCCCCGCGGCGATGCCCGCGCCGCCGCCGCCACGCCGAGCTCGCGGCACCGCCGTCGCGAAACCCTAGATCGCTGCGTCCGGGAGAGAGGAAGGGAAGGGCGCTGCCCCGGCTGCCCCGCGCCGCCATGCGGCGGCCGCGCGGCAGCTTCGCCCGCGCGCGCTGCCCCGCGCCGCCGCCGCCACGCCCGGCCGCGCCGCCCTCGCACGCCGCGCATCGCCCCGCATCGGGACGAGGGCGGAAGGGGGCGACGAGAAAGGACGCGATTTTTTTCTTTCGAGTGGAGCAGCGGGGGTGAAAGATATTTTCACCGGAGTGAATCCAAGAATCAGTAGAAGCAGAATCCAAAGAAGTAGAGTAAGAATCCACAAGAATCCAACAAAGAATCTGGACATCATGAGAAGGAGCTGGTAAGGAGAATCCAACAAGAGGTGATTCTTGCGCCACCCAACAGGACCGTGCCACCTGCTGGGCCGCATACGCCGGCATCGAACGGTCCCAATTTTTTGCGGTGACGTGCGCGGGCGTTCTTTGGCGGAGCTCGGTGCGGATTGAAGAGGTTAACTACTAGCTCACGCATGTGTACTCCGTGTAATCTTCGCTGGATCCTCTAATATCATTTCATTGCACTGACGGGAGGTGCGTGCCAAACGTGCCGCCCAAAAAGACGAACAACTATATTATATGTGTCTACTATTCACTCGGGTGTTTTATTCCCATCTGTCACTCGAGTGACACCGGCTTCAAATCACCCGAATCTCCCAAAGAAAACAAACCGAGTGACGGGAGGCCATGCATCACTCACTACCGGAATCGGCTTATTTGCCGACGGCCGCACGGTTTGCCGATGTCAGGCGAACAAGCCATCGGCAAACAAAAGGCTTTGCCGATGGCAAAGCAGAGCCATCGGCAAAGCCGTTTTTGCCGACGGCCCAGCCATCGGCAAAGACTGGCCATGGGCAAAGCCATTCTTTGTCGATGGCCAGGCCATCGGCAAACCCTATTTTTTTGCCAACGGCCAGGCCATCGGCAAAGCCCGGCCATCGGCAAAATTGGCCCAGGGCAGACGCCGGCCGACGCCGTGCCCTATGCCGATGGCCGTGCCGTCAGACCGTGGGCAAAAGGACAGGTTTTGCCGACGGCCGCGGCCATCGGCATAGGCCAGCCACGTGGTGGCCAGAGGAGCGGCCGGGCCCACCGGCTTTGCCGATGGCCGGCCATCGACAAATCCTCTTTGCCGACGGCCTTCACTTGCCGTCGGCAAAGCTTACTTTTTTTTTGTTTTTTCTGCCCATTTTTTTGGTGCCTTCCTACATCAAATATAACCCAACTTCAAAACTTGGGACAATTTTGAGTTTTTTTGCTATATTTTGTTAATTATATCTGTTTCTTTGCAATTTTCCGGCGACTCCAAATTTGAACTGCAGGTACATGAAATAATGGAACTTTTTGATTCGAAACATGGTATTCATGATGCTCGGAGTATGTTGAGGCCGTATCCAAGACCTCGCATGAAATTACGACCATGTTGGCGTCGTAACATGGGGAGTTACGTGCGCGGAAAGTGTTTTTAAATTACATAAAATCCAAACGAAGTCTGAAATTGACGAAACTTGACGAGTTATGTTGTCATGGCATGTGGAGGCCATGGTAAAAATTTCAAAAAGTTTCGAGCAAGTTGTGACGTCGGATGGCCAAAACCCAAACATCTTCACATGTGGTCACAACTTCCTCAAAAATTTTTGAATTTTTTACCACAGCCTTCACATGCGATGGCGAGACAACTAGTCAAGTTTCGTCAATTTCGGACTTCGTTTGGATTTTATATAATTTTAAAACACCTTCCGTGCACGTAACTCTCCGTGTTACGAGGCCAACATGGTCGTAATTTCATGCGAGGTCCTGGATACGGCATAAACATACTCCGAGAATGACGAATACCATATTTTGAATCAAAAAGTTCCATTATTTCATGTACCTGCGGTTCAAATTTGGAGTCGTGGGAAAAATACAAAGAAACGAAATAATTAACGGAATATAGCAAAAAAAACTCAAAATTGTCCGACTTTTGGAGGTGGGTTGTATTTGGTGTAGGAAGAAACCAAACAAAAATGGGATGAAAAAAACAAAAAAAAAGTTTCTTTCTTGCCGACGGCCGGAGAAGGCCATCGGCAAAGATACTTTGCCGACGACCGGGCCATGAGGCCGTCGGCAAAGGTGGTGGCCCGGCCGCGCCGAGCCGCCACGTGCCGGAGCTTTGCCGGCCGACGGCCGGGCCGTCGGCAAAGGCATTTTCAAAAAATAAAAAATAAAAAGGCCCGGCCCAAGTCCCCCA
The DNA here is from genome assembly GCA_018135685.1 of Themeda triandra. NCBI lineage: Eukaryota > Viridiplantae > Streptophyta > Magnoliopsida > Poales > Poaceae > Themeda > Themeda triandra. The sequence continues at coordinate 400,999 of JAENPR010000449.1, forward strand.
ACCCTAACCCCGCGCCAGGCCCGACCCCGCCCGCCCGCCCTGCGCCGCCATTCCAAGCCACCGCCTCCGCTCCGTCGCCGCCGCGCTCCGCCTCGCCGCCCACGCTCGCCCGCCGCCGCTGCTCGTCGCGCGCTCAAGGGTGCCCGCCCGGCCTCCCCATTTTCGTCGCTCGGCCGTCGCCCCATCCCGGCCACCGCCTCGGGTCCACCGCCACCCCATTTTCGCCACCGCCTCAGTGCCGCCGCCCAATCTTGGCCACCGCCTCAGCGCCGCCGGCCCATCTTGGCCACCGCCTCAGGCCAGCCGCCCCATTTTCGTCGCCGCCTCAGCGCTGCCGCCCCATCTTAGCCACCGCCTCGGAGGCCGCCGCCACCGAGCGGCCGCCCTAGCGCCGCCGCCCACCCGCCCGGATCCGCGCGGCGGCCCGAGCGCCGCCACCCGCCCGAGTGCCGGCGCCCCCGATCCGAGCGCCACCGGGAGTTCTTTGCGAGAGGAGGTGGAACCAGTGGAGAGGAAAGGAGGAGAAGGGAGGAGAAGGAGTAGGGAGAAGGAGGAGAAGGGAGGAGAAGGAGTAGGGAGAAGAAAGAAGAAGGGAGAAGGGAGAAGGAAGAAGGAGAAGGAGGAGGGAGAAGGAAGAAGAAGGGAGAAGGGAGAAGGGAGAGGGAGAAGGGAGAAGGGAGAGGAAGAAGAGGAAGTTGCCGACCCTCTTCCGTCGATCATCGTGCTGCTGCGGTGATCCCTCCGTCGTCGCCGATCCTCGCTTTTGTTGTTCTTGCCGCCAAGGTAAGCCCTACCCTTCTAGTGTTAGTAGTAGTAGTAGTAGTAGTTAGTAGTGGTTAGTAGTAGTAGTTAGTAAGATGCTCTTAGTATTATTAGTTAAGTAGTGGTTAGTTAGTAGCTCTTAATATTATTAGTTAAGTAGTTATTAGTAGAAGTAGTTGTAGGTTAGTAGTAATTGTTCTTGTACTAGTTGAATTCTTTCATTTGCATGGAAAGAGAACTAAAGGATATGGCTCCATTTGATATATCGGAGGTTGTTGGCCTTCATGCCCATGTTTGGTAAATATGTGGTTGTTGGCCTTCGTGCCCATTTTTGGTAAACATGTGGTTGTTGGCCTTCGTGCCATGTTTTTTTGCAGGTTTTGGAACCTCCCCGTGCGGGGGGTCTTCTTGCAAAATTTTGAGTGGATACTAACCTTTTTTGCTCTTTTTGTAGGAGGACCTGTGGGAGGTACTCGGTGACCACGATCGTCTTCGTGGGCATTGCGGGTCTTCCTGCCCATGTCGACTCTCCACCGGCCCGCTACCCGCCTCTGCGCCGCCACCCTAGGTATAAATCACCTCTCTTCCTTCCCGTTGTCGGTCGTACCTCGCATAGCCGAGTTAGGCGTCTCCCGTTCGAAAGGGATACGCGGTCGTTGGTATGTGGATTAGTGCATATCTGCGATGGTATCTCTTCCGGATTGTCCTCATTTTTTGGACAGCCTGAGGATGCGTAGATGGGTTAGCTTCCATGTTCCGCCCCCGTTCGAGTCGGATTTTCGGCAGCTCCTCCCCGTTGTTCTCTGAATACACACTCTCCCTATCGAGATGTGTCTCAGGAGGACAGCGGGGAAGTGCTGCCGAAATTCCGTCTCAGACGGGAGCGGAGCATGGAAGCTAACCTCATCTACGCATCCTCGGGTGGGATTAGGACCTATCCTTCACCTATTAGATGGTAGGAACGCCTTGTAGATGCAGCTGTTGGTTCTATTACTCGCTTACGTTGGCGCATGACAGAGGATGGCTGAACGTGAGTGGATGTACACGGGGTTCAAAGACAAGACAGAGGAATGGGTAAAGGGGACCAGTCACTTCCTAGAGCAAGCATTTGGCCCATTTGCTAAAGGGCGGTCGGGTGTGGTGTCCCCTGTAGCAAGTGTAAGAATGACAAAAAGAAAGAGAGGCGGCCGATGTACCATGATATTTGGAAGAATGGAAACGTTCCAAACTATACCCGCTGGATCCTCCATGGGGAACGCCAACGGCTTAGGGAGGCGGTGGTGAGACCGGACCTCGAGGGGTTTGATGCAGATGCCGGAATGGCAGACTTGCTGGCAGACGTTGATGAAGCGCTGTTCGTTCAAGGAATGGAGGTGGAGGAAGAAGATCAAGAGGAGACCGCAAAGGCGTACTACACCACGATGGAGGCGGCACAGCAGCCCCTTTACGCGAACACCCACATTTCTAAACTGGATGCCATTTCACGCCTAATAGGGTTGAAGTCGTCACTGGGCATTAGTCGAGAAGGTTTTGATCTCGTGTTGGCGACTGTTGGCGGGCTGCTTCCGGAGCTTCACTGCATGCCGAAGAGCACGTACGAGTCACAGAGGCTCCTTCGAGCACTCAAGATGCCGTATGACCCGATCCAAGCTTGTAAGAACGTGTGTGTCCTATTCCGGGGTGACCACGAGATAGCAACACACTGTCCGAAGTGCAAAGCCTCTAGGTACGTGGAGGTAGAAGGCAGTGATGGCAATAAGAAATAGTCTAAGATCCCCGAGATGGTCATACGGCACCTTCCTGGACTACCGAGGCTGCAACGACAGTACATGACAGAGGAGTCCGTGAAACAAATGACGTGGCACAAGAATGGCAAAAGATACAGTGACAAGATGCAGCACCCAGCGGATGGTGATGCATGGAAGCACTTCGATGCCATGAATCCTGGCAAGGCCGAGGAGGCTCGGAGTGTACGCGTAGCGCTGGCAACAGATGGGTTCAACCCGTTTGGAATGATGACAGCCCCGTACACTTGTTGGCCCGTGTTCGTGATCCCCCTCAATCTTCCCCCCGGTGTCATGTTCGAACCCAAGAACGTGTTCTTGACGCTAATAATACCTGGACACCCGAGCAACAATATGGGTGTGTTCATGCAGCCAGTGTGGGATGAATTGCACAAAGCTTGGAAAGAGGTTGTACTGACGTACGACCGAGCTACAAAGACGAACTTCACGATGCATGTGTGGTACCATTACTCAATGCATGACTTCCTGGCGTATGGCTTATTTAGCGCGTGGTGTGTTCACGGAAAGTTCCCTTGCCCAACATGCAAAGCAGATGTGATGTTCACCTGGCTGGCCAAGGGTGGCAAGTATTCTTCTTTCGATAAACATCGTCAATTCCTAGAGGAGGACCATGAACTGAGACGAGATAAAAAGCACTTCGCAAAAGGTGTTCAAGTCACCGGCCCCATCCCTCAGGAAAAGAGCCCAGCTGACATCCTTGCATAGATAGAGTCTCTCGAAATTGATGAAGAGAATGGTGGTTTTAAAGGACATGGTACCGACCCCATGTGGACTCATATATCGGGCTTGACTAGGCTCCCCTACTACAAGGACCTTCTTCTTCCACACAACATCGATGTAATGCACACAGAAAAGAATGTCGCCGAGGCACTGTGGGCAACACTCATGGACATTGGCAAGAAGTCAAAGGACAACGTTAAGGCTAGACTGGACATTGAAATGATTTGTGATAGACCAAATCTAGTGATGAAGACCCTTGAGCCATGCAAGAGACGGAAGAAGGGCCACGCCGATTACATCCTGAAAAGGCCACATAGGAAGGAAGTACTGGAGTGGATGAAGATGCTAAGGTTCCCTGATGGGTATGCGGTGAATCTGAGTAGGGGAGTGAACGTGCAGACTGGCAAAGTCTTAGGGATGAAGAGTCATGACTTCCACATCTGGATTGAGCGGATCCTTCCTGCGATGACCCGGGGATACCTTCCTGATCCAGTGTGGCGCGTCCTGGCAGAGTTGAGCTTTTTCTTCCGCCAGCTTTGTGCCAAGGAGTTGTCTCGGGACGTTTGTCTTGAACTGGAGAAGGCTGCACCTCTGTTGCTCTGCAAGTTGGAGATGATATTTCCACCCGGCTTCTTTCTGTCCATGCAGCATCTGATTTTGCACCTACCAAGGGAGGCACGGTTGGGGGGCCGTGCAGTACCGTTGGTGCTATCCAATCAAGAGGTGTCTAAAGCTTCTTTGGAAAAAGTGTAGAAATAAAGCCAAAATTGAGGCTTTCGTGGCAGAGGCATTCATTCTGGAGGAGGTGTCGACATTCACACAGGCGTACTATACCGAGGCACTTCGTAGACCGCAAGATCCAACCCCTCGTTACAACATCGACGAGAATTCATGCACCCTCAGCCTTTTCAGAGGGGATCTCGGAAGAGCAGGCGCAGGGACCAACGTGTACTTGCTGCATGTTGAGTGGCACACTATCATGATGTACTTGTTCTTGAACCTTGATGAAACCCAGGATTATCAAGAGTAAGTTCTCGATGAGCTTGTTACATACGCCACCACTATCCTCCACCTATCGATCCGACCCCCGTTGTCTATTGTTTCTCCAGGGAATATATTAATGAACACTGGAGTGGTAGTACGGATCCTACTGAGGAAGAAAAAGACCATCTTCTCAGACATAATAAGCTTGATTTCGTCAATTGGTTCTGTACAAAGGTACCATCCAACTAACCACGTTCCCACTTTGAGATTCCACTTTGCTCCTATGAGCGAGTAATGTAACTATCTACCTGTCCTAACCTTGCAGGCTAATTGTGATGTGGAAATGAGTCCTGCATTGAGATGTGTGGGCAAAGGCGCCGAGCGACATGTTAGGTCATTCGACGTTTATGACGTGAATGGCTATCGCTTTTGCACGAGAAGCTACGAAGAGAAACGGGGCAACCTAAAAACCACGTGCAGCGGAGTTCGTACTCCCGGCACGGATGGGAAGGACTATTATGGCATCGTCGAAGAGATATTGGAGCTTGACTTTGGCAAAGACCTAGGTTGTAAGCCAGTGGTATTCAAATGCCATTGGTTCGATCCTGAGTTCACGAAAAAGGACCTTAAGATTGGGCAAGTCGAAATCCGACAGGATTCCAAATATGGAGGAGACGATGTCTATATTGTGGCTGACCAAGACGCCACGCAAGTTTATTACCTCCCATGGGCAAACCAAAATGACAAGTGCCTTGCGGGTTGGAGCCTTGTGCAGATGGTATCGCCACGCGGTAAAGCGGTGGTCCCGAACAATGATGATTACAACTTTGACCCAAGGACAGATGAGTTCTATCAACCTGAGGGGCTAGAAGGTAGGTTGGATATAGATATTCTTTCCCTGATGGGTATGGAAGTAAACAATGACATCGATGAGGACGAGGGTGATGAGGTGCACGATGCTGAGGACTTACGAATCCTTGATGAATGGCAGATGTGATGCGATGTAGTTGTTGCGGACGATGTTGATAGTGATGACGACTTAAGAGAGCTCGACAATATTGATAGTGATGATGACAGTACTGATGATGACGACGAGCGCTCGCCAGCAATATTGCCTTTCACGGAGATAATTTCTAATTCATGTAATACTATATTGTTATTAATATTACCTTGCAGTTATTAATATTACCTTGCAGTTATTGTTCTTTACAAGTACTTGTTATTAATACTAACCCTTTTAATCTTTATCATTGCAAGCACTCGACAAAATGCCAGGCGGAGGGCGGCCACGATGAAACGTCACCTCGAAGTACATGGCGCCGGTCGACCCGGACGAGGAGGAGGAGGAGCACGTGGCGGCCGACCCCCGCGAGGACGAGGACGAGGAGCTTGAGGTGGAGCCGTCGACCAGTAGGGGTGTGAGGGCCCCCAGCGGACGGCACCGCACGCCGTCGAGGAGGCTGTTCGAGACGGCCTCCCAGGAGGGGCGACGACGACGACGACCGGTGACGGTGACGGTGGCGGCGTCTGCGGCGGAGACGCCGAGGCGACATCGACGACCTCGGCTGCGGCGATGAGGAGACAGTGGGTGGCTCTACTTCCACTGCTTTGGGCAAGCCCTTCCAGCGCGGCCCCACCAGGCTCCCTAGCCACCCGCGATCCACCGACGAGCGCCCGGTGATTCGGCCCGCGGGCAAGTAAGTAACCATTGTTGATTTCTCTACTTGTTCATATGACATTTTCAAATTCAAACTGCATACTAACAATTGTTGTTAATGACTCGTGCAGGGGCTGAAAAAAGGTGACAAAAAGGGGTTCTTCACGCTGTCCCACTAGCATCCAGGGCCTGCTGATTAAAAAGCACTTCCGTGGCTTGCTCCTCACCGCCGAGGGTAACTACATCAAGCCCGAGAAATGGCACCACTTCTCCCTTGTCAAGGACAAAAATGACAAAGTCCTTACTGACAAGATCAAGTGGGAGTTTTGGGTGAGTCTTTGCATCGCATCGCATATCTCAATACAACGGATTCGTTGGACTTTTTTCAAACAATGAAATAATGTTTGATGCCTGTGTGTAGTTGTACTTCCAGTTGGAGGAGGGGCAAGACCTCGGGCGGGCGTCACGGCATCAGGACTTGGTGTGAGCTGACCGGCTCAAGGACATGTTCTACGAGGCGCGTACCCAGGCCGTCATCAGCTACTACGCCAACATCAAGAAGGTGAAGGTAGATAAGGAGCAAGCCAGGGAGATGATTTCTCAAGAGGAGACCGACCTCACCGAGGAGCAGTACATGCAGGTAATATCAAAAACTTAAGTAATTGTCAGGAAACATCCATTATGATTTCTTACATGACATATTCAATTCATTATCTGGAATATCAAAAACTTAAATGTCATGCAGATGCCTCCGGGCTGGTGCAGCAAGTACGAGGGCTGCTGGCTTGTAATCATCAGAGGGTGGCGTACGCCGGCGGCGTACGAGGAGCGCAGAGCACGTCAGGCGAAACACAAGGCAGAGCTCGATAGGTCAGGGGTCTCACACCACCAAGGGAGCCAGATCCTGCCAGAGTTCATGGACACATGGGTATGCTTCTGTTGATGCATTTGTTATAGCGCTCAATTGTCACTACTTGTAACCATGTTTGTGTTTTCCTCGCAGTCGGCGACGCCTGGTGGGGAGCAAATCAACGAGTTCACGGGGTACGCGCTTGCTCACATTGGCAAAGCGAAAGCGCCCACCACCGTGTACAGCTCGTCGCTCGGGCCAGAGAAGTACACCAGCCCGGTCGTCTACGACAAGCTCACCAAGTACGCCGCCGTAGCTCGAGAGCGCCATGGCGCTGACTACGACCCCGCCACCGAGCCCTTGGACACTGACCTCATGATGAGGATTGGAGGAGGGAAGCAGCACGGCCGGTACTTTATGGCCAACAGTGCCATCGACCCGTCCTCTCTTCAGACGCTGAGCTAGATCCGCAAAGAAGACCGGCAAAGGGGGGGGGGGCGGATCGCAGATCCCCATAGCGCCTCGGCAGCCGAGCAGCACACAGATGATGACGGCTCTTCAGGTAAGTGGAGTTTCATTCGTTGTTCACTCGTTTCACGCATGATGTACCTTGCCTTCAAATACCATCAACCATGCTGGTGTAATATTGCAGGCCACGGTCCAAGAGCTGCAGGCGAACCAGGCGGCCCAGGTGGCTATCCAGGCACAACGGGATGCGGCCCATCTGGAGCAGCTGGTGGCACTTACGCAGCACTACCAGAAACCGTTGGCGGACCTGTCCCTACACTTCCGGGCCCAGATACCGGGAATGCAGGAGCCTCCTGCCTCGATCTTCGCTCCACCACCGGTAGTTCCACTGCCTGTTCCTGTACCTGGTCAGGTGAGTACAATGCCTGTCGCTTTAGCTTGTGCGGCCAGCCTGCAGGTACTAATTACATCACTTGGTCTTTGTGCAGGACCGTCGGTGGGTTCGAACCTGACTCCAAGTGGTAGCCCTCCACTGGGTCCTTCTCCACCGCACGGCTGGGCACCTTACCAGAGCTTCCCCACGTAGCTGTACGTCTGGCCTCCTCCACCGCCGCAGGGGTACTCCTCCTGGCCGCAGCAGGGGCACTACGGGCCTCCAGACGTCTCTCCGCAGCAGCTGGGGCAGTACTGGCAGTACGGTTCGGCCCCGCTGTCGGGTTGGTCGCACCGGGAGCAAGGTGGGGGCATGACTCTGAGTTGGTCTCCGTGGGAGCAAGGTGGTGGGGGCTCTGGGACCCCTGGGGACGGCGCCTCGAGCTAGGTACCAACACTTGTCGCTTTTGGACCTTGTATGGATGACTTGTATGGATGACTATGTATGGATGACGATCGACGTTTGTCGCTTGTGTATGGATGACTTGGATATGTGGGTTACATGCTATATATCTGATGTATGGATGAAAATGGGATTTTGTTGCTATATATGTGGGTTATATGCTATATATGTGATGTATGTGTTGAAATGTTGTGGAAATGCAAGAAAACAGAAAAAAAGAAAAAAAATTTTCCCAGGTTGGGATTATGTGTCAGCAAATCCCCAGGTTTGCCGACGGCTATGTGCCATCGGCAAAGTGACCATAACTTTGCCCACTTTGCCGATGGCCGGCCGTCGGCAAAAACAGTTTGCCGACGGCCGAGGCCATCGGCAAAGAAATTCAAAAAAACTAAAAAACTCTTTTGCCGATGGCCGCGCCACGCGGCCGTCGGCAAAGCCGCCTTCGGCTGACGGCGCGTCGGGCGACATGGCGCCTTTGCCGATGGCCGACGGCCATCCGCCCGACACGTGGCCATCGGCAAACTTCGCTTTGCCGTAGAAATGTTTGCCGATGGCGGTTTGCCGACGGCCACGTCGGATTGCCATCGGCAAAGCCTTTGCCGATGGCAATCGGGACTTCGCCGACGGCTGTCGACCATCGGCAAACAAATTTGGGATCCGGTAGTGACTCGATTTTCCCATAAACCCCAAGATGGTCATCTAACGTACCAAATAAAAAAGAACAAATAAAAAACTAAAAGATAATCAAAATAATCAAATAAAACATACAAACTGTAATAAATTCAGAAGAAATAGCAGATCATTTCTATGAATGCCAAACTAGAAGATAGAAATAACAAAGAAAACAAACAAATTATTCAAAAGAAAAAGAAGACAAAAAAAACAAATTTACCAGATCCATTTCTATGAAAGGAAAATAAAAGATATTTAAGATAAAAAATATAAAAATACAAACAAATTTATAAGATCAAAAATACAAACAAAAGAATAAAAATATATTAATCGATTTTTTCTATAAAGACAAGTAGGAAGATATTTAAAGGAGAAACATACAAAAATACTAACAACTTAGTAAGATCAATCAGATCTTTTTCTATGAAAGAAAAATAGGAAAATATTTTAAGGAAAAGCATACAAAAATACATACAAATTACTCAAATCATAGTCCTGTGAAAGATAAATTAGAAGAAATTCAAAAGTTTAAAAAAATTACACCCATTGAATATAGAATTTACATTTAAACTAAAGTAGTAAAATATGGTTCAACCAAATGTAATTTATTCTTACTACTCGATTTAGCTCTTTGGCAACGAATGAATAAAGGCTAGCGATCGGTAGAGGCTAGGGAGTACAGAGTAGTTGATTTGACTTCACTGGGGCTAGCGATCGGTAGCCCCTCTAAAGTCAAATCATCTACTCGTGTGGCAGCCAGCAGACCGACCGCCATGTACCTGCAGGCTGCTCCCATGCACGCCTCAGCACCCGGACATTGTGACACGCTCACACCTGTCCCTATGACTAACAGCAACTAGATTAAAAATAAAACACTAGCAACAACAATTCCAGCATGCACGCGCAACTAACCCCCACCGCCACCCCACCATCATAGCCGTTGATGCGCATGATCGACGGTCATGAAAATCGAGTGAATGCAGCCAAGAAATCACTCAAGTGACTTTTAAATTTACCAAAAAAGGAATTGATAAATTATATTTATAAACACAAATTAAATAAATTCAAATGAAAAAAAGTATAAAACATACAAAATAAAAAAGAAATAAAAGTAAAAATATAAGCAGCTCTATGTAAGGCAAATTAGAAGAAACTCAAATATAACAAAAATAGATACAAATTTGAGAATGTAGATATACAAACATGAATTAAGGACAAACAAACAAAAAAATAACCAATTTATTTCTATGAAAGCCAAATTGAAAATTTTCAAATGGGTAAACACACAGAAAATAAAAAACTAAAAAATAACAATTAGTATGGAGTAATTTTGACTATTTCTATTCACGAATAGTCAATTTACACCGATCAAATATAGAATTTACACCTAATTAAAAACTGTAAAATATGATCAAATAAGATGTAATATGCTTCGAGAAGAATATTAATAGCATATGGGTTCATGCAAAGAGAAGTGATGTGAGCAGCCGGCTGCAGCTGCTGAGCTGCACTCCACAGGACGCAGTCCATGCACCTGCACCTGCAGACTGCAGTCCGCGTGGTCTGGAGCAGCGATCTGGTACACAGCAACGGTCTCTGATCTCGGGCAGCTCGGCGGAGATTAAAGCACAAAGAAATCATATGGTGGAAAAAAAAAATCGAGTGAGAGAAGCTTAAAAATCACTCGAGTGAAATAAAGATTTACCCTATTATATATCCTGCTACCGTAACCATGCATGTAAGGTGAACCCACGTCGAACATGCATGTGCATTTCTAGCATTTCAAATTTATCCTGAAATATGCAAGAGATTATTCAGAGAATAAAAAGATAATAATATTTTACTTGATTCAGTACTTGCTATATATTTATATAAGGAAGTTGTGAGTCCACCCTTTAATCACGTAAAATAATACTTGTTTTTTCGGAGTATTACTATATTACACATGTCTAAACGACGCGGACTAACGTGACGGTACATTAATAAGAGTATGTTCTAATTGGTCCCAGTATATATTAGAATTAGACTCCCTGTATCATCATTATACGTGTGTCGTTCTAACACATATGAGCAATGCTTATGAGTCCGGGTCACATACGTAACACGAGCCAATACGTTTTGGAATCGCACTATATCGTGCTATGAACCTAACAAAAAGCTATTGTAACTCGTATCAACAGGGGTTATATATATGAATCCGGACGAGAGAAACTCTATTGGTTGGACCACCGAAATTTTATCTTTTTATTATTAGTTATAGATTATAGATTATAGATGTAGATTATTGGAACCGAACTGAAGTACTATATTATATTGATTTGTGCCGTGGAGATAGTTGCTGGTTGTGAACGAGTACTATTGGCCGTGAGATCTTTTAGTTGTTGATTTTCTGCTGGGATTAAATATTGAGTTCTGTTATCTACTACCGTCAGTTTCAAGTACCGAACTGTGCAGTGGACGGTGATGGTGCGATCGGGCGTGATCAGGTGGCTCCCAGGGGCTCGACGCGTCGCTGTCGTCCATCGTGTGGGCTCCAGTTGTCAGTGGCCCGTCCAATTTGGGCGAATTGCCTTCACGGCCAAGAAGAGCGGGAGGGGCAAAAGGCACGACAGCGGCATGGGCAGGGCTCGCGCACGGGAAGATTTCGCGCCGTGGGTGCCTTGCGGTCGAGGCTTGGTCGGGTGCGCGGCAACCATCCAAAGGCTCTCGCGAGGATCAGACGACGGGGAAGGCTTGCGTTGCGGCTACGCGGGCCGGCAGGCTCTGACAGCAGAGCAGGAGTTGGTTGGGGGGACCGGAGAGGCTTATGACAGCCGGGGCCCGTCGGTAGGTGGCAGCGGCGATTCCCATTTGGCGTGACGCGGGGAGGGTGTATCCGGGCAGGCGTTTTGGCGGGCTGGGCCGCAGATTGGGCCATCTTGCCTGTGGTGGCGAGCGTGGTGCAGGCAGGCCTGCCAGGTTGGGCCAATTTGCTGGTCGGGCCGAGAAAATGAAAAGGGAGAGAGGAAGAGAGGATAGCGGGCTGGTTGGCTGGTCTGGGCCGAATTGGCCACAGGTATTTCCTTTCCTCTTTTCTATTCCGTTTTTATTGTATATGCATATGTGTATTTGTTATATGCTTTGCATCATGGTGGTCATAAATATTCCTAGGGCATATTCAGGGTATTATTTCCCCACATTAGTATATATAAGTATGTTCATTCATTTATTGTATAAATGAATAGATAGATAACAAATGGGTGTTTGTTAACCTAATTTCAAATCATAAATCCAAAGAAGATCCAAACCACACATGTTACATTTTTAAGGGGGAATACACAACTATGAATTTAAGTTGCACATCATATTAATAATGCTAGCGTGATCCCAACACAAATGTTACATATGTGTCATGATGATATAATACTTAATTAAGATAATGACCTAGCATGGGTCCCATTAGTGCATGTACTATAGTGGTTCTCTATATAACTCATTGGTAGGTTATGCTCTATGTCCTAGTAGTTTTATTTGTTGGGGAGACGAATTAAGTACTTGCATGATTCCTAGTGTTAGTTCTAGATGCACTAGTTGGGCTCATTAGGTTATGAGTTGTTACTAGGCTCCTTAATCATCGATATAATCTACTAAGCATGTTTACATAATAAGTGTCGATGTGATGGTCCTCTAGGATCATTCTAGGATTGGGCATATGCTCATGATAGGGCATATGCGGCAGGTTAATCTCTAGTATGGATTAATGAGGGTTTATCTAATAGAGTAGCCAAGTAGCTGGTTACTTAAGTGTAGGTGGTCTCTAAAATCAGGCATAGGGTTTAGTAACCATGTCTAGAGGTTGGTTTAGGGCTTAGTGTAGGTGCATATATATATGTAGGTTACTCCTTAGTAGTATTGACTCTAACCTAGTAAGTGTTCACTAGGGTCTCTAGGTTCTAGGCTTCACTAGGGCGTATCATAGCTAGTGGTTGGTCATAGGCTCCACGAGTAAGTATATGGGATATTATAGAAGCTTATCCATATATAAATATGAAGGGATACATTGCTATTAGGGTGCATGTGCTCCTAATCACATGTGGCTTAAGGGGGGTTAAGACACATGTGATGATGTTATATTTTAATTATTAACAACTAATCATAAGTACTATCTGTACAATTAGGTAGGGTTCTCTACATGACAATCAACAAATAGGGGTTTGTTTAGAAAAAAAATTGTAGTTGGGATTTTTGTGTTTGGTGAATTTTTCGGGTTGTTACAGTCCTACCCCCTTATTAGAATCTCGTCTCCGAGATTTAAGGTGTGTAGTACTCCATGAAGTGGTAAGGTGAAGTCTACTCCGTATCTGACTTCTTGTTCCACGTAGCTTGTTGTACTTGTTCCCTTTGGTTGCAAGAGCGAGTAGTGATGTCCTGATTTCTCTGTCCAATTCCTTGATAGAATTTAAGTGGGCTTAGTACTAGTGTAAATGCACCAGGTAGATCTTAGGGTTTCAAAAGGAACACTTCTACGATGGTCGAGTAATTGCAATAGTAGGAGGTTCCATCACAGGGTTAGCATGTGGAAGAGATTCAAATTAATTTAGACTATATCAGGTCTTTCTAAAAATAAAAGGTGTGTTTTAGGCTCTTGATTTCGATCCAGGGTCTAGTGGGTTATGGGTCCACCATGCTTCCACTGTGCTACTCTAATAAGTGTAGTTGTTATCCCTGCTTTTAGCTGATGTAGTTGCTTCAGAGGATCTTTGCAAAAGGAATTGTCGTCCTTTGCGTACTTTGGTAACTCGATCCATATTTTGTACAGGGTCATCTTGCTTAAGTAGATTATGCGGTTTCGGGGTTAATGGTTAAGGATGTCATTCATGAGACTCTTCTAGTTGTAGATATTTTCAAAATCTTATTTGAAAACAAAGTAGTGATTTTGTAAACTTTTAAAGTCCAAGAGGGATTTCGAAAAGGGTTGAAAACAATGTGAGTTTTGAAAATCAAACTGTTTTGGATGGCTTGCTTTTAAAACAAATCACACTTTCCGTTTCTTTCAAATTAAATGGTTTTAAATCATGGTTTTGGTTTTTAAACAAAGCATGACACCTTTTTTGTTTATTTAAAACAAGGATAGTTTTGAAAAGGGTTCGAATCATTGCTCATTTTGCAAAGCAAGTTTTTGTTTTTTTTTTGCAAAGATTTTGGTTTTACAAATCTCTTCACTAGAATAATACAAGATATTTGAATAAAGATTTTGAAATTTAAAACATCCTTATTTTGAGTGAAATTCTTTTGAAATCATACCTTGATTTTGAAACCAAAACTCTTTTATGGTTTTGCAAAATATTTTGAGAACCTTTAAAGATGGTTTTTGTTGGCGCTCCTTATTGCATGCTTTTTACCACCAACTTACAAATAAAATGTTTACCAAAACTTAGATATAGGGCTTACGACTAACCGATTCCACGAGTTTTGGTGTCTCACTTGTTTTGCAGGGCTTATATAAAAATACACTAAGAATATGACATGGCTCAAGCAAAACAGAGGAGTTAGGAAGAGGGGCCCATTTGCCGGATAGTTTGGGCCAAACCACCGACATAGGAGTGGCCTAGCCCAAGCACCAAATCGGGGGTCGAGTTCGTTTTTTGGACTGCACGGACACGTCCTAGTAAAACGGACGCCCCGGATGCATCCGAACTCGGAATTGGACAAAATACCCACCGTTTCGAAGCTAAGGAAAAGCCCACAAGAATCTGGAAAAAGTTGGGGCCAAGGGGGCCCACAATGGGTGCGGCGCGAGCGCGAGCGCGCGGGGCCCCGGGGCGCCAAACAGGCCCATCTTTTGCCGGAGTGGCCCATGCCGATGGCCCAAGGCCAATGGCGGTGGTGTTTCCTACAAGGAAGGTGCAAAACCGCCTCTAGAGGTCGGTTTTGGTCCTTCCATGTGGGGATGGCACTCTTCCAAAGAGCCCTCTCTTCTCCACCTATAAAAGAAGGCTTTCTCCCCCTCATTCAACACACACCACAAGGAAGAGCTCCACTTCATATTTCCAAGATGTAGTAGTAGTGCTAGCCTAGTTGGGAGTGAGGGAGAGAGTTCGAGTTCCAAAAGAGTCCTCGGAGGCTCGGCCAACCTTGTATCGGTCCTCTGTGCGACTCAAGTGTTATCTTATATTTATCTTCTTTACATTACTGAACTATTCATTTGGTTATCTTGTCATGCCTTAGTTCTTTAGCTAAGCTTGGTTAGTGTAGTGATTATACCTTGGCATGGGTTCTCTGGTCGACCGATTGCTCTAGTTATAGATCGTGACTAGAGTACGTAACCACTAGTGTAGGCGTGGTGTCCAGGCTAGCCGATTCACGGAGAATGCGCCCGGCCCACGGATAGTTGTGGTAGCCCGGGGTGACGGCTCCGACCGGGCCTTTGTATTCCACCACGTTCGGGCTGGTGTTTTCGTAGAGCTTTTGGCGGCCTTCCCCGGTTAACCCTTCCCAGTCTCTTCGAGAACCGGAAAGGTCGCCGCTTCCGAAGTGTCTCGGTATAACTGCTATGTTGACCTCTGCTGAGCTATTCCTTTGGTTTAGACTTGAATAGAACCACAGTAATGGAGAAGGAAATAGGAATCTTGGCATCTCCTGTAGACCTCCCAGTTTAGCTAGTCTGCTCTGCTATCTTTTTAGGGTTCTCCTGTGTGTGTCGTTTATCTAAAAACCCGATCATATCTTTTGCCCCCTCTTTAGCCTAGTTGGTATATTAGTTAGCAGATGTATGACAGTTAATTATCAACTTCTTTACCCATTGCTTCCCTGAGGATAAATACGATACCCTGGAATACTCTTGGGTGAAAGCTACAATGGTATCCGTGCGCTTGCGGATTTCACTGTTTGCGTATCTTATACCAATTGGCTTTCTGGCGTCGTCACCGGGGATGGACTTAAAACCTCCATACCCGGTAGCGACACTAAGAAACGCCAACAGTTTTCCATAAATATTTGGGGATCTAGCATTTTGCAATCATTCAAAATGAAACCCTTTTTCATTAGTAAATCAAGTTAGGGTGTTGAAGGAGGAATTTTTGAACCTTTTTAAATCAATTTGATTTTCAATATGATGGATTTTTGCAAACTTGATTTTTCTGTTGTAGAGGAGTTTTAATAAAACCAGGCTTCGAATTATAGTCGTACCCTAGTTCCATTTGGGGTGGTCATGGTCACAACCACGATACCTGCATACGCCCGGCAGCAAGCCATGTGGGTGCATGACACATGGGGCCCCAAGTTTCGTAGCGGCACCGTGTGTCATAATCATAATTCTACCCATTTAGATACTACTATCAACTTGATGTTCCAAACAAAAGGGAAAGGGAAATTTCTAGAAAATGATGAGAAAATCCTTTTTAAATAATTCAAACTCTTTATTTCTACAACTTGCAAGGGAAAAGGCTACAACCTTCGCATTTTAAAAATAAATACAAAATATTTGAAAATGGTTGTATCCCATTTTAGCATAAAGTTCTCAAGATGGTTAATTTTGAAGTTCTATTTGAAAATTGAACAGCATTTTGTCACACTTGAAATGGGAGAAATTTTGGAAATGGTTTGAAATCAACATCATTTTAATCCTTTCATTTTCTAAGAAAAAGCATCACTTCTTTTTTGGTTAATCCAAACAAAGTTAGTTTTGAAGATAACTTCAAATCATTTCTTATTTGGAAATAGGGCTTTAGTAATTAAGTTGGTTTTTGAAACCCACCTTTTCAAAGTAACACTTTTGAAACAAGGTTTTTGGAAAGCTCATTTTGATTCTCTAAATTCTCTTTGGACAAAGTAGTAAACAAACCTTTTTGCAAGTATTTTGTTTGGCAAATGCGTTGCAATGCATTTTGAAGACAAGGTCTATTTAAAAGAAAAGTTTGGCTCATTGATTGAAATTAAAAGCTTTTACAATGAAACTCGAACCAACATTCTTTAGTTTGCAAACATTTTATTAAAGGTTGGTGTGCAAAACAAAACTTTTGTTTCGAAATGGAGTTTCTTTTGATAGGAGGGAAACTTTTCAAACAAAAGGTAGGGAGGGTGTTTTGACAATGCATAGAGTGAAAATCTGAACCGGTCCTTGGAACAGTTTAGTAAGGATATGTCGTGTTGGCCCTAGTATTTTCAATTAGTGGTTAGTCATAAAGTGGCCATCAAGGAGATATTCTCGATGATCCGGAATGAGAACCCACCAATCTTTGGGGTTTCTAGCTTCAGTCTCGTTGCGGGGTTGTTCCTATTGTCATCACTGTTCTAACTCTGGGCTGGTCTATAGCCATTTCCTTTAGTAATGGGTTCATAATCCAAGTGTTGACCTATTCAAGCCAGATCTCTGAACTTGGCTAAAGCTGGTTTGCCACCACTCCTCCATTGTTATCCTTTTGTTTTCTCTTATGTCCTCGAAGAAGTTATTGGTGTAATACAACCATTCTAGCAGGTCGGCTACTCTTGGTATGGTTCCTAGTTCCAGATGGTCACATAGTTCATGTGACTTCTCAGGTAATACCAGAATGCTAGCTTTGAAGTAGCAACTCATCTAGCTTCTATAAGTCCTTAAGTGTTCCTTGCAGCATTGTTGCCATTCTTCAGTAGGGGCTTCATTGGGGAATAGAGTGTGAGGCTCTTTCTTCAAAAGGTTGAGTCCCATGGGTGGCATGTGACCTTCACGATTATAGTCCATGGTGATTCTAGGAGGGGCTAAGCAGCAGTTCTAGTAGGTAGAAGGTAGGTTTGGCATCCCATTGTGAGGGTCACAAGTTAAGGTCAATGTGCGAGTGACATGATTTATTAGCATCTTCATGTAATGATTAGATGATTTAATCAATTTAAAACATTTACATCTATCCTAGACTCATACAAAGAAGCATGAAGTTCCATAAAAATGCGATAAGATCCAAGCATTCATTACATTGGGTTTATTACAAGGCGATATCCTTGGTAGCTACACCAAAAGACTCGCGAGAAAACGTGCTACGCGTAGATAGTTCATGGTGGTAGACATTCTACTCTACTCATGGTACGACCTATAACCAAATAGTGTTCTTATTATCTTCTTCCTACCCACTTCTCATGATGAATCCTGCTTGTAGAGTTGAATTCGTGGGGTAAAGGAACTTTCTTCCAATTTTTCCATCAGACTCTCAGATCTAGGTGTGTTCGGCTTTATCCCATTACCCTATGGCACACTTGGATGCATCGAGGGAACGGGGTAATAGATGGCAGGGGGCCATGCTCGAGGAGTTCATACGCATCTTGCGTCACAAATTGAAGGGTTGCATGTGCGGTAAGCTGCACAACAGTAAATTTAGTGGCTCTTGTCTCAGGAATGGTGTAGGGCTTCACTTCGGCATTTCTTCACTTGGGAGAATCTACAGAGTCACCATGTAGCAGACCTCGGCTCCTCTAGGCTGCACATATTTGTAGCACATCTATTGTCACTAATCTTCAAGGACTCCAGGCTCTTGAAGCACTTCTTATAGGACTTGGGCGTATCTATCATGGTACTCGAGGTAGAACGGCATGCTCTTGAGGATCGTCATTTGCATAAGAGGCCAAGAACAGGGCCAGCAAGTCCATTGCAAGAGGTAAGCCATGCACAAAATGGTGCAAGGTCGATAATATAACCGAAAGAAGGGCTGGTTCAACCTATTCTATCGTCCAAACCTGAGGGTCTCATCCTAGGGTCAAGTCAGGAGCTGATACCAACTGAAACATCCTTAATTTTCCATGAAGGGAAATTTCACAGAATGATATACATTAGTCGATAATCAATTCCATACATCGAACTATAAATCTAAAGAGTACAAATAGAGGGGTTTACATTAATAATTACAACACCACAAGGCATAAACAAAGTATCTCTAACATCCGGAACAGCTTGAGAAGGCGGAAACAACGCGAAAGCAGCTTCAAACTCCAACTTGAGCGCAGCCATGAGACCTTCTAATTCGTTTGACATCACTGAGAAGCAGGAAATCTGCACACCGTCGGATGTGTGCAGGCCATGGTCAGCACCGAAAAAGCTTTAGTGGAAAAGAGAAAATAAATGGATCCGGGCGATCCTATACTTTTCCGTGGTTTGCATCCTAGCACATGCGAAGTAGCAATAAGTAGTAAATATTAATAATAATAGTCAGTTTTAATCATTTCCATTCCCACACACACATCCATCCACCATCCCATCCATCCCAAATCCATCATCACACCTCCATCACCACATTTCACACTCAAGTCGGCAGACTAACTCCCTTTCAGTCTGCCTCAACGGCCCGCAGCCCCCATCCCAGGCTCATGACTGGTATGCTCGGGGAAGGTAAACACTCCTTTCCTATCTAGTGAAGCAGAACACAGGACAGGTCCATAGCTGACAAGTCAGCATATGTATCGATCAATCAACCAAGAACACTCTGCAAAGGTTTTACATCCCACAAGATTAGCCATCATCGACGTCTGCAGTTATCTAGGCAGAATACTGGCTGCTTGCTATAATAGAACGATGCCACCCTACCTCTCAGCCCTGGAACGCCCCAAGTACCTCTAGAGTGGCTGAAACTGTGAAGTCATGACCTCGTGCCATGTTTCATACCTCATGATCGTCTCAGAAGGGTGTGAGTCAGCGACACCCGTACCTCCCTACACTTCTCACGTAGCAGTAGTGGCATCGTGCTACTAAGTAGCCCAGCCGTCTCCCCATCACAAGGAGCGTGTGGTATACAAAGGAGTCCTGAAGAAACTAAGTACTAGTAAGTCCTTAGGGATGACCAAGCTGGGATGTCTCCATCAGGGTTACTATTCGGGTGCCATCTCAACACCACGTGCCACCACAGCACCTTCTCCTTGAGCGGCCCACGACAAGCCCACACTCAGGGTTTCTCCATCCACAGGTTTATCCGCCACAGGTAATTCACACAGGGATGTCCAGTCCACACTCAGGGTTTGGCTCCATAAGCTCGTCGTATATTCCGGCTCGGTCGACTCGACCCTCACCCTCCATGCACCCAAGTCACACTCGCAGAACCACCAGAATCTCACCAAGTCCACCAAGTTTGGCATCCCAAGCCAAAACCATTACGAGGGGTTCACCACCCGCATCACATCACAGATCCAAAGCGAAGTGGAGTTATAGTAAGTATGGTTATATCAAGTGCAAGCAAGCAGAAAGGTGATAATAATAATATAGGTGCGAGCGCAAAGCTGGTGTTGACGCAAAACGTGATGCCCCATGCCTGACACACAGCAAGCCAGAAAGCATGGCTTCAATCGGGTGCCCGGACGGTTTAGAATCCGAAGACGTGCCAGTCGGTTTGACCTGAAAAGCCGACAAGGGATAAAACTGTGAGATCAAAAAGGTGGAACATGCCGGGTGAGACCAGACAGTTTCATATTTACGGCCCTGAAGCCACTTATGACAACATACAGCTATAGAAGCTGTCTGCCAAAGCATGTTTATAGCCCATTCGGCAAATATGAAGTAAGAAGCATAAAGCACTGATTGCCGAATACACATGTATGAGAAGACATGTTTGAACAAGTCTAGATTGAACATCATAAATTCTAAACCAATGTCATCAATCTGCGTATGATAAATGTTAAACAGGTAATTCGTAAATATAAATCTACTTAAATAACACATGCATAGGCTAATCCAACTAGTCTGCCGCACGTCTAGCCTTTATAAACCCGTCAAGCATAAACCCAAGCAAGTTAATCCACCTCATGATACCGCTCGCTATGAATCTACACCACCTCTTACGACCAGATTAATCCACCGCATGATACAATCTAATAATAAGAGGCTAAAAGCATGCATATACTCAAAAAGATCTATAAATACTCACTACTCGTGTAAGCACAACCATATTCGGCAAGATTGCCGAATTGGGGTCCATGAAGAAGGAACAGACAAGCTAATATGATCTAAACCTAACAAAGCCTGCATCTGCCGCATGACACCTAGCTCTCTTAGGGCTAAACACACCTTAACGTGCATGAACCCGCAACATGTAACAACCTAGATTGATTTGATTCGGCTATACAAGCACATGAATAAAAGTCGAATCGTATCAATCTGGATTGGGCAAAAAGAGTGTTGCAAATAAATAAAACATTAAAAATAGTGCAACACATGACAACTTGATGAATCTACTAGATCTTGCCGAATCTAATAGAGCCGATAACTATCTTGCTTTAGCTAAGCTATCAAGCGGACGCCTGCCGCACGGCCATCTAGTCGAGATAAACAAAGCAAAAG
This sequence comes from Themeda triandra, assembly GCA_018135685.1. Classification (NCBI taxonomy): domain Eukaryota; kingdom Viridiplantae; phylum Streptophyta; class Magnoliopsida; order Poales; family Poaceae; genus Themeda; species Themeda triandra. Next base: position 422,020 of record JAENPR010000449.1, read on the forward strand.
CGAAGACTTCCTGGTGTCAAGCAGACGCCTGCCGCACGGCCATCCAGTCGAGACAAACAAGACTACTTGCACCATAATCTAAATCCACCACATGATACTAGACATGGTAGCAAGGTTGCCGGTACTTACGGAGGGCGACGGATCGATGTTTCCTCTCGAAGAACTCGACGACACGACGAAAAGGGACTCGAAACTTGGCACGGGGCCGGTTGTATTGATATGATTGTGTATATTTTACAATGGCCGGGGGTTTATATTTATACCCTGGGCTAAATATGAGTCCTAAAAGACTACGAAATAGTAAACAAAATTTGGAAACTACGACTCTTAACTCTAATTCTCTTCGGAGTCCTCCAATATCACGTCTTTTCTCCTCTGAGTCGTCTGTTCTCGCCATCTTCACTTTCCCGAATGGAATCACCGCCTTCTGAGATAGCCGACCGCATGGGCATTTGCCGAATCACTTGAGAACTAGCCGACCGCTTTGTCGTTTGCCGAATACCTTTCCTGTCGTGTGCTGGGTCCACCTGTCATCTTCTCAATGTTTACCAAAATCCAGTGTTAACACATGCCCCCTCAATTGCAGGATAAAAGTGATTTTATTCTGAAATTGACCACAGGTCCTCTTCACCTAGGTCGACATTGCTCACAGTCGCAGCCGCCGCTCGAGAAATCTGCACTGCTTTAACTCAATCTGCTCTTTCAATGGCGACCCAGGAGGAAATTCCAGAGGTAACCCTAGTCATTCGGCAGTTCCCAAACCGATTCTTGGCTTTTCCTGATTTAATTCCTCCTTGTTCTTCTGAAGGAGTACAAGGATCAGATTTTGATTCCTTCTGCTGCGAACCCCAATTCTTATTTTCTTGGCCCAATGGGAGACCCCAATCCGATGGAGTTCATCAAGAAGGAAACCTTGAGGATCCCATTCAAATCTGGTATCGCTCCGCCGAGTAGATGGCCAAGCACTTTCAAGACCTGGCCGCTCCCCTCAATCTCAGGGTGGTGAAATTGGTTCCGAAGGATGCTAGCCAAGAACAGCGGCCTGTGGGAATCTCAAGACATCCATCACTGCTTAGAGCTATCTTTAGCCGAAATGCCCAGGAATGGATCTCTCCTCATAGCAGCTTCTCATTTCTGGTCTGATGCTGTTAATGCTTTCATTTTCGGCCATGGCCCAATGTCTATCACATTAGCCGATGTATTCATGATGGCCCTTTGAATGTGACCAAACCAAGTATACCCCTTCAAGTATAAGGGTAACAGCAACCGGAGAGGGCAGTTAAATCGGGAGGTGGATGGACAAAATATATTTAGACCTACATGTCTTCTGGTCCTGTAGATGAAAAGGAATACAGAGCTTTCATGAACATGTGGCTGTGCAGATTTATCTTTTGCAGCAAGTCCAATGAGCCAACCCTGAATCATATGGTAATGGCCGAAGACCTGGCTGCGGGAACTTTGATCCCCTTGGGTAAATATCTCTTAGGGGCTGTTTACCACATGATGCATCAAATTACTGCTCAGATGCGCCAGCATGGAGAGATACACTGTGTCAATGGCCCTTGGTGGCTGGTTCAAATGTGGCTGCAACTATATATGCATCAGATAGTTTCTGTGGACTTTCACAGCTTAGGCTTCCCTTCAGTCAACTATGCTGAAGATGATGAAGCAACAGCAAAAGCATGTCAAATATATGGTGAAGCAGCATCATCCATCAGTATTGACATAGACATTGCCATCTTTTCAAGCTTTTCTTCAAAGGATTTGGTAATGTGATCTGGCTTCCTTATAGGGAAGATGAGAACTTAACTCTGCCCTGCAAATTCAGTTACAAATTTGGATGTTCAGATCAAGTATCTATAGAGATCTTCAATTCTTTCATCAAGCCTTGCACTCTGCCAGCAGAATTTCACCATGGAAGATTGTTGCATCCTACTTATGAATTTTATAATCCAAACATGGCAGCCAGACAATTGGGATGTGGCCAGTTGCCCCCAAGACTTTACTTCTCCAACATCATAAGGCCTAGGGAGAAAATAGGAGAGATCACAGAAGCCAGCAAAATCTTTGAGCTTGGATGGGACCTGCCAGCATATGGGCCTTCTTCACTTGGACTGATAGAAGCTGCTCATCCCTTATTTGTTTCTTGGTGGCAAGAGTGGCATGCCCACATTTTCAATATGCCAGTGCATCCTTTATGCCAAGACTTGCAACCTAGCTTTGCTTCTGACAGTGAGGTAATTTTCTTTGTGATCATGATCTTTTGCTTCTGGATCCTCTTCTCACTTTGAATACTTTGTCTTCTACAGGATATTGAACCTCCCCTTCCTTCAGAAGTCCAATATCACCGAGCTGGACCTATTCTGCCACGGGATTCAATGCTCCAACTCGGCGGTTTTTATGAAGATCCTGCTAAAGAATTTGCACCTTTAAAGGAGTACAAAAGGAAAGCTCTGTTGGTCCAAGCAATGATACCACCACACCTAAGAAGCCAAGGTCCAAGAAAACCAAATTACCACTCAAGGTATGAATTTTTTCACTCTTCACTTGGCAACAATCTTGATTGTCTTGTACTAATTTTTTCGCAACAGCCACGGTCGAGTCTCCAAGAATCGGCCAATATTCCAATAAGTGTGGAAGATTCCCCCGAGGACCCTATTGATAATGTAGAACATCATGAAGCTATTGGCCAAACTGGTATTCTCCTCCAATTCATCATTTTCCTTCTTCTCTGTCAAATTTATTTACTGTTCTTATCATCTACCATTTAGATGACCTCATAGAAGAAGCAGTGGAAGAACATTCGGCTCATCAGGCTCCAAGTCCTCCTCCAAATGCACAGAATCCCCAAGCAGGCCTAGATACAGTTCATCCTGATGAAGTTCTTACACAAGAGGTAATATCTTGCTCCTTAATCACTTTGTAGCAGACTGGCTCATTCGGCTAAAAAGTTTCCCTTCTTCTGTTTCAAAAGGTCAATACTCAACCGATAGCCAGTTACTCTCTCATTGTTGAAGAATTTGATGGAGAGAGATGAAGAAGTTTCATCACAGTAGTGGTTGTCAGCAGAAAACCAAGCTCGGCTGAAGGACATAATTCTTCTGCTCAACAAGGACATAACCACTTTGGTCCAAGATGCAGATCAGATCAGGGACATTGTGGAGCTTATTGATCAAGAAATTCCTCCTACTCTTAGGGCTTTCTTGGAATCCATTGCTCATCTTGATGATCACTTTGCCACGATCGGGAGAGCAAGTAAAAGTATAAGCGCTAGAGCCACCTTGCGAAGCCATGGTGGTGAAAGAACAACGGAGTCAAGGAACCGTATTCGAACTTCGATCGGCTAAAAATTCCACAGAAACCTGTGGAGCCTGAATTGCAAGCTATGAAGGAAGAAAAGGCCCAATTGGAAGCTCGGTTGGCTCGTTTGAATGCCAAAATTCAATCTCATGAAGCCAAAGATGCAGATTTGCCGAGCTCCATAGAAGCAGCCAAGGCAAAGATAACATCTGTTATCAAAGAGAACCAGCAGATCAAGGCCAGGCTTGCCAAAATCCAAAGCTCTGAAGAGGAGGACCAGAAGGTGCTTGATGATGTTAGTCGAATTAGGACTGATGCCATAGATGCAATCAAACTCTTCTTGAATGAGTAACTTATCGGCTTGTAACTAGATGTAGTACTGTGTTCTATGAACAATTTGTGCCTGTGAATGTCTGTACCCCTTTTCTTTAAAAGGAAAGCTTTACCCCTTTATTTCCTGATCTTACTTTAGCCGAATATCATCGGCTTACCAATTGAAACCAGATTTTCCTGAGGCGACAATTTTAAAGATCTCGCTCGGTTTAGCCGAATCGTTGATTTCCCGATCACAACCGAATCCTCTTCGGGGTAGTGGCCTCCATCTTAGCCGAGTCCGGCCCGGTCCAGTAATGGCCCAAGAGTGTGAAAAACCCTATTCCGTCGTTTGGCTTTCCCGAGGTGCGCTCTTAGTATCCACAAATACAACCCCACTCCGTCCTTCATCACCACTTCCAATCGAGCAGTTTCCATTGCCGTCTCTTCAACTCTCCGCCCAAGCCAAAGTAGAGAGCAATCTGACCCCTAGCCTTCCAATGGCGGACGACAGCAACCGTGGCAAGCGCCTCGCTGCGGAGGAGGCGGAAGGAAGCCGGGCGCAGGGCTGTCGGCAACGTAGGTGAGAATCGGTTACTTGCCCCCTTGCGGTTGTTTTCTCGTTTATGTTTTCCGATCTTGATTCTCTTCTTCATCTTTCCAGAGGAGTGGGGATCACCGAAGGATATTTTCTCCTCCCTCCAGCAACGGCAGCCCAAACGGGCACCTCCAACCAGCCTGCTCCCGCCGCTGGTCCATCGAGCCCTGCCGACTCCGGTAGTTCGTACCACTCCAATCCTTGGGGGCCAGCGGAGTCGGAAAGCCCTCGGTATGCTCATGCCGACGCGCTTATGTACCTCCGGGAGAGAGATGAGGCCCGGAAGGAGCTGGAGGAGGTCTCCAAGAAATACGGCATTGAGCAGGCCGAATGGGAGCATCAGAGGAAGCAGTTCTGCGACGCCGTCACTGGTTTGATATCTCTGCCCAGATTTCTCCATCCTGATTTCATCTGCTTGTCGACTTACTCTGTTTTTTTCGTTCAGCACTCACTGCAGAGGTTGATCGGCTGAAGGTGGCGGCGAACGAGGTCGCTGACTATGTGAACGCCCGTGGGGAGACGGCCGAAGCACGCCTTAATGCTGTGCACGGCCGTGTTGATTAGGCCGTCATCCAAGGTGTGCACCTTGGTGTCTCCCTCGGGCTGGCGGCGATGTCGTCCCGGACCAATGACGACTACTCCTTCATGCCAGTTGGGTTCCCTGGCGGGCGCCCGGACGAGATCGACGACATCGAGGCTCGTCTGGATGTCTATGAGGCCCACGCTGCTGCTCTCGCCGGATCCACCCATCCCCAATCTGTCCTCAACAAACTGTTTGATAATAATGATAATGATAATGAGTAGTTTGTACTAGGGCAGATTGGTGTAAACAAAATATCTTTTGAATGATGCTTGTTCGTGTCTCTTGATTGTCTTCAGTAGAACTTTTGATTCTGATAGTTTTCCGAAAGACAGTTTCCCGAACGCATGACGTCACGTTAGCCGATTAGATCTCGATCTGGCGTTGCGACTGTCATGTCATGTCATTCGGCACTTCATTTACTGCACTTCACCTTTCTCTTCTCCCGATAAACCTATCAGTGAAAAAAAATTGCTGAAACCACCTCGATAATGTACAGATATTTTTTGGACTAAAGACGATACAAACTGTATCGGCTATTTTGTGCTAGAGGTGATATGAACCATATCGGCTATTTTTGGGCTAAAGGCGATTTTCCTTTCATCGGCTATTCATATTTCCTGTCATGAACCAACTTCAACACTGGGATAATATTTCTTAAGAAATCTTCCATTGATAGCTCGAGTAAACTCCTCTCCGAACAAAGTTTTCAGTATATACGCATTGCCAGGCACACTTTTGACCACCCGAAAAGGTCCTTCCCAGTTTGGGGACCATTTGCTGAATGCTCTATCTTTTGTCCCGATCGGTAATATAGTTTTCCAAACCAAGTCTCCTTCTGCAAATTGCTTCACCCTAACCTTCTTGTTATAATATTTGGCAACACGCATCTTATTTTTCTCAATATTTTCCAATGTCCTGAGATGAATCAAATGCAAATCCTCTAGCTCATCCATCATCAGATTTTTGTAGTCTTTTTCTACCAAATCTTTACGCAACATGACTCGCCTCGATCGATTGTAACTCCCATGGTAATATGGCATGATGCCCATAAACTAGCTCATAGGGAGATGCGAGTAGACCGTGACAAGCCATTCGGTAAGCCCACAATGCTTCATTGAGAACCAAATGCCACCTCCTTGGCTTTTCATCAATTTTCTTCTGGATGATTTTAATCATGATCTTATTTGATGCCTCTGCTTGTCCATTGGCTTGTGCATAATATGAAGAAAAATTTAATAACTTGATTCCCATGTCTTCGGCAAAATTGCAAAATTCGAAGAAATAAAGCTGAGTTCCTTGATCGGTTGTTATAGTCGAGGGATCCCAAACCTGTGAATTATATGCTCCTTGACAAAACTGATCATGTTTTCTGATGTAACCTTCTTCAAAGGGATAGCTTCAACCCACTTGGTAAAATAATCTGTGGCCAACAGCACAAACTTGTGCCCCTTGCTAGAAGGAGGATGAATTTGACCAATCAAATCTATACCCCATCCTCTAAATGGCCAAGGCTTGATTATGGGGTTCATAGGAGATGCTGGAACCTTTTGAATATTGCCGAATCTTTGACAATCGTGACATACTTTGTAATATTCAAAACAATCCTCCAACATAGTCGGCCAGAAATAACCAGTTCTTCTAATTATCCACTTCATCCGATAAGCCGACTGGTGTGCACCACATAAGCCCTCATGAACCTCAAACATAACTTTTCTGGCCTCTTCTTGACTTAAACATTTGAGCAACACTCCATCGATAGACTTGTAGTATAGTTGATCATCAAGAAGTACAAATTTTAGGGCTTTGTACCTGAGCTTTCGGGAAACCTTTTGAGATGGATCCCTCAGATAATTGATAATATCATCCCTCCAATCACCATCCACTTGATCAACATTGCCAGTACCTTCCTCTATAGCAAAAATTTCCCGATTCTCGCGATATCCAGGAGCGGTTTGAGCTAACTTATTTGCTTCTTCATTGTGCTCTCTAGGGATATGATGCAAGGTAACTACCAGAAAACTTTTCAAGAGTTCTCGGCATTCTTCATAATATTCTCTTAATATATCGTTCTTGCACTCATATTGACCAGTCAATTGATTAATCACTAACTCAGAATCCCCAAAGATTTCAACAGCAACGGCCTTTACCTCTATAAGGAGCCGAAGCCCTCTAAGCGGTGCTTCATATTCCGCTTGATTATTAGTAACATGTAGCTCAATAGGAATTGCTTATTCAAAAATTGCCCCTCGTGGGGAAATCAAGAGAATACCAGCACCACCGCCCTTGCTACAAGATGAACCATCAAAAAATAAAGCCCAAGGTGCAATGCCTATTGCATCAACGGAAGGATCCCGATGCTTTGGGTAATAAAATCGGCAATAATTTGACCTTTCACGGCTTTTGCCGATTCATATTTCAAATCAAATTCTGACAATGCTAAAATCCATTTGCCAATTCTTCCATTCAAAATTGGCATTGATAACATATGTTTGATTACATCAAAATTAGAAACTACCAGGCATTCGGCATTCAACAAATAGTGCCGAAACTTGGTACATGAGTAGTACAAACACAGGCAAAGTTTCTCTGTAGCCGAATACCTCGTTTCTGGGTCTAGTAGCTTTCGGCTAAGATAAGCTATTACTCTTTCTTTTCCCTCAAACTCTTGCATGAGGGGCGATCCGATTGTCAGGCTATCGGCCGCCACATACAACTTAAAAGGCTTATCAAGTTGTGGAGGTACCAGCACAGGTGGTGCCTTCATATATTGCTTGATCTCATCAAAAGCCTTTTGTTGTATGTCACCCCATACAAACTTCTGATCCTTCTTGAGCTTCAAAAGTGGAGAAAAAGGCAAGACTCTTTCTGATAAATTGGATATGAACCTCCTCACAAAATTGATCTTGCCCAGCAATGACTGCAACTCTGTGAGATTAGTTGGAGGTACAACTTTGTCTATTGCTTCCATGCTCTTTTTCCCAACTTCAATTCCTCTTTTATGAACTAAAAATCCCAAAAACTCACCAGCCGAGACTCCAAAGGCACATTTGTTTGGATTCATTTTCAAACCATGCTCTCTTGTGCACTCCAAAGTTTTCTTTAAATCGGCTAAATGCCCTTCATGGTTCCTGGACTTGACCACCACATCATCAATGTAGATTTCCACGATTTTTCCGATCAACTCATGAAAGATATAATTCATAGCCCTTTGATAAGTTGCACCGGCATTCTTTAACCCAAATGTCATGACTATCCACTCAAACAAACCAATATGACCAGGGCATCGAAGGTTTGTTTTTGAGATATCTTCTATTGCCATAAAGATTTGATTATAGCCAGCATTCCCATCCATAAAACTAATAATTTCATAACTTTTTCTTGCTGCATCTACTAGCAAATCGGCAACTGGCATCGGGTACCCATCCATAGGAGTGGCTTTATTAAGATCTCTGAAGTCTATACAGACCCTCATCTTTCCATTTTTCTTGTACACTGGCACTATGTTTGAAATCCATTCTGCATACCTGCATGGCCGAATGAAGTTTTCCTCTATCAACCTCTCAATTTCCTTCTTCACATCGGCCAATACCTCCTCCTTGTAGATCCTTCGTGGAGGTTGTTTGTATGGGCGAAATCCAGGTTTGATAGGCAATCGATGCTCAACAATAGAATGATCTAATCTAGGCATATCTGTATAATTCCAAGCAAAACAATCTTTGAATTCTTTCAACAGTTCTACCAACTTTGATTTGTACTCTGGGTCTAGATTTGCACTAATATACATCGGCCTTGTCTTGGAACTATCACCAATATCTATTTCTTCCAACTTGTCGGCCGACATAAAACCACGACCCAGCTTTCCTTTGTTGCCATCGATTGGATTACCCATTAAAAATTACTGTGAGAGCCGACTGCTTGGATCGGCTGTTGATCTCTGTTGTAAACATACACAGGACCTTCTTCCCACTTTTTACCAGAGAAGCAGTCAAGGCCATCATATTCCCAGTAAGCAGGTTCTGAAGCAGCGACACTTACCGAATCATCAGCATGAACAACTTCTATGTCATCTCCAATCCACTGAATAAGAATTTGGTGCATGGTTGAGGGTATGCAGCAATTGGCGTGTATCCAGTCTCTTCCTAGAAGTAGACTATATGCCCCCTTGCCATCAATGACAAAGAATGTGGTAATCAGAGTCTTCGAGCCAACCATTAACTCAACATGCACAACTCCATGAGTGTCCGAGGGGTTGCCAGCAAAATCCTTGAGGATCATGTCGGTCTTCAGCAGGTCTTCACTTGTCATCCCAAGCTTTCTGAAGGTTGTATATGGCATTATATTGATAGTGGCTCCTCCATCAACAAACATCTTGGTCAGAGGCTTGCCATTGACATATCCTTTCAAATAGAGCGGCTTCAAATGATGATGCTTAGCCGGCTTGTCAAAAATTGCTTGCTGTGTCAACACGAGTTGAGCCATCAGATCCTGATACTCAATTTCATCAAAATCAGAGTACACCTCTTCCTGGATCTCTTGACTTTTGGGAGCTATAAACTCTGATGGGAGGAAGAAAGTCATGCAAGCATCAGCCGAAGGACCATGTTCATCGTGCTTCTCCTTAGGGCGCCATACTTGCTTCTTTTCGGCAGCTGCTTGTTTCAATTCCTGGTTCCTCAAGCGTTGAACTCTCCTCTTCTGGCTTTTCCTCAAACCTGGAGGACACCATTGCCCTTTCTGCCATACATACTCATAGGAGTTTTCTTCTTCATCGTGCATCCTATTATGAGTCCAACCTTGGTCTGCAAATCTCTTCCTTTGCTGTCTCTCAAAGCTATTTATTTTTAAGCGCCGATCGTTCTCAGGGAAACGTGCTCCCAGCCTTTCATGAACGGGACGGCGGTTGGCTCGAGACTGCCTATACTCTGAGTATTGGGCACTACACTCAGGACAATTGTTCCTAGTAGGCAGCTTCAAACCTTCATTCCAACAATGCTTAAAGAATGAACAACCCCAAGGAGGCTGCTCCAGTTCTTTTGTATATTCTTCTTGTTCCCTTCGGTACACCTCTTCTTCATATCTCCGACTTTCTTTCATAAACCGTCGCTCCTCTTCCACAAATTGTTGTTCTTCATAATATTATCTCTCTTGTTCTCTCTGCCATTTATTTAGCAATATACGCGATGTGACCCTGGGCTTGGAAGTTTCTCCCCTTTCGGTTCGGCTATTACGGAAATGAACTTTTGCTGCTTGCTCTTCACCGGAGACTTGCCGATCGGGATCAACAAGACACCACTTTTCTTTGCCCTATCGAAGTCAGCACTTTCATCTTGCCTTTTCCCTTGGGGTCATTTGCAGAGATCATGCCCACGAGAGAAGGAAATCATATTTTGTGGAAAAGGTTGATCATCAACTTTCATCTTGCCATCGAATCTCAGGTGTTCGTCTTGAATAGCTTTACGGATCCGCACTCGAACACTCGGCAATCATTGATGGAGTGAGAGGTAGTGTTGTGGAAACCACAATATTTCTTGTCTTTTACACCTTCAGGACGTAGCATTGGATGTCCTTCTGGCAACTTGATGCGACCTTCCTTCACCAATAGTGCAAAAAGCTTGTCTGCTTTAGTAACATCAAAATCATAAGCTCCCTTTTGCTGCCTCAACCAGCGTTGATTAACTTGAGTAGGCTCCTTTGCCCAATTCAGCTCTGCTGCAGCTACCTCATCATCATCCTCATATTCAGTCGCTTCTTCCAGAAAGCCTTGATACACTTCATTGGTGGTATTGTTCTTCTGAAAGCGACCATCTCTCTTGAGTCCTTGAGCTTGATTACTCATAGCTGCTAACTGCTGTGCAAGTTGGCCAAGGTCATCAAACTCCATGCCGAATAGTTTATTTTTGATACTCGGCAACATGCCTGTGATGACCATCCCTGGTAACTGATCATCTGGTATATCCAGGGAATAGCACAAGTTCTTGGCTTCCCTGAACCTGCGAAGATACTCTAATGGTGTCTCATTTGCTCTCATTCTTAGGGTCATCAAATCAACCATTTTCTTCTCATTGGTACCCGTGTAGAAGTATGAGTCAAACTTCTGCTCCAGATCAGCCCATGTACCAATGGAATGAGTTGGTAAAGATGTAAACCAAGTGAAGGCTAGTCCTGTGAGAGATAAAGGAAAATATTGAATCCTCCAAGCTTCATGCGCAGCTGACTTCTCCAAGTTGCATCAAGTATCGCCCGATGTGCTCTACGAGTCTTTGGTGTCATCTTGACCAGAAAACTTGGTCAAATCTGTTGGAGGCTTCACCCTAGGAGGAAGTGCTACCCTGTTATACCACTCGGGATAAGGAGACGGGTATGAATAAGATTATCTTTTGGGCTTCAAACCGAACTGATTCTGCATCATATCGGCCATTTTATGCACCAACACATCCATGTTTGAATCTTGAGTTCCCTGCATTTGTCCTCCAGAGGGCAATCCTGAAGCACTCTTATATCCTGGATTTGGCATAGCATTAAGAGCATTGTAATCACTAAACTCCTGATACCCATCTCCATACATGCTCTTTTGCAACCTATTTGCTGCTGGAGATACCCTGACAGCTGATGGTGGCACTTCTCCTATTGTACCAAATGTAACCTGACCATAGGTATGATGCGGTTGTTTCTCAGCAGGAACCGATCCACCTTGATTTGAGGCAGATGTTGCTCCTCCTCCTGCAGGCTTCTCTTGATGCTTAGGTACATTGAAAAGCGTTGCTCCACTGATTGGGCCAGCACGTTCTTCAAAGTATTTATCGGCCGCTGGACCAAAAGTGCTAGCCATGATCATCCGAAAGGTGTTAAGAAAAGTTGTATGATGATTTGTCATGGTTTCTCCCATAGCCTTGTAGACCCGGTTCGCCATTTTGTGAGCATCCTCCTCTTCGGTGTAATCAGATTGATGTGGAAGAAGAACCCTTGGCGATGGCTTCGGATGATCTTGTTGCTCTTGTTCTTGGAAAAGGACATCAAACACTTCGCTGGAATTGCTCACATGCTTGCTGCACCAAATCTCTGAAGTTCTCTGGCAACTCATCCATGGTCACATCCAGAACGTGATTATTGTTGATGTCAGCCATCTCGAACTAAAGTGGGTCCCACCGAGCGTGCCAAAAAGTGTGTTGACGCAAAACGTGACGCCCCGCGCCTGACACACAGCAAGCCGGAAAGCGTGGCTTCAATCGGGTGCCCGGACGGTTTAGAATCCGAAGACGTGCCAGTCGGTTTGACCTGAAAAGCCGACAAGGGATAAAACTGTGAGATCAAAAAGGTGGAACATGCCAGGTGAGACCAGACAGTTCCATATTTATGGCCCTGAAGCCACTTACGATGACATACGGCTATAGAAGCCATCACAAAAGCATGTTTATAGCCCATTCAGCAAATATGAAGTAAGAAGCATAAAGCACTGATTGCCGAATACACATGTATGAGAAGACATGTTTGAACAAGTCTAGATTGAACATCATAAATTCTAAGCCAATGTCATCAATCAGGGTATGATAAATGTTAAACAGGTAATTCGTAAATATAAATCTACTTAAATAACACATGCATAGGCTAATCCAACTAGTCTGCCGCACGTCTAGCCTTCATAAACCCGTCAAGCATAAACCCAAGCAAGTTAATCCACCGCGTGATACCGCTCGCTATGAATCTACACCACCTCTTACGACCAGATTAATCCATCGCATGATACAATCTAATAATAAGAGGCTAAAAGCATGCATATACTCAAAAAGATCTATAAATACTCACTTCTCGTGTAAGCACAACCATATTCGGCAAGATTGCCGAATTAGGGTCCATGAAGAAGGAACAAACAAGCTAACATGATCTAAACCTAACAAAGCCTGCATCTGCCGCACGACACCTAGCTCTCTTAGGGCTAAACACACCTTAACGTGCATGAACCCGCAACATGTAACAACCTAGATTGATCTGATTCGGCTATACAAGCACATGAATAAAAGCCGAATCGTATCAATCTGGATTGGGCAAAAAGAGTGTTGCAAATAAATAAAACATTAAAAATAGTGCAACACATGATAACTTGATGAATCTACTAGATCTTGCCGAATCTAATAGAGCCGATAACTATCTTGCTTTAGCTAAGCTATCAAGCGGACGCCTGTCGCACGGCCATCTAGTCGAGATAAACAGAGCAAAAGCGAAGACTTCCTGATGTCAAGCAGACGCCTGCCGTACGGCCATCCAGTCGAGACAAACAAGACTACTTGCACCATAATCTAAATCCACCGCATGATACTAGACATGGTAGCAAGGTTGCCGGTACTTACGGAGGTCGACGGATCGATGCTTCCTCTCGAAGAACTCGACGACACGACGAAAAGGGACTCGAAACTTGGCACGGGGCCGGTTGTATTGATATGATTGTGTATATTTTACAATGGCCGGGGGTTTATATTTATACCCTGGGCTAAACATGAGTCCTAAAAGACTACGAAATACTAAACAAAATTTGGAAACTACGACTCTTAACTCTAATTCTCTTCGGAGTCCTCCAATATCATGTCTTTTCTCCCCTGAGTCGTCTGTTCTCGCCATCTTCACTTTCCCGAATGGAATCACCACCTTCTGAGATAGCCGACCGCATGGGCATTTGCCGAATCACTTGAGAACTAGCCGACCGCTTGGTCATTTGCCGAATACCTTTCCTGCCGTGTGCTGGGTCCACCTGTCATCTTCTCAATGTTGACCAAAATCCAGGGTTAACAGCTGGTTAACATGGTGAAGGGTTTTCAATCAAGGGTATAATAGCTCAGGCAAAAGCATGCATCATATACTAGCAAAGGAATAAATATAAAGCGCTAGCAGTTCTATTAATCATGCAATGTCTAAATAGGATTCTCTAAAAGAAGGTGCTGCCATGACACCTGTGATGTCGAGGTAGTAGTCGTACAAATCCAACAGTTGTAGTACAAGTCCAAAAGCAGTGGTATTGGTCGTCCTCCATCGGATGTAGTCGATCAGCGGGTCTCCTCCTCCTAGATCAACTCTGAAATCAAAATGTAATAGTCGTGTTAGCGACTTCTATAAAAGCCACAAAGAACCAAATAAATAACAAAAACATCTAAATGCACTCAAACATAGGCCCATTGTATAGAGCTCGATTTTAGATGAATTTCCATATAAAGATCATCATTTTTAGAGCTCGTATGAATTGGTTATGAATTTCTGAAGTTTAATCAATATTCTGAAAAAGAAAAATGGCTGAATATTCCTGGGCTGACACATGTTGATTACTGAGTGGTCCACGTGGTATCTACTGATGAGGCAACTGCTGATGACGTGGCGCTGACGTGACTGTGGGACCGGATGACATCTTGCTGACGTCAGCATTGACCAGTCAATGATTGTGGGCTCAATTTGGGCCGAGTAAGGCCGGATCAGGGCCTGGACATGGGCCAGATAGGCCGAGCCGGGCCCAACACATGGCACTCTCTGGTGCTGCCACATCAACCTATGGGTATCCATTGGGCTCATATTCGATCCTGTCCACGATTGCTTCTCTCTGGCCGGTCCATGGTGGACTATCCTCCGTGAGTCTATAGACCACAGAGCGGTCTATCATGGACCATGTCCATCTCCTTTTTAGTTCTCATGGTCCATGTAGTCCAGGTCTACGGGGTAGTCTCCAGGTGGGGTTCGGTTCACGCACACGGCGCACCGTGGACGTGGGCGTGTGGGTCCCGTGGACAGGGTGGTGGTTCACATGAACCAGGTCCATATCTTGCGTCCCAACTCCATATTCCCCATCCTCTCTCTGCCCTCGGTAGAGCTGCTCGCCGGCGGCGAGGTCACGCGCACGGCCACGCCCGTAGGTCTCCTGCTCATCATGCGTGCGCACGAGATTTGTAGGGTCACGGCGCATCGATCAAGGGTTCAATGGTGAGGTGTCGCGGTCCATGGCAGCTGGCACTCATGCCACAGCGGCACGGCGAGGGCCTACGGTCTCGTCTCGGTGCAACTGACACTAGAGCTCAGCAATTGGGGTCACCACAGGGCTAATTGGCATGCCAGAGGTGACAAAATCACACGGTGGCACCCGCGCGGGAAGCGAGCTCGCGGCAGAGCTCCGCCGTGGGCGTCGGCGTTGTGTCGGGGCGAGGCGAGGCGATTCCGGGATTCCAGGGTCCACACGGATGGGTGATTTGGTCACAAGGCATCCAACAGACATGCTGGCAGCGACCATAAGGCGTGGCGGCGCTCCACCACGACGAGGGCACGCAGCGGCACCGTCAGGCACGGCAGCGCTCCGCATGGCGGCGATGCAGGGTCCAGGGCTTCATCCATACCCTTTGGCTACGCGGCAAGGTGCCACAGTCTGAGGCAAAACTCGATGGCACAACAGCGACGTGCGAGGTGGCCGGAGTCAAACAGGGCAACCACACCACGGCGGTGCTCCGGCGTGAGCACGGCACCGGCAAGTTCGCAGCTAGAGCGTGTCTGTTGGCATTTCTTAGCGCGATTACCAAAAATAGACATAAAGCCCATCCCCGGCAACTGCGCCAGAAACGCACGTTGGCATTTCTCGACACAGTCACTAGAAACAAGTTCTAGTAACCATGCGAGAGTTGCCACCGAGATAGATCACATCCTATTAGAATAATATCCGCAAGCGCACGGATCTATCGTTGCAGCATTTCACCGGAAGTATTCGGGGTATCGTTATTTATATTTTCCCAAAGGAAGGCATGGGGTGTTAAGTATCCGGCATGGATATGGATATAATGTCTAGCATGAGGAGAAACCGACAAATGTGCTATACGAGGGTAAGCATACGGTAGTTTGGATAGTGGACACACACTCGAGCAATCTCAAAGGAATAAAGGTAAAATAAAGAATAAAGAATAATCTACGCGGAGCAGGCAGGTCCTATATAGTCAATGCTAAAACAGCTAATTCCACATGTTATACAAGTCAAGACTCGACTATAGACTAGGAATATGGGGAGACCGCGGCAATTGGTCTGCCAGTCGATGGCGGCATTTACGAACTCCTACTCAACATGCGAACGCGGGGGATTACAAGGGACGGACAGGGCTGTCACCACCTGCCGCCTACCACCTCAACCGTGGCATGCCGACATATCCGAAGGTTCCCTCGCATCCGGACACCACGTCCGCATACTAAGGAGCTACCTACATCCCCCAGGACTCCCACCCTACGGATGGACGAGCTAGGACATAGACAAACCCGAAGGCACATCGAACCGCTATTCCTCTTCTACAATCTAATCTAAACAAGTAAAACACATGAACGATGAAGAACAATGTAGAACACGATGAACAACTCTCACAAGAACTATGGCCTAGTCCTTGATCATTGAATACATCGTGTACTAGACTATACTCTAGTTCATATGCAAGACTATATAAATGTAATGAGAACTTGACTAAGGAAGAACGCTCCATAGATTTATACCAAAGATGTAGCTTTTCCTCCTGGAGACAAGCTCTCCAAGTAGCTTTGCCTAGCTCCAATGGCCTAACACTAATGCTAAAAGAACAAGTGAGAGGTGTAGAGATTGCTCCAAATGGTGTGTGTTGTGAAGGGGGGCCTCTCATCTTCATTTATAGTCTCCTGAAGGCGGTTCGGGGTTAGGGAGGTAAAAGCACAGCGCAAACCGTCCTTCCCAGGATGGAAGGAGGTGAACCGCCTTGGCCAGGCCCACCTGGCGGCAGGGTGGGCGCGCGCGCGCCCCAGGCGTGCGCGCGCCTGGGTGGCACCGCCCCCGACCGCCTTTGGCCGGTGGGCCTGAGTTGCCTCCTGGGTCGCGCCTATGGTGGTGCTTTTGGCCCATCTCGACCCCAGGTGGCTGGCCCTTGTTCTCTTGGCCTTTTACTCTTTTTGAAAAGCGTACTTTTATTTATAAAAAGCCTTGCACTTGGTGTATTTCCTGCAAAACAATATTTTCTCCAAGTACAAGTGGAACTAGGTCAATAGTAAAGATATATGTGCAATAAAATATTTATTTCTCCCAAAATGATCTATAATTGGCAGGTAAAAAACGGAGTTAAGGACCGCCAACAAGATCCCCCAAGCTTACCCCTTGCTCGTCCCGAGCAAGGCTTTGCTGTTGGGTTGTTGATCAGGAGTTGCTGCAATGCCGATTATATCTCAGGTGTACAAGATAAAAGAGAGCGTTCTACTGAAATTTGAATAAATCGGCAATTATATCTTACTCTATGATTCCTAAATAGATTGGGGCTTCTAATTTTCTCAAGTCTTGGGCGATTGCAAAATAGATCAGTTTCAAAGACCGGTGCTTTTCATTCATCCCAAGATCAACTTTCAGTCCGGAGGTTTTGTAAGATTTTATAAAATAGACCAAGTTCCTCAAATGACCCACTCAATCGCTCAAAGTGTATGGTAACCTCACCGAAGGCTTTGATGTTTGCCCCTTTTGTGTCCTACCTCTAGTATTTTTTTTTTGAGTGGAGTTCTGGGTAGGCATACAAGGAAAGACTTACTTACCGCTTGTGTGAAGCCGGGTCAAAGTCCGAACCATGTTAAGGTTAAAGCCATATACTAGGTTGAGATGTGCAAGTGTGTGGGATGGATGAAGAATGATTCCAAATTTTTTGTGGTATTTTTGGGTCTCCATGCATCATGACAAACTCTCTTTTATTGGTGAATGAAGAGATGAAGGGAATATGGGCTATCAAAGAGCAAAAACTTTTCTCTCATTTTTTTTTTTTTTTTTTTTTTGAATGGGGATCTAAGACTTTTCCCGTTTTCCTACAAGAGTGGTAAGTCCTACAACTATCTCTCTTCTTTTTTTTCAACTAAGGAACATAGCCCATAACTTATTGCTTGGAAAAGGATGGAGTGGAGAGAGATGTCATGATAGAATGCATGGAGAATTTTGGTAAACTAAAGGAGACGGGTGCGCGATCCTCAGGGTAAGGGTCGGCACTTTTATTTGCTGGAATGGTGCGCAATTCTCAGTGTAAGAATTGGCATGTAGGCGTGAGGGGTGCATGTTGTGCGCGACTCTCAGTGTGAAAGTCGGCCATTATTTGGTGGGTGCAAGTGAATCTCAACCATATGTGTAAGACCCTAATCTAGGTTTGGTTCAAACCGTGACAAGGCCCAACAATTGGTAAGAAGCATACGACAAAAAGGTTTTGTAAACTTGTTGCTAAGCATGTCGTATTTGGCCTTGGTAGGTATTTCGCGATCATTGAGGAACTATTGTTTTTGAAATTTTTGAAACAAAACTCCGGACGTCAGGTTTTCTCAAAGAGACAAAGTCATTGCTGTGGTCTATGTCACTATATCATATCGCGCAATAACCTAGACTAGAGCAATTGTATGCAACCCACTAAATCAAGTTTCTAGAGCATGATAATGTAAAGCCGATAAACCCAAATTTTAGAGAAAACTCCATTTTAAACAAGTACAAGAGAGACATAAAAAACGAGCAACTAATCATATCAACAAGGGTAGAACTAAACATTTCATGGCACATATATAGAGTGGAATAAATTTTTTTTTGGATTTTCAATGCAAGATAAGAAACTTGAATTTAAACATGCTAAAAAGAAAATAAAATTTTTCAGGAAATTAAATATGCAATGCAGGTACCTCGAGTGGGGGTCCTCCCCCAAGCTGTCTTGAAGCTCATGGCCCAGGGTTGTATCCCTGGGACCTCCAGTAGGCCCTCTGCTGCTCCTACTGCATGCGGAGGCTCTCTGCGAGAGCGTCGAATCGCTGCCCGTGCTGCTGCTGCCACTGGGTCGTCGAATGCATGAAGTTGCCCAGGGTGTTCCTGATGTCATCCGTCTGGACCTGCAGCTGTCCAATGCGTGCGTGGACCGTGGCCAGCGTCGGCTCCTCCTCCTGTGGTGGTGAGTCGACAGTGTACCGCCTCTGTCGCTCCCACTCGTCGGTCCCTGCCTCGGACCATGCCCTCTCAGCGGTCTGTGCCGGCTGAGGGTACCGTTCCCACCCCGAGTAGCCTGGGTAGCCCTGGTAGGCCTCCCATCCTGCATAGCCATACTGCTGGGGAGGCTGTGCAGGAGCGTCAGGCTGTGCATGGGCCTCAGCCTCTCCTCTGGTGGCTCTCGGTTCGAGCTCTTCCCTGCATGCTTCTTCTGCAGTCTTCAAATCAAAGGTGAGCTCATCACAGCTATATAAATAAAGATCCGGGTTAGGTAACTGAATCTTATTTATATAACCGGGGAAGAAAAAGCAGATATGATCCTTTCTATCAGCCTTCAGGGTATGTCCATGGTTTAGGACACGCAGGTCACAGATCGGGCGCTTAAACGGAATAAACTCAACATCGTGCCCATCTAGTGCTCCAACGGCATTGGCAATGCGAGTAACAAGAGAGGTGCAATCGATAGCATAAGACTTCCTAACCATATCTAGCCAGTGAAGGCACATCTCCCTCACAGGAGCGACCTTGAACTTATGAACAATGGCATAGAGAAGCTTAAGCTCTACCGAATGCACCCATCTAATTTTGCCAGCAGGAAACAGGGTCATTGAGATCCAATGATGCATGAGTCTAAGGGTAGGATGCTGGATCTGTGTGTTTAGGGGTTTGAAAGGTCCAACTTCAACACTACCCGAAATCCTCTCCCAAAAAGAGTTGCGATCAAAACCAGGAATGGCTGTGTCTAGCTTAAGTGCAAACTTCCTATTGAAGCCCAGATGATGAGCAAGTTCCCTCCAGGTAAGATGATAGTTCGTGCCAAACAAACGGAAGTAGATATGCTCATCATCATAATCTAGTGTGCAAAGAAACTGGATAGTCAAGGAACGCGAACCTCGCTCATCGATGGGTTCGATGCTCTCCCATCCAACAGCCCTCCAAATGGTTTCAAAGTCAGTGGTCATACCTATTTTTTTGAAGAGGTTGGCATCGTAGACCATCGTGTGGTTGAACACATGATCCTCGAGGTGGCGGTACCTCTGCAGCTCCTGCTGACCCTCCAAGTCAAGGTACGGGGCATCGACCGCGTAGACTCCTTTGGGCTCAGGAGTCGCAGGTGTTGCTCCCTCCTGGGGCACTTCAGGCTCGGGCACTTCAGGCTCGTAGGGGGCCCCATGGTGAGAGCTTGAGCCCTCACCGTACCCCCATGAACTATAGTTGCTCATGGCGGACTACTCAGGTGGCTAGTTCTCGGGGGCGAAAGAACTAGTGGAAGTTGATTTTCCACACCCGAGACTAGCTCTATCGCTTGCGCTCTTGCTCAAAAGTTGCTAGTGGAAGCTTGTGGTGTAGGAAGTGGGGGTGGAAGAGAGTGAGAGGTGTGAGAATGGGAGGTGGTTTGAGCTCCCAGCCACCCCCTGCCTTTTATAGCCGAAGCACCAGCATGGAGGGGAAGGGGAAACGGCTAGGAGCCATTGGGCGCCGGCGTGCGCCCCGCGGCCGCAGACCTGGTGCGAGCGCGCCTCGGGCGCGTGCGCCCAGGCGGGCCCCGCTGCTGTTCCCCTTTGGCCGTTGGACTCCAACGGCTAGCCCTTGGCGCTAGCCGTTGGGGCTTTTGCCCTGGCGGTTTTGAAAAATGCATTTTTTCGAAGAGGAAGAAGTTTTATTCTCTCTCTTTCCCTCTTTTTTTTCACTTCTTCCTGGAATATATCTCTCATATATAAATATATATATTTTTTTCGAGTAGCAAGAAAATACTTACCGACCTGCTTTGTCGGTGCTCTTATTCCTCCCCGGGCTTGCTTGGTTTAACGGGGGTGACCAAACCTGTTGCGATCATGTTCTTGACTCGGGTGGGACCTCGGGTTGCCACGGGATCCCTGCTCGTGTCAGCGTTTGTTGGGATTGCTGCAGCAATGCGGGCGGCGGGGTCTCTATCATCTTGTTGAAGCTCAGCTGATTCTTGACAGCGGATGATAGACCCTCTATCTTGCTATTCATATTCTCCAAGATCTTATCATTTTGCATCATCTTTTTGGTGAGATTTTCGTTGATCTTGGCTTGGCCGTAAACCAGGTCCTTCAATGAAGGTTGATTCGAATTAAACCCGGAGGCGTAATTCGAATTACCTTGGAATGGAGGACGGGACTGGTTGTTCCAGCCATTTACTCCTCCTTGCTGCTGGCGAAACCCATTGTTGAGGTTGGCGGCCTCTTCACGGGTCTCGGGACAGTCATTCCCCGAGTGTCCAACTTCACCACAGACCTCGCACGTCATGCGAGCGTCCATGGCGTTGACGGTGCCGGATGCATCACTGATGGCACCTCCGTCAATCTTCTTCAGTAGTAGGTCTATTTTTATGGCAAGCATATCCGCCTCCTTCACGGTATGCATACCTTTTTGTCCTTTAGTGGGGGCACGCTCCTCCCCCCAAGCTTGGTTTTCCACCATTTTGTTGATTAGTGCCGTGGCACTATCAACGGTCAACGATAGAAAGGCGCCGCCAGCGGCGGCGTCCAGGTGCCCCTTTGACATGGGTGTTAACCCGTTGTAGAAGTTCTGGAGCACCAACCAACTTTTCATCCCATGGTGAGGGCATTCCTGGATGTACTCCTGGAGCCTCTCCCATGCCTCGGGGATGGGTTCCAGTAGTCCTGGCTGGAAGTTGGCGATTCTCCCCGTAGGGCATTGGTTTTGCCCATAGGGAAGAATTTAGCGAGGAACGCGGTGGAGCACTTGCTCCATGTGTGTGATGGCCTTGTCCTTATAGAACCAGTCTTCGCCTTTCCCACTAGGGAGAAAGGGAAGAGCCTGAGCCTGATTGCATCAGGTGCGACATCTTTGATGACGATGGTGTCGTAGATCTCCAAGAATCGCTGAAGATGGGCGTTGGCGTCCTCACTAGGTAGTCCATAGAATGAACTTGCCTGCACCATGGTAATGAGCCCAGTCCGAAGCTCGAAGTTCTTGTCTCCCAGGTTGACAGCGGGCCCAGTGGGCACGTTGGCAACATTGGGGATAGAGAACTCGCGCAGGAACTTGGCCATGGAGTGCGGTGCGGTAGGTGCGATGATGACTGGTTCAGTTGTCGGCGGAGTGGCAGAAGAAGAAGAGGCACGAGTCCTGTTCTTCCTTAGGAGTGCCTCCGGATTTGAAACGAAGTTTTTCGGCAGGGAGAAACCAGACATGCACTATCCTGTTTTCATCCATAACAGGAGAAAACATAAAAGTTAGCCTGCATAGACATTTGTCATTTCCCATTTTATATTATATGCATACCCATGCGGCTAGATGCTTAACTTCCATGCCTTCCCCGGCAACGGTGCCAGAAATGCTTGTTGGCATTTCTTAGCGCGATCACCAAAAACAGACATAAAGCCCATCCCCGGCAACTGCGCCAGAAACGCACGTTGGCATTTCTCGACACAATCACTAGAAACAAGTTCTAGTAACTATGCGAGAGTTGCCAACAGATAGATCATATCCTATTAGAATAATATCCGCAAGCGCACGGATCTATCGTTGCAGCATTTCACCCGAAAGTATTCAGGGTATCGTTATTTATATTTTCCCAAAGAAAGGCATGGGGTCTTAAGTATCTAGCATGGATATGGATATAGTGTCTAGCATGAGGAGAAACCAACAAATGTGCTATACAGGGGTAAGCATACGGTAGTTTGGATAGTGGACACACACTCAGAGCAATCTCAAAGGAATAAAGGTAAAATAAAGAATAAAGAATAATCTACGCGGAGCGAGCGGGTCCTATATAGTCAATGCTAAAACGGCTAATTCCACATGTTATACAAGTCAAGACTCGACTATAGACTAGGAATATGGGGAGACCGCGGCAAAGCTGATGCACGCCGATCGATGGCGGCATTTACAAACTCCTACTCAACATGCGAACGCGGGGAATTACAAGGGACGGACAGGACTGTCACCACCTGCCACCTACCACCTCAACCGTGGCATGCCGACATATCCGAAGGTTCCCTCGCATCCGGACACCACGTCCGCATACTAAGGAGCTACCTACATCCCCCCAGGACTCCCACCCTACGGATGGACGAGCTAGGACATAGGCAAACCCGAAGGCATATCGAACCGCTATTCCTCTTCTACAATCTAATCTAAACAAGTAAAACACATGAACGATGAAGAACAATGTAGAACACGATGAACAACTCTCACAAGAACTATGGCCTAGTGCTTGATCATTGAATACATCGTGTACTAGACTATACTCTAGTTCATATGCAAGACTATATAAATGTAATGAGAACTTGACTAAGGAAGAACGCTCCATAGATTTATACCAAAGATGTAGCTTTTCCTCCTGGAGACAAGCTCTCCAAGTAGCTTTGCCTAGCTCCAATGGCCTAACACTAATGCTAAAAGAACAAGTGAGAGGTGTAGAGAGAGCTCCAAATGGTGTGTGTTGTGAAGGGGGGCCTCTCATCTTCATTTATAGTCTCCTGAAGGCGGTTCAGGGGTAGGGAGGTAAAAGCACCGCACAAACCGTCCTTCCCAGGATGGAAGGAGGTGAACCGCCTTGGCCAGGCCCACCTGGCGGCAGGGTGGGCGTGCGCGTGCCCCAGGCGCGCGCGCGCCTGGGTGGCGCCGCCCCCCGACCGCCTTTGGCTGGTGGGCCTGAGTTGCCTCCTGGGTCGCGCCTATGGTGGTGCTTTTGGCCCATCTCGACCCCAGGTGGCTGGCCCTTGTTCTCTTGGCCTTTTACGCTTTTCGAAAAATGTACTTTTATTTATAAAAAGCCTTGCACTTGGTGTATTTCCTGCAAAACAATATTTTCTCCAAGTACAAGTGGAACTAGGTTAATAGTAAAGATATATGTGCAATAAAATATTTATTTCTCCTAAAATGATCTATAATTGGCGGGTAAAAAACGGAGTTAAGGACCGCCAACAGTGTCCAAGGCTTATCTTCTCCAGTTGGCTTGCGCACGAGGTGCGCAGTCACAAGACGTGTCCAGATCCAAGAGCTTGAGTTCCACCGGCTCAAGATGGGGCCAGGACGGTCGACGGGAACAGCCTTGCACGGCGGCGCACCGAGGAGCGTCGGCGTTTGCAAGGTCTATGGCACAAGTCTTCCTGGGGTCATCTCCTCCGGCTAACGCGCGCATGGCGTGCACAATAGTGAGGCGGGTCTAGATCTCCAACCAACGGCGTCCAAGGGCCATCCATGGGGCTTGCAGGGCGGTAAGTGTGTGCACAGTGCATGTCCAATAGCCAGGACCGGCTGGGCCTTCACGCTAGTGGCACCATGGCCATGGAAGTAGGGCGAGGGAGGAAAAAGAGTGGAGGCGGCGGGTCTCACCTACGCGGGTAGAGGTAGGAGGTGCGGTACAGGCTTCAGCGTGTGCGGTCGAGGCGAGGTTGGGGTGCAGCTGCGGTAGGCTTGTGGTACGGCTTGGCAGCGGCAGCAGCTTCTCCGGCGGCTTCTTCTCCAAGTCCGACGTGGTGCTCCTGCGGCGATGATGGCGATCAGCAACTCCGGCTTCACCCTTCTCCTACCCGCTACTCCTCCTTGCTTCTCCTTTTCCTTCTCCTCCTCTCCTCTCCGGCTTCTTCTTCTTTGGCTCGATGGTGGGCATGGTCAAGATCGATGGTGAGGCGGCGGCTTTCGACGACCTCCGACTCTGCTCTGCTTCTTCCATCTTCTTCCCTTGTCCTTCCTCTTTCTTCTTTTCTCACTTAGCGAGTACAGTGGTTGGGTGTGGTCAGGTGAAAGCAAGTGTCACCAGTGGCGACGGAGCGAGAGAATTGGCTAGGGTTCTTGGGCTTCTGGTGCCAGGCTTTTTATAGGCGGCGGCAAAGCAAGGAGCACGGTGGACGGTGATGGCGCGATCGGGCGTGATCAGGTGGCTCCCAGGGGCTCGACGCGTCGCTGTCGTCCATCGTGTGGGCTCCAGTGGTCAGTGGCCCGTCCAATTTGGGTGAATTGCCTTCGCGGCCAAGAAGAGCAGGAGGGGCAAAAGGCACGATAGCGGCATGTGCAGGGCGCGCACATGGGAAGATTTCGCGCCGTGGGTGCCTTGTGGTCGAGGCTTGGTCGGGTGCGCGACAACCATCCAAAGGCACTCACGAGGATCAAACGGCGGGGAAGGCTTGCGTTGCGGCTACGCGGGCCGACAGGCTCTGACAGCGGAGCAGGAGTTGGTTGGGGGGACCAGGGAGGCTTATGACACCCGGGGCCCGTTGATAAGTGGCAACAGTGGTTCCCATTTGGCGTGACGCGGGGAGGGTGTATCCAGGCAGGCGTTTTGGCGGGCTGGGCCGCAGATTGGGCTGTTTTGCCTGCGGTGGCGAGCGTGGTGCAGGCAGGCCTGCCAGGTTGGGCCAGTTTGCTAGTTGGGCCGGTTTGCTGGTCGGGCCGATAAAATGAAAAGGGAGAGAGGAAGAGAGGATAGTGGGGTCGGGTTTTTGATCGGGCGGCCGAATTGGCCACAGGTATTTTCTTTCCTCTTTTCTATTCCGTTTTTATTGTATATGTATATGTGTATTTGTTATATGCTTTGCATCTTAAGTATAATAATACATGGTGGTCATAAATATTCCTAGGGCATATTTAGGGTATTATTTCCCCACATTAGTATATATAAGTATGTTCATTCATTTATTGTATAAATGAATAGATAGATAACAAATGCGTGTTTGTTAACCTAATTTCAAATCATAAATCCAAATAAGATCCAAAGTGTTACATTTTTAAGGGGGAATACACAACTATGAATTTAAGTTGCACATCATATTAATAATGCTAGCATGGTCCCAACACAAATGTTACATATGTGTCATGATGATATAATACTTAATTAAGGTAATGACCTAGCACGGGTCCCATTAGTGCATGTGCTATAGTGGTTCTCTATATAACTCATTGGTAGGTTATGCTCTATGTCCTAGTAGTTTTATTTGTTGGGGAGACGAATTAAGTACTTGCATGATTCCAAGTGTTAGTTCTAGATGCACTAGTTGGGCTCATTAGGTTATGAGTTGTTACTAGGCTCCTTAATCATCGACTTAATCTACTAAGCATGTTTACATCATAAGTGTCGATGTGATGGTCCTCTAGGATCATTCTAGGATTGGGCACATGCTCATGATTGGGCATACGCGGCAGGTTAGTCTCTAGTATGGATTAATAAGGGTTTATCTAATAGAGTAGCCAAGTAGCTGGTTATTTAAGTGTAGTTGGTCTCTATTATCAGGCATAGGGTTTAGTAACCATGTCTAGAGGTTGGTTTAGGGCTTAGTGTAGGTGCATATATATATGTAGGTTACCCCTTAGTAGTATCGACTCTAACCTAGTAAGTGTTCACTAGGGTCTCTAGGTTCTAGGCTTCACTAGGGCGTATCATAGCTAGTGGTTGGTCATAGGCTCCACGAGTAAGTATATGGGATTACTATAGAAACTTATCCATATATAAATATGAAGGGATACACTGCTATTAGGGTGCATGTGCTCCTAATCACATGTGGCTTAAGGGGAGGTTAAGACATATGTGATGATGTTATATTTTAATGATTAACAACTAATCATTAGTACTATCTGTACAATTAGGTAGGGTTCTCTACATGACAAGCAACAAACAGGGGTTTGTTTACAAAAAAAATTTTGTAGTTGGGATTTTTGTGTTTGGTGAATTTTCCGGGTTGTTACAACTACCCCAGTCCAGTTTTTTCCTGACGGCCCGTTCCGTCAGGAAAATTCGTGAAAACCGTCAGGGAAGTGTATCCGTGACGGTTACCGGGAAAAATCGACGGGGAAAGCCAAATTTCCCTAATGGTAACCCGTCACGGAATAGTCCCTGACGGCTGAGACCGTCAGAAAAAATGCTCACCGTCGGTTTTTATTCTGCCGTTAGGGAAGAGTTTCCTAGACGGTCACGCAACGTCAGGGACAGTTCCAATTTTCCTCGTCGGTCGACCAACTATCAGCGAAATTTCAAACTTTTCATGTCAGTTCACTACCGTCAGGAATTGTTTAAGCTTTCCCTGTCGGTTCACCAACTGTCAGGCATGAAAATGGCTTTCCGTCGGTTGTCCAACCGTCAGGCCTGGGATCCTTCCGTCAGGGAAGATATTTCCAGTCATTTGGCTGCCAATTATTTAGCCATTATAAGGCCACTGTTCACAACAACTAATTAGTCACCTAAAAACACTATTACAACTGATGTAGCCATTCATTCATCCACATTTAAGTAACAAATATTATATTCAACAATCTTAGAACATCATTCAAGTTGTACATTAATACAAAGCTATATAATATTTAGTGCCTCCTAGTCAACCTTCTAGTTAGGTACCTAACAGGGAGCAGCACAAGTTAAAAGTGCTAACTTCCAACTAGCTACTATCTATCTCCAAACACAACTAGTAGCTGGCTGCTATCTCATGACAGTATGCAGCCACTTGTGCACAAGATAGCCAAAAGAAATCGACATTATTTGACCCAGGAAGTCTACAGGCAGCAATCTGCTTTTTGATGGCAGTATACACCCTCATCTGCACAAAGCACATGCAGCGAATAGGCAACATGTAGCTGCCACTCCCCAACTAGCATGCATGCCTTGAAGCGCGATGGAATCCACAACCAAAATACCTCCCTTGCACAAAATACCCAGCATAACACATGCATGACCTTCGAACTTCTTGTTTGTTGCCATCAGCCCTAGTAGGCAAACAAAAGACTACAGCTTCACAAAATACTTCCAGCCACCGCATAACTCAGTGGCCATCACTATTCTCCCTGTCCATGTTGGCTGAAGCATGAGATGATCCATCTATAGTCCCTCCCTACGACCAAAAAAATTTATAGGATCATTCCAGGAGGGTAGTAACAGGTAGGGTAGTAACAGGTAGAGAAGCTACTGCAATCAGGTAGAGAAACACCAAACTGCCCTGGTGGTTTGGACCGACGGGAGAAAATGTGGCTGGGGTAGTGAGTGGTCCTTTCCCTACGCATCGCTGTTCTTTTATTTTTTTCCTTATTCACTGGGCCCCATACAGTGATGACAATATGCCTACATACTGCAGTTCCCCGGAGCAATGCCAAAATCCAAGACATGGGGTCCGGTTTTTCTGAGCACTATCCCACCATTGTGGAGAGCCTAATAAGGCAACAAGAGGATATTGTCTTCAATTGTTCCCTTTATTATATATATAATCTATAAAAAAAGAATCTTATTTGATCTCTGGAAATTTGTAATTGAATCGTTTTAAATAAAAAAGAAATGAGTATCCCTTGTTTTCTAAAATATATGATCCATTTAAAACAGATAATACAAATAACTCTAAATAGGTCACGAACATATAGATAGCATTTTTAGAAGAAAATTGAGACAAGTTTTGAATTTTTGATCTAAAATGAATTAAAGCGATACTCAAAAACATTCTTTGGCATTATTGTTCCGATTTTTTTAAAAATAAGTTCGTCAAGTTGGACCAACTAATTAATAACAACTTTGACTTTTGATGTTCAGACACAGACACATGCAAAAACGTACGGAATCTGAAATTAAGCCTCGTCGTCGTATACACCGTACAACTTGTAGGACGACTTACGGTTACGGTCGGGAAGGCAAGAATATGTAGCCGCCATCTCCATCGTCTGCGGCCAAGTGTTGAATTCAATTCCACATACAACTAGATATATAGCCGCCTCTTGGTTTGACTTTATCAGGACATGTACAACCCACAGACGAGGGTCCGCCTCTAAGTGTCTCAAATGTATTGTATAGACAGGTATAAACACACGTTATACAACCTACAGACGGAGTTCTGTCTCTAAGCTGTTTAATATGAAGGACCGTAAACGGCGACCAGAGAGGAGGTCAATGGGAGCCTTAAAATTTCTTTTGAAACTTTTGGTCCTTGGCTCGACAAACAACCCAAGAAGCAACACTCTTCGGTGATGTCTACGACTCAAAGATAAGGGTGGATGTTCCCTAGAAATATAGCGGGACACCACAAGATCAGTGGAACAAATGGTGAAGCAATCGGAGAACAAACGAGCAAGAACCGAGAAACCAGCCCACTCAGCACAGGGGCGTACAGTCCGGATTCCCAGTGCGGACTGTCCGCAGGTACGGACAGGGCACAGAAACTCCAACTGCGGACTGTCCACGTGTATGGACCGGACTATCCGCAGTTCAAAATTCCAGAAATCAACTTCTTGGAACAGCTACTGGACTCAAAGGCTACAGAGCCCGGACTACTATCCGCCGACCAGGCACGGACTGTCCGCCGGTTAAGGAATAAAATTCGCATTATAGTTGAGAGCCCCTAAGCCCGAAACTATAGAGTCTGGAGTGTCCGCGCTCCTGAGCCGGACTGTCTGTGGTCACTGTGCAAACGAATGATAGAAACTTGATGCTCGGGCATGACTTCGCGGGGGTGATTTCAACACCCCCGAAAATCACCTCCGACACAAATTCGAGTGGATCTCGTCCAAATCGAAACCAACTGCCACCAAATTTGGTATGGAGGATCACAAGGCAGTAGGTGAGCTATCTCCAAGAGATCATCGCTCAATTCGAACTCAATCCACGGAGAATCAAAATGGGAGGGGAAAATCGCCCAACATGAACCCTAGACCAAGAATCACCCCGATCTACGATCTAGGGAGGAAATGGTTGATTTCCTTCGGTGAAGATGTGTTGACACAAAATGTGGCGCACTTGTGTCTCACACACGGCAAGCCGGAAAGCCTAGCTTCAATCGGGTGCCGGGCGTACGAATCCGGAAGCGTGCGGTCGATTTGACTGAAAGTCGACAAGGGATAAAACGGTAAGATCATAAGCTGGAACGTCTTGGGTGAGACCGAGACAGTTCCATCTTTACCCGAAGCCACTTACGACGACACATAGCTATAGAAGCTATACGCAACAAGTTTGCAATTCATTCGGCTAATGTGATATGACCGACATGAATAAAGCTGACCGCCGAATGCTTGTAAACGAAGACATGTTTGAACAAGATTAAATCATCAAAGCATATCAAACTACATCTCGGGTTTAAAGCATCATCAAGCACTAATAATTAAGGATAAGTAACTTATAAATATAAATCTACTAAACAACACATGCATAGGCTACTCCAACTAGTCTCGCACCGCACGTCTAGCCTTCATAAACCCGTCGAGCATAAACCCAAGCAAGCTAATCCACCGCATGATACCACTCGCTATGAATTTACACCACTCCCTTCTTGCCCGAGATCAATCCACCGCATGATACAATCTAACAATAAAGAGCTAAAAGCACGTAATTACCTAACGAGATCTATAAATACTTGTTACATGTATAAGCATAACCGTATCGGCAAGATTGCCGAATCGGGGTCCATGAAGAAGGAACAAACAAGTAACATGTAAAAGAAACCTATCGAGATTAAACCGACCTCTAGTCCACCGGATGACTAGCTCTAGAGTAACCCAAAGACTGCATCCGCCGCACGTTACCCGGTCTGTCAAGGCTTATCTACATCTAACGTGAATGAACCCACAACACGTAACAATCTAGATCGATCTAATTCGGCTATATGAAATTGACCTACTTGATATTGAATAAACATGAGATTATGACCAAGAAGCCGAAAAGAGCATCAATCTAGATTGGGCAAAAAGTGTTGCAAATAAATAAACATTAAATAAAACATGCAACACGTGATAACTTAATGAATCTATTAGATCTTGCCAAATCTAAGAGAGCCGATAACTATCTTTACTCATGTCTTAATCCGCACGATACAAGGCACAAGCAAAAACTTCCCATCATTAAGCTTAAATCCGCCGCACGATACTAAGCAAAACGGATGAGACTACTTGCATCATGATCTAAATCCGCCGCACGATACTAGACATGATAGCAAGGTTGCGAGGACTTACGGAGGTCGACGGATCGATTGGCCCTCTCGAAGAACTCGACGACACGACTAAAGGACTCGAAGGGTGGCGCGTAGCCGGTTGTATTGATTTGGTTGTGAACCCTTATTACAATGGTCGAGGGTTTATATTTATACCCAGACGAACATGAGTCCTAAGCATTTACGAACTATCTAAACAAAATTGGAAAGATACAAATATGCTAACTCTAACCATAATCGGAGTCCTTGACTATCATGACTCCTTCCCCTTCTGGTCAGCTTCCTCTTTCCTTCTTTCGCCTTCGAACGAAGCCGTTACCGACCGCTTGATCATTTGCCGAACACACGGAAATTAGCCGACCGCATATGCATTTGCCGAATCGCTCTCTCTGCTGCTTGCAAGCCCACCTGTCATATCCGACCAAATTCTCGGGGTGTTAACACATGCCCCTCAATTTCGAGATAAAAGGGTTTTATTTTGAAATTATTTTGCCGCGATGCCTTTCGCCTAGGTCGATGCGCGACGCCTTGCGGCCGCCACTTGAGATCTGCGCTTGCTGCTGTCTTCAATGGCGACGGAGATTTCAACCAGCTCCATCATGGCAACAGGAACTCAAGAGAAGCTTCTAGAGGTAACCCTACTCGCTTTTACCCATTCGGCAATTCTCCTGAATGAGTTCTCAGATATGTTCTTGATTCATCCGCTCCACTTCTTTAAAGGAAATGAAGAACGAGATTTTGATCTCCAACCTTGCCCATCCCGGATCATTTTATCTTGGCCCACGGGGAGACCCCAATCCGAGGGAATTTATTGAAAAAAAGACTTTGAGGATCCCATTTAAATCTAGGATTGCTCCCCTAAATAGATGGCCAAATACTTTCAAAACATGGCCTCTTCCCTCAATCACGGGATGGCGTGATTGGTACCGCAGATGCAATCTAGGAATAGTGATTTCGGGAATCACAAGATATTCAAGACCTTTGCTTGGAGCTTTCTTTAGGCCGACATGCCAAGGAATGATTCCCTCCGATAGCCGCTTCTCACTTTTGGTCGATGCCATCAATGCATTCATCTTTGGTCACGGCCCAATGTCGATTACTTTATCGATATCTTCATGATGACCGGACTAAACATTACCAAGCCAAC
Source organism: Themeda triandra (assembly GCA_018135685.1). Taxonomy (NCBI): domain Eukaryota; kingdom Viridiplantae; phylum Streptophyta; class Magnoliopsida; order Poales; family Poaceae; genus Themeda; species Themeda triandra. The sequence goes on from JAENPR010000449.1 coordinate 453,802, forward strand.
ATACCCTTTCAAATTCAAAGGCACCGTACACAAAGGTCGGTCAAATCGGGAGGAGGTTGGACCAAATATATTGGGCTTATGCCTCGACCGGCACCGTATCGATAAAGAATACGGGGCTTTCATGAACATGTGGTCATCTTGAGATTCATTTTACGTGGCAAATCCAATGAGCCCACTTTGAACCACATAGTGATGGCGAAGATCTAGGCTGCGGGTAAATTAATCCCTTTGGGCAAGTATCTCTTAGGAGCGGTTTACCACATGATGCATCGGATCCTTTGCTCAAATGCGTTGCCAGGGTGAAATCTCCTGCGTCAATGGCCCGTGGTGGCTTGTCCAAATGTGGGTGCAGAATTGTATATGCATCGGATAGTTTCGGTTGATCTCCATAACCTGAATTTTCCTTCAATCAACTACGGCCGAAGGTGAAGATCCCGAGATATAAATCATCGGACATATGGGAAGAAAATTGCATCTTCCATTGTCATTGATCTAGACCTTGGCCACCCTTTTAAGATCTTCTACAAGGGATTTAACCACGTAATCTGGTTTCCCTACGAGAGAGAATGAAAATTTAACTCTCCCCGTAGATTTAGTTATGAAATTTGGGCTGCATAGATGATGATTCCGGGGATATCTTTAATTCTTTCATCGGACCATTGTGCTCTACCGCGAGAATTTTATCATGGCCGGTGATAAGTTCAACTTATGAATTTTACAACCCAAACATGGTGGCCAGGCAGCTTGGACTTGGTCAATTGCCCCCAAGGCCATACTTTTCAAGCATCATCAGACCCAGGGAGTCATTGCTAAACATTACTGAGGCCAACAAAGTCTTCAATCTTGGATGTAAGCTTCCGGTATATGAACCTAATCCTCTGGTGATAATTGAAGCTGCTCATTCTTCATTCACTCTTTGGTGGCAAGAATGGCGCTCTCACATTTTTAGAGCACAAGTCCATCCTCTATGCCAAGTTTTAATGCCTTCATTCACTTCTGATGATGAGGTACACTCTTATAGCTACTTTTCATTTCATGCCTACTCTCGTATCTAAACATCTTTTTGAACGGGATAATGCCCCTCCAAGCCCTCCGAGGTTCAATACGGCAACTTTGGCCCTAATGCTGCTGGGGCACGATGCTCCAAGTTTAGCAGTTTCTAACAAAACACTGGCGATGACACGGTGCTCACGAAGGACCTTAAAAGAAAAACTCCTTCCTCCCCCATCAAGGACACGCCATCCCCAAGAAAACAAGATCAAAGAAGGTCAAGCCACTCCCTCAGGTATGAATGCTTTTGACCCCTTATTTTCTATCTGCAAATATGTTTGCATTCATCACTATCTTTCAACAGGTACAGGCCAACCCTCAAAGCCCTGGCAGGGTAGTGATCTTGGAGAATTCTCCTGGAGCCTCTACTGGCCAAGCAAATGCCAATTAGCCTACCAGCAATCTTGGTATGCATCTGCACTTTGTTATTCTCATCTTTTTGTTTACACACCGACCTTACTTATATTTGACCCAGAATATCAAGGAGGAACAGCAGAAGAAACTTCCCCTCACCAGGCAGATGACCAAGCAGGTGAACAGGGAGAAGCAGCAGAAGAAATTCCTTCTCATCAAGTTGATGAACAAATAGAAACGGAAACAGACATTCCTCTTCATCAGCCAGGAGAAGCAACAGAAAAAATTCTTCTTCAAGACGTACCAGATTCAACACCTTCGGCAATTCAAGATATATCAACAAGTCATGACACTGCTATCCATGAAGCGGCAAGAATATCGGTCACTCAAAGTCTTGATGCTACTCGGGAGGTTATTGATCGGTTTTTGCCGAAGAGGTATTATCTTGATCTTTCTCGGTCATTCCCTATGCGAATTAAGTCATTCGGCTAATAAATTTTCTTCTTTTATCGGAGCCTTGCTCTTCAACGAGGCCAGTTTTCCCTCATTCTTGAAGAATTTGCCGATGATGATGAAGTCTCCTCTAATCGGCAATTATCATCGAGAGTCGAGGCTAAAGCGAAAGACATAATCTCATTCTTAGAGAAGGACATTGTTGACTTGACTCGAGAATCGACAAGATAAGGGAAATAGCGAGCCAATTGGCCAAGAGCTCCCTTCGATCTTAAGGATGCCATAAACGCCTTGTCCCATCTTGATGACCACTTTCTTTGTTGTCAAGAGAGCATACAAAAATACATCGACAAGGTTGTTTTGGAAACCGACAAGGCAACCGAGAGAACAGACAAGTTAAGGAGCTCTACTACGAATTTAAGTCGCCAAACGAGTCTTGGGATACCCTGGAGCCAGAATTGCGAGTATGAGAGATGAGAGGATCAAAGCGACGGCTCGGTTGGCTCAATTGGATGCCAACATTCAATCTCGTGAGGCCAAACTTGCTACTCGCCACCTCTTGATTCGGCTAAGTCCAAAATAAGCTCTCTTGTCGGAGAGACCAAGCAAATCAAGAAGCGGGCTGCTGCCAGATCCAAAATTACGAAGTTGAAGACAAGAGAGCCCTTGACGAGGTCAACGAGAATCAAGAGCGCGCCTTTGAATATCATTAACTCTTATTTGAATGTATAAACCTCGGCTTGTATGATGACACATGTAAACATTATGCTCTGAATGTACCATACTTCTTCAACATTTTATTCCCTTTGATTTAATATTTTGTTTTTCTCTTTCTCTGGAAAATAGATATTCTTCATTTCTTCTCTTTCTTCTCTGCTTCTGTTGCTATTCGGCTCCTCCAATCATGACTGTACTCATAGATGTGTGTATCAGCCGAACATAACCGTCGCTGTCCCAAGTGTATACTTTAGCCGAATGACCCTCATCAGCTATTTAGCAGACCGCATGCTGGCAACTGAATCGCCAGTAGTAATGGGCTTCGGCCCAACTCAACATCGGCCCATAGGTGCGAAAAACCCTATCTTGTCGCTTGGCTTTCCCGCAGTCTTGCCACGGCTTCCAACATTCATAAATAGGACCAGTCGGCTCCACCATCATCACATCCAAACTCAAGCAGTTGCTATCTTCTCTTCCACTTCCTCTTCCATCCCAATCTCAAAAAACCCTCACCACCACCGATGGCGAGCGGCGGCGACCGTGGTAAGCGTCCTGCCCAGGACGAGGCGGAAGGAAGCAGCCACCGGCGCCAGCGGTGAGATCTTCAATCTCTTGAGTTGTGCTCTCCGTTTTCCTTCACCCGATTCGGATTTCTGCCCCCTTGCGGTTTGCTTATCTTCTTGATCCGTTTCAGGGCCGTCGGGAACACCCGCGACTATGTCGCCAATTTCCGGAGGCACGCCGCCTCGGCTCGCGCTCCGGCCTCGGCTTCCGCCTCCGTTCCCGCTCCCGCGGACGTGGCGGAGGGAAGCAACCGCGGCGGCCGTCGCCTGCAGTAAGGAGACAACTTCTCTACCTGTCTGCGGTTTTTATTTTTAGCCGATCTTGATTGCATCTTGTTCGTAGGACGGCGAGGATCAGCACCGGCCAATGGCATTTCCTGGCGCCGGCTACGGCGTTCGACGCACCTGCCCCCGCACCGGCTCCGGCTCCAGCTCCAGCCCCGGCTCCTGCTCCGGCGCCGGCCTCTGCCTCAGCCTCGTCGGGGTCCTCCTTCGGCAGCTCGTACCGCCCTATATGGGATAGGAACGATGAGGAGATCCCGGCGTACACCCGCTACGACGCCGCCGGGTACCTCCGTGAGAGGGACGAGGCGCGGGCGCTTCTTGGTGAAGAAACCAAGAAGTTCGGGATCGCCCAGTGGAGGTGGGAGGATACGCCGTGATGACCGAGACCATCACCGGTACTTGTTCTTCTACCATTGCGTGATTTCCGTTATTCTTGATCTGTTTACTTACTGGCCTGTCTTGTTTTTTTTTCTTTGCAGACCTCAACGCGGAGCTAGACCGCCTGAGGTTGGTGGCGACGGCGGCGGCCAATCACGTGAACGCCCGGGCGGCCGAAGCGGGATCGCCTCGGCGGTGCGGTCGATCGACCAGGTTGCCCTTCACGGCGTGCGCCTCGGCACCGCGCTCGGCACGGGGCGGGGATGTCGTCTGGACCGGGGACGACTACGCTCCGATGCCGACCGGCTTCCGGGGCGGGCTTCCCCATGAGGTCGATGGCATTGAGGGCCTCCTGGTGGAGTACGACGACCACGCCGACGCCATGGCCAACGCCACCAACCCGGAGTCCGTCCTCAACAAGCTCTTCACCGAAGAAGAGGAGTAGCTTGTATTAGGATTGGCGCGGGTTGTAATAAAAACTTTTAAATGAAGAATGTTGGCCGTCTCCTTGATCTTGTCTGTCTTTGCTGCAATGGCGTTCTAGCAATAGCGTTCATTCTTGCAAATTTCCTTGCCCCTTAGCTGGTACTTCGACTGCAACACTTTTCCCGAATGAAATTTTCCCAAACGCATGACGTTACCTCAGCCGATTAGATCTCGGCACTGTTCCATGACTTGACGTTTTGTAGCGTAGCTCTTCAATTCCCTTTATCTTCTCCCGATAAACCTACCGGTGATAGATAAAACTGTTCATTTATATTCTAAAAAATTTGGCTAAAGGCGATACAACCGCATCGGCTATTTACATTTACGAAAGACGATACACACGATATCGGCTATTTTTGCACTAGAGGCGATACAATAATATCGGCTATTTTTTTCTCCAACTTCTTTCCTTTATTCGAAGGCGATTTTTATTCAATCGGCTATACCACGTTTACGTCATAGTCACAATTAAGATCCAACTTCGACACTTGGATAAAACTTCTTAAGGTATCTGCCATTGATGGCTCTAGTAAGTTCTTCTCCAAATAGCGTTTTCAATATATACGCATTACCAGGTGCACAACTGACAACCCGAAAAGGTCCTTCCCAATTTGGTGACCATTTGCCAAATGTCTTGTCCTTTGTGCCAATTGGCAATATCGTTTTCCAAACCAATTCTCCTTCTGCAAATTGCTTAACTTTAACTTTCTTGTTGTAGTACTTGGCAACACACATTTTATTCTTCTCAATGTTCTCCAAAGCTTTAAGGCGAATCAAATGCAAATCTTCCAATTCATCCATCATCAAATCCTTATAATCTTTATCGTCGAGGTCCTTTTGCAATTCGACTCTCCTTGATCCCGATTGCAACTCCCAAGGCATCACTGACATTATGTCCATAAACCAACTCATATGGAGATGCTTGTGTGGATCCATGGCAAGCCATTCGGTAAGCCCATAATGCTTCATTAAGGACCAAGTGCCACTTTCTTGGCTTTTCATTGATCTTCTTCTGGATGATTTTGATCATGATCTTATTTGATGCCTCTGCTTGGCCATTGGCTTGCGCATAATAAGGAGAAGAATTATATAACCTTATCCCCATGCTTTCGGCAAAGTCACAAAATTCTGATGAAGTAAATTGACTCCCCTGATCAGTTGTTATAGTTTGTGGGATCCCGAACCTGTGAATAATATGTTCCTTAACAAAACTGACCATATTCTCTGATGTGACTGTCTTTAAAGGGATAGCTTCAACCCACTTGGTGAAATAATCTGTTGCCAGCAACACAAATTTGTGTCCTTTGCTAGATGGAGGATTGATCGCCCAATTAAATCTATGCCCCATCCTCGAATGGCCAAGGCTTGATTATGGGATTCGGAGGGCGATGCGGGCGCTCTCGAATATTACCAAATATTTGACAATCTCGACACCCCTTATAATATTCAAAGCAATCTTCTAACATAGTCGGCCAAAAATACCCGTCCTTACGATTATCCACTTCATTCGGTAAGTCGGCGATGTGCACCACAAGCCCCTTCATGTACCTCAAACATAACCTTCTTAGCTTCCTCTTGACTCAAGCATTTGAGCAATACTCCATCTATAGACTTGTAATATAATTGACTATCAAGAAGCACAAACTTGAGAGCTTTATATCTGAGCTTTCGGGAAACCTTCTGAGATGGATCTTTCAGATAACTGACAATAGCATTTCTCCAGTCATCGTCTATCTGATCACAATTGAAAGCATTTTGTTCTATTGCAAAAATCTCATGGTTTTCCCGATATCCAGAGGCTGCTTGAGCTAATTTATTTGCTTCTCCATTGTGCTCTCTAGGTATATGATGCAAAGTAACTACTAAAAAGCTTTTCAGAAGTTCCCGACACTGTAAATGATATTCTTGCAATATATTGTTTTTGCATTCATATTGCCCTGTTAATTGATTGATCACCAATTCAGAGTCACCAAATATCTCGACAGCAACAGCTTTCACTTCTATCAACGAAGAAGCCCTGCGAGTAGTGCTTCATACTACTGCTTGGTTATTGGTGACATGATATTTAATTGGAAAAGCAAACTCAAATGTCTTTCCATGTGGGGATATCAAAGAATACCAGCACCACCACCTTTGTCACATGATGATCCATCAAAAAATAATGCCCATGGGGCAATATTAACCATATCAACGAGATAAATCACGATCCGAGTAATAAAATCGGCAATTACCTGTCCTTTCTTGCTTTTGCCGACTATACTTTAAATTAAATTCGACCGGTGCTAATACCCATTTGCCGATTCTTCCATTTAAAATCGGCATTGACAACATGTGTTTAATTACATCAAAACTAGATATCACCACACATTCGGCATTTAACAAATAGTGCCGAAATTTGGTGCATGAGTAATAAACACACAAACAGAGTTTTTCTATAGCCGAATACCTTGTCTCAGGATCTAACAATTTTCGGCTAAGGTAAGCTATCACCCTCTCCTTTCCATCAAACTCTTGCATAAGGGCCGATCCTATTGTTAGGCTATCGGCCGCCACATACAGCTTGAAAGGCTTCTCAAGTCGTGGAGGTACTAGTACTGGTGGTGCCTTCGTATACTCTTTGATCTCATCAAAAGCCTTTTGCTGCATGTCACCCCAAACAAATTTTTGGTCTTTTTTAAGCTTCAGTAATGGAGAGAAAGGTAACACTCTTTCTGATAGATTAGATATGAATCTTCTCACAAAATTGATCTTGCTTGACAATGATTGCAACTCTGTGAGGTTAGTTGGAGGCACAATTTTGTCTATTGCTTCCATGCTCTTTTTCCCAACTTCTATCCCTCCTTTGTGGATCAAGAACCCCAAGAACTCACCAGCCGAGACTCCAAAAGCACACTTATTCGGATTCATCTTCAAACCATGTCTTCTTGTGCACTCCAAAGTCTTCCTTAAATCGGCTAAATGTCCTTCATGGTTTCTGGATTTGACCACCACATCATCAAGGTAAATTTCTACAATCTTGCCGATTAACTCATGAAAGATATAATTCATGGCTCTCTGATAAGTTGCACCAGCATTTTTCAATCCAAATGTCATCACTATCCATTCAAATAATCCAATATGACCAGGGCATCGAATGCGTCTTCGCAATATCTTCAATTGCCATGAAAATCTGATTGTAGCCGGCATTGCCATCCATAAAGCCGATGACTTCATACCTGGCTGGCTGCGTCCACTAGTAAATCGGCAAGCTGGCATTGGGTAACCATCCATGGGAGTAGCTTTGTTGAGATCTCGAAATCTATGCATACTCTCATCTTTCCATTCTTTTTGTAGAGAGGTACTATGTTTGAAATCCACTCGCATACCGCATGGCCGAATAAAGTTTGCTTCAATCGGTCTTTCAACTTCTTTCTTTACATCGGCCAATACCTCCTCTTTATAAATCTTCCGTGGAGGTTGTTTGAAAGGACGAAATCCAGGCTTTATAGGCAACTTATGCTCAACAATTGATCGATCCAATCCAGGCATCTCTGTGTAATCCCAAGCAAAACAATCTTTAAACTCCTTCAGCAACTCTATTAATTTCAATTTATATTCTGGGTCTAAATTTGCACTGATATACATCGGCCTTGACTTCGAGCTATCACCAACATCTATTTCTTCTAACTTGTCGGCCGACATGAAACCACGACCCAATTTGCCTTTGTTGCCATCGATTGGATTGCCCATTAAAAATTACTGTCAGAGCCGACTGCTTGGATCGGCTGTTGATCTCTGTCGAACACGTTGATGGGACCTTCTTTCCGTTTTTACCCGAAAGGCAAAGTCTTGTCCATCATACTCCCAATAGCGAGGCTCGGAAGTGGCAACACTCTTTGAATCATCGGCTTGAACAACCTCTACATCATCTCCTATCCACCGAATAAGAATCGATGCATAGTTGAGGGTACACAAAGCAATTAGCATGGATCCAATCCCTTCCCGAGAAGCATGCTATATGCCCCCTTGCCATCAATGACAAAGAAAGTAGTGATCAAAGTCTTGGATCCAATCATCGGTTCCACATGTCTTGCTCCACGAGTATCGAAGCATTGCCGCAAAATCTCTAAGGATCATGTCGGTCGCAACAAATCCTCACTTGTCATACCAAGCTTTCTGAAAGTAGCATAGGGCATAATATTGATAGCAGCCCCTCCATCAACAAGCATCTTGGTTAAAGGTTTGCCATTGACATATCCCTTCAGGTATAATGGTTTCAGATGACGATTTTAACTGGCTTGTCAAAGATTGCTTGCCGAGTCAACACAAGTTGAGCCATCGGTCTCGGCATTCAGTTTCATCAAAGTCCGAGTATACTTCATCTTGAACTTCTTGATCTTGGGAGCTCTAAACTCCAATGGGATGAAGAACACCATGTTAGTATCACGAAGGACCCCGTCCATCATCCTTTTTCTTAGGACGCCACACTTGGTTTCTTTTCGGCTAATTCCCGCTTCAACTCTTGATTCCTCAAACGCTGAACTCTTCTCTTCTGGCTTTTCCGCAAACCAGGAGGGCACCATTGGCCTCTTTGCCACCTGTATGAGCTCTCCTCTACATTATGAGCATTGCTATGAGCCCAAGCTTGATCTGCAAATCTTTTCCTCTGATGTCCATCAAAATTATTCATTTTTATGCGCCGATCGTCCTCAGGAATCCTTATTCCAAGTCTATCATGGACGGGGACGGTTGACTCGAGATTGCCTATACTACGAATATTGATCACCGCATTCGGGGCAATTGTTTTTAGCAGCAACTTCAAGCCTTCATTCCAACGATTGTCCGAAGAAGGAACAGTTCCAATGTGACGCTCTTGCTCCCTCATGTGCTCTTCTGTTCTCTTCGGCGCACTTCGCCTCATATCTTCGACGCTCCGCCATGAATCTCGCGTTCCTCTTCATACTCCATCTTCTTTTCCTCTCGCCACTTATTCAACAAGTGTCGTCTTTGTAACTCGCGCTTTGGCTCGCGTGTATTCGGCAATTTCCCTTAGCGCATCCGAAGTCGACCCTTCTCTCCGTTCGGCTATTCCTGAACCGAACTTGTTGCACTTCTTCCTTGGTAACTTGCCGATCGGGGTCAACAGCACCACTCTCTTTGGCTCTTTCAGAGGTCAAAACCTTCATCTTTCCCTTTTCCATGGATTTGCTGGCATCAACCATGCCTATAGAGAAAGAGACCATGTTCTGAGGGAACGGGTTTTTGTCCACCTTCATCTTGCCATCAAATCTCAAGTGTCCATCCCGAATAGCTTTCTCGAATCTTTACTCGAACACTCGGCAATCATTGATATGATGAGAACTTGTATCATGATACCCACGGTACTTCTTATCCTTTACCCCTTCGGGCGCGGCATAGGATGTCCTTCGGCGGGCAGCTTGATGCGTCCCTCTTGAATCGATACAAAATGAGTTTATCTCGCCTTCTTGACATCAAAATCATAAGATCCCTTTTGCCGCTTTACCCATCGATGGTGACCAAAGTAGGCTCTTTTGTCCAGTTCAACTCTGCAGCCAGCTACTTCATCTTCATCTTCATATTCGATGCTTCTTCTAGAAATCCCCGATACATGTCAATAGTTGCACTTGTTCTTCCGAAAGCGAGCATCTCTTGAACCCTTGGGCTTGATTGCTCATTCTTTGTCGGCTTTTGTGCAAGTTTGTCCAAGGTCTTCAAACTCCATGCCAAATAGCTTATCTCGATATGTGGCAGCATACCAGCAATGACCAATTGTGCGAGTTGATCATCGGGAATAGTCAGAGAATAGCACATGTTCTTCGCTTCTCTGAATCTACGAAGATACTCCATTGGTGTCTCAGTTGTCTTCATCCTCATAGCCCAAAGATCAACCATTTTCTTCTCATTGGTTCCCGTATAAAAGTATGCATGGAACTTTTGCTCCAATTCGCCCACGTACCAATGGAATTAGCCGGGCCGTGATGCAAACCATGTGAAAGCCGGCCCCGTCGGAGACATAGGAAAATATCTAATCCTCCAAGCTTCATCGTGCGGCCTCTCCAAGTTGCATCGATATCCGCGATATGCTCAATGGTACTGGTGTCATCCGACCGGAGAACTTGGTCAAATCTGTTGGTGGCTTAACTCTTGGTGGAAGAGCTACCCTATTGTACCACTCGGGAAAGGAGATTTGTATGCATATGTCTGATGCTTTGGTTTCGTGCCAAATTGATTACGCATCATATCGGCCATTCTCGCTTAGGAGGACATCATTTGCATCTTGCGCTCCCCTGTCTTCTAGAAGGTACTCCGACGCACTCCCCCGTATCCCGGATTCGGCAAAGCACTCGAGCACCGTAATCGTAAATTCGGTGTATCCATCTCCATAGATACTCTTCTCTCGCAATCTATTTGCCACTCGGGGAGATCTTGTAGCGGATGCGTGTATGTCTGTTGTTGCACCAAAAGCTACTTGACCATGAGTTTGCTGCTCGGTCACGGGAGGCTTTTCTTTTCATCATAAACAGCTCCATCCTTGCTTGTGCCGATAATCTCTCCTCCTCCAGTTGACTTCCCTGAAGATTGCTGAGTGTTAAAGAACACTGGTCCACCAAGCTCTCCAAATCTTTCTTCAAAGCGCTTGTCAACTGCTGGACCAAAAGTATCAACCATGATTTTGCGGAAGGTGCCCAAAAAAGCTGTGTTGTGATTCAACATGGTATCTCCCACAACTTTATAGATGACTCCAACTACCCTCTGCATCTCCTCTTCGTCAGTAATATCAGACTGACCAGCGAGAAGAACTCGTGGCAATGATTGCTTGACGATCACTCTGCCACTCTTGTTCTTGGAGAAAGACATCAAACACTTCTGCTAATACTGTTCCATTGCCTGCTCCACCATCTGGCGTTGCTCTGGCTGCAGTTCATCCATGGTCACGTTCAGAACGTGACTGTTGTCAATCTCCGATCCCATCCTAGACTGAGAAGTTGTCCCACCGAGCATGCCAAAAAGTGTGTTGACACAAAATGTGGCGCACCGTGTCTCACACACAGCAAGCCGGAAAGCCTAGCTTCAATCGGGTGCCCGGGCGTCTGAATCCGGAAGCGTGCCGTCGATTTGACCGAAAGTCGACAAGGGATAAAACGGTAAGATCATAACCGGAACGTGCCGGGTGAGACCAGACAGTTCCATCTTTACGGCCCCGAAGCCACTTACGACGACACATAGCTATAGAAGCTATCTCGCCAACAAGTTTGCAATTCATTCGGCTAATGTGATATGGCGACATGAATAAAGCTGAACCGCCGAATGCGTGTAAACGAAGACATGTTTGAACAAGATTAAATCATCAAAGCATATCAAACTACATCTCGGGTTTAAAGCATCATCAAGCACTAATAATTAAGGATAAGTAACTTATAAATATAAATCTACTAAACAACACATGCATAGGCTACTCCAACTAGTCTCGCCGCACGTCTAGCCTTCATAAACCCGTCGAGCATAAACCCAAGCAAGCTAATCCACCGCATGATACCACTCGCTATGAATTTACACCACTCCTTACGCGATCAATCCACCGCATGATACAATCTAACAATAAAGAGCTAAAAGCACGTAATTACCTAACAGATCTATAAATACTTGTTACATGTATAAGCATAACCGTATCGGCAAGATTGTCGAATCGGGGTCCATGAAGAAGGAACAAACAAGTAACATGTAAAAGAAACCTATCAGATTAAACCGACCTCTAGTCCACCGGATGACTAGCTCTAGAGTAACCCAAAGACCTGCATCTGCCGCACGTTACCCGGTCCTGTCAAGGCTTATCTACATCTAACGTGAATGAACCCACAACACGTAACAATCTAGATCGATCTAATTCGGCTATATGAAATTGACCTACTTGATATTGAATAAACATGAGATTATGACCAAGAAGCCGAAAAGAGCATCAATCTAGATTGGGCAAAAGAGTGTTGCAAATAAATAAACATTAAATAAAACATGCAACACGTGATAACTTAATGAATCTATTAGATCTTGCCAAATCTAAGAGAGCCGATAACTATCTTTACTCATGTCTTAATCCGCCGCACGATACAAGGCACAAGCAAAAACTTCCCATCATTAAGCTTAAATCCGCCGCACGATACTAAGCAAAACGGATGAGACTACTTGCATCATGATCTAAATCCGCCGCACGATACTAGACATGATAGCAAGGTTCTTAGGGACTTACGGAGGTCGACGGATCGATTGGCCCTCTCGAAGAACTCGACGACACGACTAAAGGACTCGAAGGGTGGCGCGTAGCCGGTTGTATTGATTTGGTTGTGAACCCTTATTACAATGGTCGAGGGTTTATATTTATACCCCGGGACGGAGAACATGAGTCCTAAGCATTTACGAACTATCTAAACAAAATTGAAAAGATACAAATATGCTAACTCTAACCATAATCGGAGTCTTTGACTATCACGACTCCTTCCCCTTCAGTCGGCTTCCTCTTTCCTTCTTTCGCCTTCGAACGAAGCCGTTACCCGACCGCTTGATCATTTGCCGAACACACGGAAATTAGCCGACCGCATATGCATTTGCCGAATCGCTCTCTCTGCTGCTTGCAAGCCCACCTGTCATATCCCTGACCAAATTCTGGTGTTAACAAGATGTTCTACTCACGTCATAGATCAAATCAAGGCAACAAAAATGAATCAAAACGGTCTAGAATTCGCGAATCGCGCGAAGAAAAGAGGGGGGGAAAAGATGAACTCATGCAAAACAACAAGAACACCACAAATTCACAACGTCAAAACGAATCCCGAAGGACACAAGGTGGTAAGGGCCATCATTCCCGCAAGAATTCGACAAAGTTGTGGACCTCTCTCAAGAGTGCATGGGGAGGAAAGAAATCCTAAACACTAGGAGGAAAAATTGCAAAATGGAGAGGTGAGGGAGATAGATGCTCCCTCATCCTATTTAACAGGGCTATTACACAATCCCAATTTTGCCCTTGGATACAATTGAGCCAAACCACTAAGCCCGGGGGCGTTATGGTCCAACCCTTGTTTTCTTGATCTGACGGCCACCGCGTCTCCTCACCGGTAGCTTCACCTCGACGTGAACTCCCCGATGTCGCCACGTGCCGCCCGTCCGCATCGGGACCTCCGTCGGGGTTTTGAGACCCAAACCCGCGAAACCTGCCGCCGATGGTTTTGAAGCCAAACAACTAAGCCTCCTCGACGCGTGTCACCTTGCCCTCGATCGCCCGGCCGTCAAGTCTTCCAGAGCCTCCCGCTCGACTTGCACGTCCGCCATCTTGACTTGGTCAACACGGTCACTCCCGTGTACACTTGCGCTTGTCGATGTCTCAGATGCCAGCCACTGTGGCTGGTCACCCAGCCTCTCCAGGTCCGTCAGTCCAAGCCTCATTTCCGCCCTTCACCGCTCCCGGTCCGTCGGCGCAGCACGTCCTACTTGACCTTCACCTCGCCGTCGACCACCGCCTCCGAGCTCAACACCTGCACAACACAAGTCAAGCGACACGTTGCACGACACACCTCGTGTGCTAGGTCAGTTCGGAACTGGAGCTAAAATGCCGGCTTGTTGACAATCGCTTATCACAAAGCTGAACACAATGGGTACTTATCAACCATGTGTTCTCATAATGCTTTGTGTGTAGCTAGGATCAACTATAATAAATTTGTGCATATGATAGTGTGGCTATTTGATAGAAAATGTATAATGATAAATGGTGTTTCACATGCATTCTGACAACATGACTAAGTAGATGACTAAATAGCAGCAGACAACAATGGTGTTTCACATGCATTCAGTTTTTCACAAAAGTCAATTAGATATTTTCTGCACTCAAACATAACTCAGTCACTGAATGTCGGCCTTCAATTGCAGATTCTAAAAATCGCAGATAGGTAGTTGTTATTCAGTTAGAGAATAGAGATTGTATAGCAAGGTAGACGACAACATGATAGGTAAGCCAAGAACTGCAATCACTTAGATTCAGTCTTTAGAAACTGAAACACAAGAGCCATACAAAACAACCGTGGATAAACAGGAATGACCTGTTTTCAGAACCGCTACAAATACAAGCTCCATGTAGGGACAAAAAAAAAAAGAACAATAGCATACTAGCAGTTCATGATCCCAGTTTGCTCATACAAGTCTTCAGAGATGCTATTTTTCTGAATTGGAACGTAACTGAAATCAGATGACTCCATGCTTAACTGAATGTCTGCCATCAATTCCTCTCCAAGCTCCCATATAAATTCCAATAAGATTACTAAAAAAATGCGGATGGCAAATAGTTGTTATCCAATTAGAGATTATCAAGTTGCAGTGCTAGTGCTATTTTCGGAACTGAATGTATCTGGCAAGTCGGTTGACAGCATGCAGTTTTGATAGAAAGCATACAGGTAGAACTGAATCTCACAGGCACTAGCACTGCAAACTTTTTCTCTTCATCTACGGTCCTGTACGTACTTTTTTCCCCTTTTTAGAATGGGAAAAAGCGGTAGGATATATGGCAATTCAATGATTTTGAAAAAAAAAAAAAAAAAGACAATCGCTGTATGCACTTTTTCCCCTCCAACGCCGGCTCCCACCACAAAAAAGGCCCAACTTGTTTTCGCCTTCGTTCCTTCTGGCAGGTTGGCACAGAGCTCTGCTCAAAAAAAAAAAAAAAAAAAAAAAGCAGGTAGGCACAGAGCAGCAGCCCATCAATCAAACCCCAGCCTCCTCAAAAGGCCTTGTTTAGATTCTAAAATTTGGAACCAAAGTTTGCATAATAAGTGTCCTGTCATACCGTAGAATTTTATTTTTATTTAGTAATAATTGTCCAAACATTGATTAATTAGCCTTAAAATATTCTTCTTGCAAAGTACAACAAAAGCTGTGTAATTAGTTTTTTATTTCATCTATATTTAGTCTTTCAATATACGTGTAGATATTTTAATGTAAGGGGAATAGAAGTGCATAGCGAATTTAGTGGCCAAATTTTAGAATAAACAAGGCCCTGCGGGTCGACAATGGACCCAAGGCAGTGAGCCGTGTGGGCCGACAAACGGATGGCACGAGAGCCTCCAGATGCCGCTGTCGGGCGGCGGGTCAGCTGCGGGTCAGCTGGACCGTCGTGCCTCCAGATAGATGCCGCCCAAAAAAGACCAGAAAACGCACGTGTACACGTGTTTTCGATTCACGACTTTCGTGCCTGCAGATGATAGACGAAACCAGACTTCCAATCCGCCGGTCACCGTCAATTAAATAATTGAAAAGTTGAAGCAGCTGAGAAACATATAAACATGCATGGTACTGGATACTAGTAAATCACTGTAAAGTCTGGAACAGTGACATGGGCCCGACCCTGTTCGTCTGCTCTGCCAACGCTTATCAGCCGGCCAAGAACGATCCAGCGAACATGCATATGCGGCCGTCATCTCTGCTGCTCTAGATAGATGCATATGCGGCCCGAAAATCGAACGTGTACACGTGTTTATTTATTCACGATTTTCGGTGCATGTGTGTGGTTTTTTTTTTTTTTTTTGAAATGTCATGTGTGTGGAAATAAAAGGCCTACTAGTAGAGTATGTCCGGGGCTAGAAACCA
Organism: Themeda triandra; assembly: GCA_018135685.1. NCBI lineage: Eukaryota > Viridiplantae > Streptophyta > Magnoliopsida > Poales > Poaceae > Themeda > Themeda triandra. The sequence continues at coordinate 469,713 of JAENPR010000449.1, forward strand.
ATGTTGCTGGAAAATGTTGACTGTGTATGTGCTAGCTAGCATACGACGCAGGTATGACAGCGTACTCTACCGTGGCGGACCAATGATATGGCATTTATCTAGTCCAGTGGATCGGTGACCAGAGGTAAGTCTCAGTGTAAAGAACTTCCCAAATTGCATTCGGCTTAATTGAACCACCGGCTATTTTATTTAAGGATAAAAAGTTTTCGGCTAGCTAGCACTTGTTCATCTCACGACGCGCCACGTGCTAACCCACATATTTAACCCACATATTTATGACGTATGCATGACCGAACTCCAATTCAATTAAAACCAAGGCAATTCCAGTAGTCCCGGTATTTGCTTCAACATGCATGTCCAAGATCACGCACACAATAATCGCACATCACAACACAATGCTAGTAATGGAGAACAACATTTTTAACATCAAGTTCAAATTTAAGTTTACAAGTCCCTAACATAGGTAATTTAAATCTGAAATTTCAAAGTTAGAGAGCTCCAATTCTCAATTTGCAAGTTTACAACTAGCTAGTAGCAAGAGTTCAATAAAGTGGAGATGAATTTTACTAAAACTTAACGACAGATAGAAATTGTGGTAAAGAACTGAATGGTAAGGTTGTTTGTGGTAGAACATGCCCAACGGTTTCAAGGTCTAATCGTGGTAGATTGCGTGTCTATCTACGGTGAGGCTCAATGATGACTTTTGTCAATCTTGAAATCAGCAAAATTAAACCCTAAACCCTACTCATAGGGATAGGGTTTCCTGGGATATTCAAAGGGGTAAGTGTATGTGTTTGGTATGTCATAGGTGGATTTTTATTAGATGAATAAACAATATGGGATTAAAGAATAGTAAAGTTCATTTTACACCTTGAACTTGTCACAAAATCTAAAAAGCCCCCTAAACTTAAAAACTAGATATTATAGACCATACCGCAACTCTTCAAATCGGACAAATTATCCCCGACAACCATTCAAAGTGGTAACAACAGTGGTTTAGGATTTTATTTTATTGTTCCTAAACCATAAAAAATATTTTTGGGCCTCCAAAATTTTGAGAAAATCCTAGAGATATATTAGGACACGGGAAACATAAATAAAATAATTAGGTAGCATTAATATCTAGAAGCTGAAACATTGGATTTATCCTTAAGAAAATAGGACAAGATGAATTCAGCATGAATGCAACCAACATGAATGCAAACAACAATAATTTGTGTCGCATTCATGCTGATTACATGTCATGCTTATATTAGGGAAAGTTGTTAAGTTCTTTGTAGACATCGATTAAAAATACTTTGGGAGTTACTGTTGACACCAAAATTTGGTACAGCCCTTAAGATGAAGGAATCGGCTGACACTACTCACTGGCTAATTATGGTTTAGGAACAATAAAATAAAATCCTAAACCACTGTTTGCGAAAGAGAAGAGACATGCTTGATTATTTGCGACGCATGGTGCCTGCCTAGGTGCGTATATGTGTATATGAAGATATAGGCAAGCTGCTGTGCCAATTAAATCAACGTTCAGCAAGGGAGATGATGTACGTATATATGTCGAGATTGTTGCCGTAGACTACAGTTCGCTTGAAGGCACAAAATAAGGGAAAAGCAGGAAGGCTAGAAGATTAAAGGAGACAAGGACACGCATACACCTGTGGCACCAAACTCGCGTGACCAGCAATGAGAAGTGCTTAGGCACGACGGCCAATTGACATATTTGGCCACATCTGGTTCGATATATGGATATATGCTACTAAGCCATGGAGTCCATGCATGGAGAAAAAGAACGCTATTTTTTAACAAGCAGGATGTCCGGGTGCACACATCGACGATGAAAGGAAAAAAGGACACGTATCATGTGTATGTGTGCGCGTGGTCGGTGTCCAGCCTAGATACGGCAGGATGATACGTTTACATGCAAGAGCTTTGGCGGTCGAAGCAAGCAAGGAAAGAAATGTTCAGGTGCTGCACGCGCCATCAGGGGTCAATTGCTACTCGATCTGTCGAAGGCAAGCAAACAAAGAAAGAAGAGATATATGCATAAGGGAAGTCATAATTATATATACGGTGAAGGCTAGCTAAATCGTATATGTATATATATGGGGCCGATTGCTGCTTGAATCGGCAAGACAAGTCATGTGCGAGGATGGATACGAGAAGCTTCATGCATAAGGATTGGGGCCACGTGCAAACAGGAGATAGGAAGAGAAACGACAAGACTCCAGATTGGAAATATTATATTTGGTTTGCCGCACAGAGAAGGACGTGCACGTATCATCAGCGAGGACTCCGGAAATTAGAGTCCATGAATCTTTACGTTTCCTTTTTAGATATTGCCAGGCACGATACGGCTGAGCCTCGGGGTATAAATATGAACCCCCCGGCTATTGTAAAAAATGCGCACAATCAATATAACAAATCCTTTTCGGCTCCGGTCACTTCTTAGGAGTAGGAGTAACATAGATCTCGGCTGAGTGCCATCCGGTGGGTGCAGGTCAGTTATGCTTTCTATCATGTTTCGAGTGTCATCCGGTGGACGCAGGGCGTGGCAGATCATGACCGTCTCATTGAGTTGAGACACTGGTTCTTGTTTAAAACTTGGTGTCGTCTGGTGGACATTGAGTCTTTGGTTAGATGGGACTTTTAGATAGGTGAAGTCTAATCAGGACAAGGATTAGTTATCGACACACTGTTTGTTTTCATGTTTGATCTAGGTTTAGCATCATCCGGTGGACATGGGCTTAGATTAGGCTCGGAGATGAGTAAGAGTTAGTTATCGACTCTACTGGTTTGGCAATCTAGCAGATTCATTAAGTTACCGATATTGTTCATGCTTTTAATGACTTATTTATCGTAACAATATCATTGCCCAATCAAGATTCGAAGGATTTGGCCATATATGCTTTACACGCTTATCCTTGCCAAAATGGTTGATCTACGCGTTCATCAACTAAATCCTATCGATCTTGGTTGTTACATTTTGTTCGTTCCGGCTTTTGTCCAATTGTAGATTGATTTATGCCTAAGGTAAATTTGATCTAGTATTTCTGTAAACTGTATCGTATCATCCCTCCACCTACGGTGATGCTAGACTAGGTTCGCTATGATCTTAGATTTGTTTACAATATAGGCAAATAGCTTGTTCGTGCTTCATGGACCCTTTATCGGCTAAATAGCCGATACGGTTATGCTTTCACTGGTAGTCTGCATACGTGGCTTGACTGGTCATCGGTTGATCTTATGTACTCACCTTATGTACCCTGAATATCCGTTTAGCGGTGTCCTAGGTACATCTGGTAAGTGCATGGGCTTAATCTATTGCCTAATTGTCGCGCATGCAGGCTGCATATCTTAAATGGATCTGTATCGACTAAACTGATCGGCTAAACGAATTGCTCTTGTTATTGCATATCTTGCATAGCCGCTTTGCTTTGTTCTTTACCTTTGAGCTTACACATGCATAGGAGTTGACTCGCTAGTAAATTTCCTCTGATTATCGGCTGTTGAGCCACATATCTCGGAACTGTCTGGCACACCACCGGTAGGTTCTAGACTTTGACGTTTGTCTCCTCCTTGTCAATTACAGGGTTAAATTGACTGGCGCGCCTTGGCTCGATCCGGCCGGCTTGAGGCTTAGGGAATCTCACGGGCTCTTGCTTTATACGATCCTGCAGGCCTCCGAAGCGTGTTACGCAGGAACACATTTTTGTGTCAACAGTTACTAGATTTCCCCTATTTTATTTTGAGAAACCCAATATTCTAAAGGATTTGTCGGCGTTGAGACCCGGGGGCCCAAACCCAACGAGTAAATGATGCTACGTGTCCCTATCTAGATAGTGATGCAAAGAGAACACAATATTTATCCTGGTTCAGGCAAGAGAAGGCCCTACGTCCAGCGGAGGGGGAGATGGGTTGTATTTCCTAGCACCGAAGTGCTTGCGTAGGGGTTTACACGCGGGCGAGAGAAGGAACCGGTCCCAAGTCTCAATGGAAGAGGAGAGAGTTGTGGATATGAGCTCAAGAGTGCAGAGTGCTAAGGCCTAGTGTTCTTGCCTCTGCCTCCCCTCCCTAGAACAGATCCTGGCGTCCCCCTTTATAGGCTCAAGGAGAGGCTCAGGGGTTGTTGACATTTCTTAGCGCAATCACTAGAGACAGACAGAAAGTCTAGTCCCGGCAATGGCGCCAGAAAGCTTGTTGGTATTTCTTAGCATATGCAATTAAGTTCGCAAGCGCATGAAGTACCGCTGTAGCTTTCACCAAGGAGTATTCCAAGGTATCGTATTTATCCACAGGGAAGCAAGGTTAAAGATAGTGGTAGTTAGCCATCCCGTATCTACTGACTAATATACCTACTAAACTAGAGTGGGGGATAAGGGATGTATATGATAAGTGTAGCGACACACACAGGATGAGCTCCAATGATAAATGAGTAGGTTAGCGAGCGAGGAGGACAACGAGTGAGCGTAAGGGTTCCAATTATCTATCTCTACTTGTATGGTTCTAACTTAGCAAGTCAAGTCATATCAAGTAAGATTAATGTTCATACACATTTGCACTTCGGGCCACTAAACCGCTTAGCAACAGAAAGGGATGAGAAGGGTGCTAAACCGCCTAGCACAAGAAAGCCTACGTTTTAATAACTTGGCCGAATGTGGTGGAATCAAAGCCTAGATAGGGCTGTCACCACCTACTAGGTACCACAAGCAAACCATTGGACAAGCCGCAATCACAGGCAAGCCTATAGTCTAGACACCACGTCTACACTATATCTCACTACTCTAATCCGACGTCCGGTGGAACTGATTAGAGCACCGGGTTAAGGGCGGTGAACCAGTGCAGAGGTATACTACCATTATCTTACTATCAAATAACTATGACAATACTAACAACCAAGACAACATAACAAGTCATGTTGCAATAAAGTAAAGTACTAAGGCAAAGTAGAGAAGATAACTATATAAATAACTCAAGTCTTACAAGAGAGAAAGGAGGACTAGAACCATACCATACCTCCCGGAAGACTAGAGCTAAAGACCAGAGACTCACTTTAACTCCTAACACTATTGCTAGTGCTACATCTTGAGAGAGTGGAGAGCTCCTCCGTGTCGTCTTGAATGAGAGGGAGTGAGGGGGTATTTATAGTGGAGAGGTGGAGTAGGGGCTACTCCAAGTGGGAGGTGGAGTAGGGGCTACTCCACCGCCACGTCATCGATCCGTGTGCCCCTCCACCATGCGCCGTTGGATCCACCGACCTTGGAATGGACGTCTGGGAATTCCCACACATGGGAAATGTGATGGGGAGGTCGGTGGAGTGCAACCGACCTTGAGTGGGCCCACATCCCAGGTCGGCCGACCAGGGGTTGGCTGACCTGTGGGTCCCACTGCCCTTCTAGAAGGTCCTGGAGTCGGTGGGATGCTAGGACAGGTGTCAACCCCCTTGGTCGGGTCGGCCGACCGGGGGTTAGTTGACTTTGTGGGTCCCACTCCCCTTCTAGATGGTCAGGTGGCGTGGGAGGCTTGTCCGGGTGGTATGCCACAAGGCCAGTCGGCCGACCCGGCTTTGGGGTGCTCGGCCCCCTGCGGCTTCCCGGTGCTATCCCACCCGTCACGTGCGGTCTTGTCCGAAGTTGAGTTCACTTGCTTCCTTAGTTGCTTCTATGTGAATCCTTGGACCAATGTGTCAAATGTTTGGATCGTTGAAAGGTGGCACACTTGGTTCCGGGGTTAGGATGGTCTCCGTAGCATGTCAAGGACCATGCTTGGAGGTCACCGGTGAGACCAACACCAGGTCGGTCGACCTGGATATTGGGTCCCACAGGGCTTATTTCCATCTTCCCTGCATTTCACAAGCTAAGAGTACAAGTGGAACTTTATTAGTGATAAATATACTCATGTGATGCTTATCTTCCTTTCATCGAGGACTGTTGACGGGTTTCTGAGTATACCAAAATGGGTCTTATATCCCGTCAACAAGATCCCCCAAGCTTAACCTTTGCTCGTCCCGAGCAAATGATCAAGACTTGGTTCGATTGGATCAGGTATTATCACTAAGTTAACATCTCAATAGTACTAAGTGCACAACAAAGAACTTCTCCTTGAATGGAAAAATTAGCAATGCTAACACACCAATATTACTTAAGCACTCGTGGGGCTTATGGCATTAACTTAGTCTTGGGATGTTGGAAGACAGAACAGCTTTGACTAGAGCATCTACTTTTCTCACTCTTTAGCAAGTTTCATGCCAGAGGTTTTTGATAAGTTTTTCAAAAGAAGTCTTAATGTTCCTCAAATGGTTTCTCTTAGGTCGCTCAAGTGGTGTATGAATTCTCACCAAGGCACATCATGTGTTTGCCTTTCCAAAGCATCCTATCTCTAATAAGGCTTTATGTGGAGCTCAAGTAGGTATGGCAAGGAATAGCATACCCGCAATGCATATGTTGTCTAGTTAAGAAACTTGGACCACAGAAGAGACTTGTCATGCTCCCAGATCAAGATATGGAAATGGAATGAATGAAATGATGTAGGTGATGGATGGTAAGGTAATGGAGGAATGGTGGATGTATGGTGGATGAGGTTGCTCCTTCATTTGATTCTATTTCTCTCTCTACTTCTATTGAGACAAGGCTAGCTCTCTCTTTTTTTTCTTTTTTTTAGAGAGTGAAGGGATCTATCCATGGAGTAGATGCCTAGCCTTTTTGGGGGTGTGTCTCATCTAACAAATTGATAACTTAAGAGAGGATTTCTAACATTTGGAATATGGAGCAACCCATTTGGTAGAGATGGTGGATATGGAGGTGCGTACTTCCAGTGTAGAAGCAGCACAAGGATGGTGGTATGAATGGAGATGCGTACTCCCAGGGTTGGAGTAGCATATGAATGGTTGCGTACTTCGGATTAGAAGTAGCATATTTGGTGGTATGTGGATCTTGATCTTAGGATCTTGCCTATATTTTGTGCCAATGCGATATGAATAGCTGATTTGTTTTCTGTTCAGGCTATGATATGTTCAAGCATTCCCCAAACTGAATGCAATAGAACCATCAGTCCATAAATCATTTTCTCAAAAGATAATAAAAAGTAGGCTTTATTCATAGTCAAACATGAAGTTGCTACCAAGCATGGGTGCTAGCAAAATTAAGATAAAATAAAGTGTTGATTCCCTGATGTTACCCATGTTCACTTTCTTGCAGTACTGTATAGGTATTGTTTCCATGATGCTATCCATGGTTCACTTTTTGCAGTACTGTAGGTTTAATCTAAACATTTAAACCTTAAAGAGTATTACCAAGGCAGATCAGTTTTGTTTTAGAAATCAATGCATGGCTAACTTTTATTTTCCTTCAAAAAAAAGCATGGCCAATCTCAGTGCTTATTTCATTTTAGTTCTATGAATTTCTGGAACTCTTTTGTTGTATTGTAATATGCTACTGCACTGCGTTTCTGTAAGGTCACAAGAGTAGTTCGCCAGTGTGCAGATGCTATCTAGGAGGTAAGACAGTGATCGCAACATGAGGCTAGGATTCAGTGGCGGGACCGTGATTGGTGGTTTAGCCATTGGCACCTTTCTTTATTTTGAATTCTGTTGAAGATCTCAGTCCTGTTACTCAACATTAACCTTTGGTTATGGCTGCTTCCGGGCATGATCAGGTTGCTGGTCTAAAATTGCTTCCAATTTGACCAAAACAATATGCCGACAGTGGTTGCAAACTTTTATTACTAGGAACAATATTGCCCTCGGGATGTTCTCTCTACAGTACTTATAGGTAAAGATCTGCTTACATGAAGAATGAATAATAATTCATTTATAGTTCACTTGATTTGTTTTCCCTGATGTGACTTTGGTCAAATTTTCTTTCCATGTTTTGAAACCAAGAGTGGAACATGATAGCGATTTAGGCTTCGTTGCACTCCATAATTGCAACAAAGGATTTCTGTTTAATGTTCTACTAAGCTCTTCACTTCTCAATTGCTCTCCATACTAACTATTTAGAATTGTATCAATAGGGGAACTAGAAGAAAGGCTGCGGTTTTCCCAAAACCCAGCATTTTTACCTTTTTGGAGTAGCCGTCATGGTCAGGAAGGCAAACAAGGGAAATAGCAGACGGCGAGTTGGGGATAGAAAATAGAAGGCAGGTTGCTGTTATGTGAAGCTGCTTGATGAAATATCATAAGACGAGTTGGGGAAAGAAAATAAATGTTAGGTTTATGTGAACCTGTTAATTCTTTGCAAATTTAGGGTATTTGTTGTGAAAAGAAGCATGTAGATGAAACGAGGATGTGTAAAAAAACATGGCTACCCTTATATCGATTTTAGATTACTCTTGAATTAGGCTGATCGTTCAATGAATTTATGGGATTGATTAGTGCAGAATCTCGACATTTCTCTAAAACAAAAGTTAAAGATTCATTTTTCTTTTCCTTTCAAACAAGGTTGTTTTCACTCAAATTTGATAATTGGATCAAAAGCAATGGTCAAAACAGTTTTAATGGTAGACTTTTATGCCCTATTATTGGCCTCAAAGAAGGTGTTTAGCCAAAGTAGTTGTGAACTATGAGCACGGTGTAACATCTCTGATGTTACGGTAACTAAAACTTGACATGTCATCATAATCATTGCAAAGCATTCATGTTAGATCAACCTTAATATGTATTAACTAAAATAAATTTACATTCTAAGTTGCTTGTGTTCCTAAGATGATGTTTGTGATCACTGATGACCAACTGATTTAAATCGAGCTCCAATTTTGTTTCAAAACCTCGCTTTCTCGAAAACCCTAATTTCTTCCCTTTTATCTAGTTCAAAATCTACAAAGAATTTGGGGTTGGTTCAAAAAGCACTTTGGTAGAGCTTGATGAGACCAACAAAGGTTATGTACAAAGTTTTTCAAGTTTCAATGGAGAATTTCAAACGATTTTGAAAATACAGTTTTCCAGCAGTTGTCCCCTTTGATTTTAAATTCATATTTCAAAAATTATGCATAATTTGGGAAAACTCTTTATATGGAAAATATTTGGTTTGAAAAGTTGAGCATTCCATAGATTTGAAGATTTTCAAGTTATTCAGAAAAATCAAAAGTAATTTCATATATTTGTTTCTAGGGTTTTTATCCTCTTTTCAAATTTGATTCAAATTTCAAATTTCTACTCAGAATCTGAAAAATCATCCTTTTGAGAAAGTTGTAGATCTTGAAAAATTAGGCCAATGTTGTTTTTGGAAATTTTTGAGTTCAGTTCAACTTTTGAGAGTAGTTTGCAAAATTTAGGAAAACCCCCTGCTGACGTCACCATCACTTTATCCTCTCTGTTCCTCGTCGTCGCCAAATCGTCGTTGCCCATCCCGGCTTGCCGGCCGTCACCAGCTCGTGCCCGGACTGGAAGCATCCTCGCGCATGTCGCCCTGCCATTCCACCGCCAGCCTCGCCTTATCCCTCCCCAGAGTGGAGAACCGGTGGCCAACCCCGTCTCCGCCTCCTCTGTGTCGCCCGTGCACCCGCCGTCGTCGTGCCTCGCTCTCGCGCCACCGCTGCCGCCATTAGCTGGCTCGCCAGCCCCGCCTCAACCGCCTGCATCTGTAGGACCACTCGCATTGGCCTAGTTCGACTGGAGCCACGAGAAATCGCCGGTCAAACATCGCTGCCGTCGTGGTCAGCACGGGAGAGAAAAGAAATTATTTTTTCTTTTCTGAAAATTTATTTGAAATGCAATTTTTTGGTAATTTATAATTAATTATTGGTAGCTCCAAAAATTATGAAAATTTTTGTGTGTGTTCCCTGTCATGAGCTTGATGTAGGAAAAATATAATATGCCAATTTTGAGTGGCTTTGCTATGTTTTAAAATTAGCCCTTTTAATTAAAAAATGAGTCTTCCATGATTTTTAATAATTATTTATTTATCCAAAAATCCTAAAAATTGTTTTGCATTTGTTTATGTGATAATCTAGCCAAGATAAAATTTTGAGCTTAATTTGACAACTTTTATTTTAATACCTTATTTTTCCTAATTAATTAATTAGTTAATCCCTAGTTAACCCTAATCATTATAGGTTGTTTGATTTTGGAATTGATTGATGACCCTAGGTCATTAACCCTAATGACCTTTGACATTTTAATTAATTGATTGTGCTTGTTCATAATCCTGTTATGCATCTTTCAAGCATCATGTTTATTATTTAATCATGTAAAACATATCATTATTGTGTAGACCCGTAATCGAGGAGGGTTTAGTTGAACAATTCCCGGAGGAAGGACATCAGCTAGAGGAGTTGGGCTTTGAAATCCTTAGTGGTGATCCTGCTTTGTCTACTCCGTCATCGAAGGCAAGCCCCGGATACATTTAAAACCCTACCTTGTTTTATAAAGCTTTTATCACCTTAAGTTTTTGATATGTTGCATTAGGTGCTAGGAGTTGGGTGATAACCTAATTGATGCATTACCTGCCTTGATACTTGTATATCATCCTTGATACCTGTTTTTATTTCAAAATGGCATAGTATGCTTAGCCTTGCTTTAATTGGTAGGCTTTTCAAATAAAATATTTCAAAATGGATGAGGTGGATATCACATGATGATTTTTGATATAGAATCTGAGTACGGATGGTTGGGTTGCATCGAAAGACGTTCCGGTGTTGTCCTCCGTACGTATCGAGTTGGAGAATGAAAGCTAAGATTGGTCGGGTAACTTGCATCAAGGAATTTGGTTGATGTAGCGTTTCCGACTTGTCGATTAAGGACCGTTCGTTGTTGGCCATTAGATCATGAACTTAGTACAAATCACATACCCTTCGGGAAAGCTCTTGCCTAGGAGATTCCATTACTAGGACGGCAAACCCACCCCTTTGGGAGTAGAGAGATGGCGGGAGTACAAGATGCCCTCGTGGGCCGAGTAATTGGATATACTTGTGGGTTAGAGTCCCACGTATGTCATAGTTCGCGTCATGCTCGAGTCCCGGATTGGAGGTGTACATATACTCTCGGGTGGCGTGGAAGCTGCGGCTAGTTTTGTGACATCCGAAGCTAAGAATTGATATACTTATGGGTTAGAGTCCCACGTGTATCGTGTGCTTAGGAAGCCCCAGCTGGGTAGAAAAGCGATTCGAATTGTCGTATGCTCCACGAGTAAGGAGACATGATCCTCGCACCCGCATCGTAGTAAAAATAGTGGCTACTTGATGGTAGAAGTAAAAGAGAGTTGTATGAATTATCTTGATCTGTGATTTACTTAGAAGTAAGTTAGCATAATTAAACCCCACAGGTTTAACTTGAGAATAAAACTTGAGGTTAAGGACTCACTCTTAGTGGCTTTTCAGCAAAAGAATTTGATTCTTGCTTGGACCTTACCTTGATTCCTATCGGCCTGCATTCGAGTTTTCACCATCTTTTTTCGTCGGGTCAGTCTTGTTGAGTACTTTTGTACTCAGGGTTTGTTGAACCCTTGTTACAAGTGAGTCTCATGCTCAGGTGTGTTTTGCACCTTGCTGCATGACGGTCGTTGCGGAGAGTGACGACGAGTAGTGTGTTTGGCTTACGGACAAAGCACTACGTTTGAGGTCTTTGTATAAATTTATCCTAATGCTATCTACTACACTATGGTGTGTAATAATTAAGCTTAAAGTTTGTAAGGTTTGAAACTTATAGTTTGTAAACTTATGTTATTGTAAGACTTTCGCCCTTTTACTCTAATGTATATTGTTTTATTGTAAACCTCCCCTGGCTTTTAAAACTATTTATATTGTATTTAATGGATATGGTTTCTACTTAGTCCATGAATTGAAACCTTATTACCGAATTGGAAAATGGATTTACTGAATTGCGTATAAAACTTTTTGAGAAGCATACCCTAACCTAAAATCCTAGATTCGCCACTGGGAGTTGGGGGTGGTGGAGCAGGAGGAGGAGGAGGTGGCGGAGGAGATGGAGGTGGGCGTGGTGCAGCCGGAGGAGAGCGCAATGACCCGCTCATCGTCGGAGGACGAGGACGACGAGGCCAGCACGACCCAGTCGTCGATGGAGTCCTGATCCGAGTCCATGGCGTGCGGTCGGGCGGGAGGCGCTGGCGGTTAGGGTTCTCGTAGCGGGGGTGGAAGGGGGAGGAGGATGAGAGGATTTGATCGGCCAATGCGCGGAGAATTTGACGGCGGAAGGCGGCGAGGGGAGGTTTAAGTAGGGGGAGGAGGGCGGCGGAAGATCCGGGGTGGGGGTGGAGGCGTGGGGGACGCGGATTGGCGGCGCGCATGGGGCCCAGCGGCGAGGTTGGTTGGTTACCTTGCGAGAGGGGAGGAGGGTGGGGCCCACTTGACCTCCGGAACAGCAACAGTCCCAGCGGCGGCCGCGGCGGCGGGGGAAGGGAACCGAACGGCCGAAGAATGTTTCCATGTGTGCGTGGGGCTGTGACGTCACCGTGGCCCGCAAGTCAGCGGGGTTGCCCGTAAGCCAATCAGGACTGCTAGGATAGGCAACGGATCTGACAACAGGTTTTGCTCAACAGCTGATCTGTATACTGACAGAATCTCAGTAATACCATTGGCAATTGCCCTCCTGTACACACTCCCTTTTCTCACTTTTCCCTTCTGAGTTTTATCAGAATGAGGTGACGAAACATCTACAGAAGAGTGAATCCAGCTCAGGTCACGAGACTCGGTTGCAAAGCGGTTCAGTTCTCTGTAGTAAAATCCCAGAGATAGGAGCCTCAGAGCCTCTCAATAGCAGTCCTGCAGAATAAAAGCCATTTAGCACAGCATTTTATGTTGGACTCCGATTAGGTACATTATGTTATATATTCTATTGCAATGCGAAAGGCACTAGCATATTCACTAAGACATCTGATCAGAGTGAACTTCAGAGACCGCAAATGTGAATTCTAGTGTATATAAGTACAATCTTGTCAGCGTATCCAGTGGTTTGGTTTCTGTCGATTTTATCATTACCGTGAAATGTGTGCCCTTCTAATGAGATGATGGCAAAATTCAGATGGTATAAGTCCAGACTGATCGACTCAACCATACTATGGTCCAAAATTTAAAAAGGATGGCTATGGTGATAATTTCATAAGCAATTAAACATTTCAAATGACGAAATTGTGCCTAGGCATGCACAAGAACCACCGATACAGGTAAAATTCTGCATAAATTTCTCCAGAACTCGGTGGCACCCGACCACACCTAACTCCGTATCCCCCACGAAAGCACAAAGATCTCCCATCCCCACGCATATCACGGACGCCGCAGCACGGCCACAGATTCGCGTCCGCGTGCGAGTGCAGGCACGTTCGCCCTTACCTCTCTGACGGCTGGAGGAAGGTGAGGTCCGGCGCGAGGCGGAAGGCGGGGCCCACCACGCCGTCTCCGCCTCCATCTCCGTCCCTGCCGGCTTCCTGGGGCGCGGCGCGGAGGCGCGGCGGGGAGGCTTCCAGGACGAAGTCGCCGGTGAAGCCGAGCAGCGCGAGGAGGAGCTCGTGCAGCATCGCGGCGGCTCGGTCCCCCCCTACGGCGGAGGTTTCACTAGGGTTTCCGGCGGCCCCGCTCCACGAGATCGCGAGGAGAGAGTGATGGGGGATAGTGGGAGAAAGAGAACCAGCCAACCAAAAAAAAGGCAATTCTAAATTTGGAGTAGATTATTTCAAAAGAAAATAACCAAATCTATAAAAAATAATATCGGCACTTATATGTCAGTATTTTTTTATAGATTTGGTTAAATTTAAATTTTTTGACTCCTCAAAAAAAACAAGAATAGCTTCTTTTTAGGAAGAAGAAAAAGAATACTATGTACCAACATACTCCCTCCGTCTCACAAATAAATGCACATTTTAACTTTTACACTTTATGTTTGACCGTTCGTCTTATTTAAAAAGTTTTAATAAATATTATTTATTTTATTATTGACTTATTTTATCATTAGAGATACTTTCATAATGATTTATTTATTTTATTATTTGTATAAAAAATTTAAATAAGATGGGCAGTCAACAAGAAGTATAAATAAAAGTCAAAATATGCGTTTATTTATGACACGAAGGAATAGATATTTTGCGTACACCAACTCCCACGAGCTCTTGTAACAGGAGGGTACACTTTCAGTTTGTTGGGCCGCATGACGGATTGGGGGGTTGCAGCCCCTCCCCTCCTGACGGCATGCGCCTAGGGGCGGCGGCGTGCTGCCCGCGGCAGCCACGGCGGTTGGTCCCCGGTCCTGGCCCGCTGTCAGCCCAAATTCCTCAACTTTCTCTTGGGCCTTCGTTATACTTGTTACAGGAATACTGAATGCATGGCTGGATAAGCCAGGGCAAGGTTGCTCATTAAATTTTGACCTAGTAGAATACTAAATGCAACTATTTTGCTAACTTGTCGTAGCCTTTTTCCCACACTATCCCTACGATTTTTATGAGTGGATGAGTGGGGCGTGCGTGAGAGTTCTTGCACGCAGAGTTGGATAGTGAGCGTTGGAGATTCCTCAGCCTCGCTTGCTGTTGCTGTTCTTGTACTTCCGATCCCTCAATCCTCTAGTCTATACTATACCAATACTATACCAATACCTCAGCATGGATCAAAATCTTCTAGAAGATTCTACCTTTTATTATTATTGATAGACACGGCAGCTCAGGAGTGGCATGCAGCAGCCCCCACTCGAAGGAACTTGTACTTACATTTCAGTCTGTCGTCAACCAGATCACCACGCTAAATGGTTGTATTGAAGTTGTTCCTCACCCACAAAAAGTTCAGAGTTCTATAGCATAGTTCATTATATGATTTTTTATTAAAAGATACTCTTTCAGGAATCCAAATCCATGCTAACATCCAAACAGTTTTGTAAAGTGATTATTCTTCACCTCAAACGTTTCTCAAACGTTTCTTGAGGGAGGACTTGATTCGAAACAATTCAACGAGAATGTGGATATGTACCAAACGCACCTTAAATTATAGACAACTTTAAGATCATACTTAGTTCCATGATTTATTTGTATTCTTGTTTGTTGTCTTATTAAACCCAATTGTATGAAAAGAAGTAACTAAGTGACCCTCCCCCTCTCTCTCTTTCGCAACTATTAGCACTTCTTATTTTATTTTTTTTAACGTCTCTCATCTGGGTACAGTTGTAGAATGTATTCATACACACGCACACCCACTCAACACAAGCACACACACTATTCACACCACCCGTGTACAAACAAACCTACAACTACACTCCACTCAACACAAGCACACATACTACTCACACCACCTATGTACAAACAAACCTACAGCGTCCTTCTTGAGATTACCAAAATCCATTGATTCCATAGGCGACGGGTACTTCACGAACCCATTATGGCTCCACGCGTGAGAGGCTGAAATTATTTTGGGAAGCACCTTTCCCGGTGGGAAATCATGTGTCGAGCGAGCTCGAACCCATCATTGGTGGCCTCCTCACCGGAAGCGTTCACCACCCGAGCGTATTCCCTAGCACTTCTTATATTAACATCATTGACCCATTTGCTTTGGCATTATTTTTCTAAAAATTATCTTGGTTGTCTTTTTTTTTTTCGCGACCGGGGAAAATATAGCCCTTTTTCATTAAGAGGAGTGAATTACAAGTCAGCTATGAGAGAACCCTCATAGCGCAGATTACATACCACTAAGATAGTAGAGAGTAACCTAGAATAACGTAAAAATAAAAAAGATACATCAGAAGGAGCAACTGCCCCCAACCCAGACCTACAACTAGAGCTACAATTGTGCGTGCAAAAGAATCCAACGCAATGATTTTCTATGCTAAATACCAAACCACAGTGGCAAAGTATCCACCCAGGGAGTGATCATCCAGAGCAATGACGGCAAAGCATCCGCCAACGAACCAAACAAGCACGGCGGTAAAGCATCTGCCAACGAACCAAGCGACCACGGCGACAAAGTGTCTGCCAACGAACCAAACAACCACAAAAGCAAAGCATCCGCCAACAAGCCAAGCAACCACGGCGGCAAAGCATCCACAAAGAAAGCAAGTGATAGCGGCAAAGCATCCGGAAGCAATGACGTCGGCGAGGTCATTTGCAGCAGGACAACCATTGCTTTACCACGTCCAGCCCGAGGACTAAAGGACCGGAATCGGCGACTGGGGGTGAATGGGAGTCTCAAATTTCTTTCGAAATTATTTGTGCCGTTGTCCCAACTTCGCCACCAAAAGAACAAATAAAACACCATGATATCCACGACCCAAAAGAGTGGGTGATGTTCCCTAGAAACACAGTGGGACTCCACAAAGGAAACGCAAAAATCGGATTGCAAATCGGAGCACGAACGCGAGAGCTATGATCAAAACTGCTAGCTGGAAATTCACAAGCCTTCAACTGAAGAATTCAGAGTGATCGAAATCACTCTCCAGACCGAGAAATTTTGATATCTTAACCTGTTATTCGCGTGCCACTTTATTTGACCCGGAATTCGTATGCCTTTAGAAATATGACTTGGATCATGCGAATTGTTTTGAAATTTAGTCTTTTGATGGATTTTGCAATTTCAGTAATTCCAGCCATATATTCTCACTGTTTGAGACATGCGAAAAGACCAGGCTGCCCCTCCCTCGTTCTAGTACATATCGCGACCTCCTCCCCGTCTCGCGCGAAGTCGCGACTCCGCCGCGACCCTCAACCGCCTCGCCCACCCGCCGCAGCTCATCCCTCGACGCCGGCGCAAGAGCTGTTGGCGGGACGACGAGGAGGATCGGGCGGCGGCCCCTCCCCGTCCGGACCGACACCGGCGCCGCGCCGTCTCATCTCCGCTCGTTGCGTTGTGGCCGGCCCTCGATCCCCTTCCGCGCGCGCGTCCGCCTCCGTCGTGGCCGCGCGTCCCGTCGCTGGGAAGGCGCCCGTGTCGTCACCACCACGCTCGGCGTCCATGGCAGCGTGCACCCTCGCCGGGGAGGTGCCCGCGCCGTCGCCGTCGCACTCGCCGCGCGTGCCCTTGCCGGGTAGGCCGCTGCGCTCGCCGTCGTCCGTGGCTGCGCGCCCGACCTGCTCTCCACACCAGCCGGAGGAGGAGCAGCGGGAGGAGGGCGCGGGCTCTGGCCACGGCCGGCAGCCGGACCTGGCCGGCGACGGGCGCCGGAGGCAGGACGCGGCGCGCGGCGTGGGAGCGGACTGCGAGTCGTAACTTGTGACTCTGCGAGTCGTACGGGAAGAGTAATAACAAAGGAGGGGGCAAAGATGTGTTTTTTCAGTCCGAAACAGTACCAAATTTTTTTTTTGAATTACATAAATAGAGAAAATCTTCAAAAGACTAGATTTCAAAACAATTCGTATGATATGGGTCATATTTTTAAAGGCATACGAATTCCGGGTCAAATAGTAAGTGGCGTCCGAATAACGGGTTAGATATCAAAATTTCTCATCGAGACCTGGTAGACCACTCTTGTAAATCAGATCGAACCCAACGGATTAAACTGCTATTGGACAGAACCTGCAAAAAAAACACTAGCACTTCCAGTGCTATGCTGAAAGAAAATGAACACTGGTAGGCCTTGCTATGCTGAAAGAAAATGAACACCGGAAGGCCTTGCTGAACAGCGTGGATACAAGCAGCGAGTTCTGAACCTGCAGAAAAGAGGCACGATACAGCAGGGGATAGCACCTCCCAAAATCTACACCTTCACGCTGATCACAGGAAGCTTCTGCCAATCTCTATCTCTATAAACGAATCCTGCAAGAAAAGCGGGCACCCGATAATGCCACGTCGCCCGCTAACCCGTGAGCGTCGGATCGGGCAAGTAAACCATCAGGACCGTCCGATTGCGAATCTGTCGGGTCCGTCACCCACTTTATCGTCAACCTGACCCATTGTGTTCCTTAACGGGCCGCTACTTTGCTCGTTCCCCTTGCCGTCGTCCCCTGTGCCGGGCTTGAGCGCGTGCGCACCCGCCCTCAGGGCTCAGGCGATGCGGCGCGACGGCAAGACCCACGGCGCCGTGATCCCTGGTGACGGTCGGCCCTCTTCTCCCGCGCCAGAGGGTCCCGAAAACTGCACGGGGACGGCGGCTGCGGCCCCCGGCCGGCCGGTGCCCCGACATGGCGCGGCTATCGCGGGACGTCGGGATGCCATCTCCAGTTCCCCACCTGCCTCTCTGCCACGATGCGGCCATTGCGACCAGGCAGCCACCATTGCTGGCCGCGACGCTCGAAGGTGGCGCTGCAAGCCGGCGGCGCTACTAGCCCGTTCGGTGCTCTGTTTGTAAGACTGAGGAAGAGTGGGGGAAAATGATTAGAAACTCTTTCTCGGGTCCAGATGCAAAATTCGAATCTCATGTCAATAGTGTTGTATAGTACATAGAGGCTGTGGATTAATTATTTAGAGGACCAGGGTGCCCGGTGCAAAAGTAGTTCTGTTTTCTTTTTTTTCTTTTATGCTTATAATCAGCTCAACTTTGAAAAATCGTGAGTAATTCCTAGAAAATTGTAAAAAGAAAAATTCAGTTTCGTTAGACTCCGTATGACTATATCTATGCAATAGATACTTAATCTGAGATGTTTCAAACACAATGCTAGCTCTTTTTTGCTATAATATATGATATTATCACATTTAAGAAATCTTTCTCATACTAAATAGATTGGTTTTTGCACCTTTGCAAAAGAACATAAGTTAAACTACCTTGTCAAACCTTTCACAATATAAAATGAAAACAAAATTTCGAACAAAACTTAAATTTCATTTGTTACAAGATGTTGTTTTGATTTAACTTCACCTTCAGACCTATATACCGACAAGTTCTCAAATAAAGAAAAATCTTCCATGCATTAGTTGCCCAACACGAAAACCGTGTAACAACTCACAAAGGTTATAACTCTTGCTACAATTCCACACAAACAACCTTTCATGTATTACTGTCTAACACAGCGCATCAAGTGCTACGCCTTGTCACCACTAGAGTACAAGTCCTTTCACTACATGAAGTAATACTCCTACTATCTTTCATTGTAATAGTAAGATGTGAATACTATCTTTCATTGTAATAGTAAGATGTGAATGTGAATGTATGTTTCGTCATCGTTATTCTCTCCACAATACAATGGACACGTGGAGGCCAGCCACTACGTGTTCTTTTTGCGGCTCTTGTTTTCTGTTGCTGTGTGAATCCAGAATTACATTAATTAATTACTGCATTATTTTCTAAACCCAAAATAGTATACTTGCAAAGTATTTTAGGTTGTCTCAATCTTATATAATTAAAATATTTAATGCTCATACTCAAACAAACAAAAAAGTTTGATTAGTCTTCATATACAATCACGCATCACATGATGGCCAATTATAGGCAAACGCGATAATACTATTTTTATTTCCTCATAAAAAATGTTTGTTGTATTTATGTATTTGCCAAGAAAATTAGGAATTAAACATGCTTTAGCAAAAGCAAAGGGGGACGCATGTACCATGCAAACTGGAATGGCGACCAAAATGGAAATGAACACGATTTTAAAAATAATGAAAATCTCAAATAAATACTTATCCCACTATCGATAAATCAGATCGGACGGAAGAAAGAGTCCAACCATGCTACAAGCAGCCCATACACTGGCCATAAGTGGCAACGCCGCGAGTATTTCTAGTCAATACCACGTGAGCAACACTCAAATAAATTAAATTCTTCCTATAGCTTGATAGGGACACTCAAGATGGAAAAACCATTCACATTCAAGCTTAGCACATGGTGTCGATCAGAAACTGCCTGAAGAAAATCGTTCTGTAAGAAATAATTCAATCACCGATGCTGCCCTTGAACTCGATAGTGGTGACCTGATCTTTCAGGTGGCTTTTACTGTAGCCTGATGCACCACGCTCGGTCACAGACAGAGAGCAAAACCACACAACACCAGTTTTATAGAATAAGACGAATGCAGCTGCAGATTTAGACTGAATACCGGCACCCCAAGAGAACACCAGATCAGATAAGAACAACGCCTGCGAACTGGACAAGACAAACGGGATTCCCAGATCCAAAAATTCTGGGAACTCACTGGAAACAAAAGCTCATGCTCTCAAACTTGGCACATCGATTCACGACGATGACAGAAGGCTACTCCTAGAAGATCATCACTTAATTCAAACTGAAACTTCGTGAATCAAAGATATTCAAGCACCAACAAAAGAAAAATGACAGGAACCAGAGCACATCACAGCGAGGAACGAAAATCATAGAACAAGATGGCTAAGCCCAGAGGGCATGAGGAGGGATTGGGCCTCCTTTTCCCATTCAAAAACCCCAGAAATACATGCTCAAATCTTCAGGTTTTTTATCCCTTTCTCTCTCTCTCACGAACCTACGGGAGGGAGGAGAAAGCTACTGGAAAAGGGAAAAACGGGAATAGAAGGGATAAGGGGAATTGGGCAGCCTCATCCTTATTTAACAGACTATTTCACATCCCAATTTTGTCCCTAGGTATTTTTAGAGTGATCCACCTAGCCAAGGACACTATGGTCCAGCTTGAAGTTTCTTGATCCGACGGCCACCGTGCCTTCTCACCGGTAGCTTCACTTCGACGCGAACTCCCCGATGCCGCCACGTGTCGTCCGTCCGCATCGGGACCTCCGTCCGGGTTTTGAGGCGCAAACCCGCGAAACCCGTCGCCGATAGTTTTGAGGCAAAACCATTAAACCGCCGCCGATGGTTTTGAGGTGAAACCACCAAACTGTCCGCGAGTAGCGTAGCCCGTACGCGTCCCCGCCGTGTACACTTGCACTTGTCGATATCCCAAGTGTCGGCCGCCGCGTTAGCCGCCCGGCCCGAGGTCCCTCGATCCAAGCCTCACGTCCGCCCTTCACCGCACCGGTCCGTCAGCACGGCACGCCCTGCTTGATCTTCACCAACCGTCGACCACCGCCTCCGAGCTCGACACCTGAACAACACAAACCAAGAGACACCATTGTTTGACATGAAACTGCGTGCCACGGTTAGAGAAACACACCACATACAACACTTGTGTTGGTACGTTGACAATCACTCAGCACAAAAACTGCTACACCATGGCTATGGAAAATGTGGAAAATGCCATGTGTTCGTAAGGACCCTCCAAGAAGGGGCAGCAAGGGGTCGCCATCGACGGATCTGCGCACAGGCACGCCAGCTGCCACCGGGGAAGAACCACCGCACCGGATTCGGCCGGGAGACCGGATCCGGATGCCAACCACCGCTAGCTAGCCGGACGACAAGGTTAGGGTTGGGGGGGGCGAGGGGGCGGGGAGCTTGGAGGAGGAAGGAGGGACGCGACGGTTGCTACATTTATGGGACCGCCGCGCCGGGAGCGGCGACGGCGGCGGAGAGGAGACCGGGGAGGGAGCGGCGGCGCTAGGGAGGGCGCCCGCCCGAGCCGCCCCGGGAGAGAGCGGCGCGGGGGGGGGGACAAGGGCTGTCCCCGCTCCTTATTCTCTTGGTTGTCACCGGGTTGATGAAATGGTACCACGAGAAAGCACATGGTAAGTTATAAAGGCTACCCAAGTATGTCGTTGGGCTGCGTATTAAAGCGCATACGGACGTCAGTGCTTACACGAAGAAATTGGCAAGCTATAAATCGACATCTAGTGGTAGTAGCTATAACATGGAATGAACAAAGAGGCAAGTTAACCGGTGTTGCCCTTCTCCATATCTCCATGTGTGGCTTCTTTTGAACAATAGCTCTTACAAAAGTTGATGCAAATCACACGCATCGTTTAGGTCGAATATATTTTTTGCATATGGAATCACTCCTTCCGAGGCATCTAGGCATGTGAAGAATCAGGAAACAAGACAAGAAGCAAAACGGAGGTTAGGCCTTGTAATGTTATTCATGCCCACACCATGGTCTGGTAGTTCTAGAAACTCGTCGATCCGAAGAGCGGCGACGAAGCTTGTAGAGGCGAACATCAAAATTTGATCGTAGGGGAATACACTACACCACAACACTAAGATTAGGGATGGATGATCTAACGGTAAAGGCGGATACAGCGACAGACAATCTGGTGCTAAATACTTATAGCGATAGACTTCAACTGCCGGATTAAGTCCTACCGGTAAAACTCTTTAGTGTCAGACAGTATTTTTAGCGACAGACCGTCTATTGCCCTGGAGATTTATAGCGACAGATAGCCTGTTGTTACGTTTTAGCGTCAGCTAGCATGCCAGTATTCTATAGCGACAGACAATTTGACATTATAGATACTTTTAGCGACTGATGGTTCACCGATATCATTTAAATGCATTTAAAAAAATAAAAGGCGATTTGGTTGCAATTTAATGCAAAAGAAACATCATTGTATACATTTCTCATACAAATAGATTCATTCGTGAAGTCCAAACACTCAATACTAACAGATAGCATATTTTCAGCAAAATTTTACATATAACCACATCATCTTATCTATTTTCTCTACAGAGAAATGATCATCCTACAAAACTATCTTTAGTCAACCTAGTTGTGGAAGCATGTGCCTTGTGATACTTCTCAAAGTAGTGATGGCATCTCCCACGTAGTGGCCCCTGGAACATTGGACAATTTAGACTAACAAATTATTTTACTCAAAACCAAAATAAACAGTTCTAATACATGTTGAAAATACAGGTTACATATTGAAATTAAACACATAGAGAGCTGATAGCTACAGAAGACCGTGAGACCAAAATTGACATGCAGTCAGCAACATGCTAACCCAGCTCCATGATCTGGTACAGTTACTACTTGGATCTAAGATAATTTGTATAGATTGGTACCTAAGGAAAAACTTGAAGGCTTCATATTTGGGGCTTGGTTTTCAGTATCTTCAAAGCTTACTCCTATGCCAAGCAAGTCAAATTGCATAGTAAATAGATGCTCCAAAGAAACCTAACTAATCAATTAGTACTTGTTCTGAGCAGAGTTATATGAAATATATATACCATTCAAGGTGAACGTTTGTGGAATCAAAGAAATCATTCTATGTTTCACTAGTATTGATAAATGATAAGCTAAAAACTGCTAAAAACGTAACAATTTGTACATACCCCAAATGGGTCCCATCCAACTCCAATGTCAATATTTGACACATCTCATCATACTGTACCCTGGTGCTTTTCTGCACAAAGTACCTAAACAACACAAAGAAGACTTAGTTAGCTACCAAAAAGGGGGATGGGTACTGCACATATACACACAGAGAAGTGCAACAGACCTGCTCCCTGCTGTGTCTACAATCAGATTGGTCCTGGTTTGGTCAGGCAAAACTTCAGTTCACAAATTCCAACACCTTTCAAAAAAAGAAAACCCAACCCGGTCAAATGCCCAAGTCTGAGTTCCACACCAAATATGCAATAATGTAGAACTTATAACATTATTTTTATGTGAAATATGGAAAAATGAAAGTTGTTACTGTATTAAATAATGAGAGATATGTAAAAAGTGCATAAACAGTGTACTTGATCATGTATTTAAAAAATATCAAGCTGAGGTCAGTCATAAACCAAAAGCTTGAATCAACTACCACAAATTGAGTACATATTGAACAACCACATGTATTATATATCTATCTGCATACAGTACTCACTACAGTGGAGAGAAGATTCAGAGTTCAAGTGTAGATTAAAAGCCATGTCATGGCAACATTTTAGGCACCAAAGCCTGACTATCATTTAAAAAGATTTACTAATCTATTGCTTGTATTTTCTATCAATCAACCTCTCTTCATCCCTACTAATATTTGTAACATATGAACTTCCTGAATTCAGTTATTCCATTACAAGTTAATTCAGTGGTAAAATATTTGGACTATTTCCTATTTAAACTGTAGAGACAGATCCAAGAAAGATTAGCAAAAAACTCTATATAAAGTATAAGTCTCGCACTTACCAAAGAAGGGTGTGTATCTTGCTTCCAAAGTTACTAGCTGGAGCATCAGACAAGTTATCCCTGGTAGGCCATGTAACATAATCAGAAGCAAATTTTTTTTGTTCACAAGCAGGTTTAGAAAACATGGGAGTTGGAAATAAAAGCGAAGTGACACAAAGACATCCTTGCTTGACCTGCATTGAGCACAGAAAAAAAAAACCCAGTCCTTGATCACCTCAGCAAATTACTATCCATTGCAGTCTTTAGCACTAACAAACCTGCTATTTATAGTCTGGTAAGGCCAAAACATGGCCACTTGTTCCTTGACTGAGCAATGCCAAGTATCACACAGTTCATGCATAGAATTCATGTTTGTTCATAGCTTGAAGAAGACATCTTTACTCATTCTAAGGAGATTAATAGTGTCTGAATGCTGGCCGCAATATAATGTGTTTAGGTATGCCAACAATCATAGTTCATGGAATTAAATCTATAGGATATCAATGGTCCATCATATCTTCTAAAAAATGTTTGGCAAGTACAGATTGCAAACTCAGGTTACATACTGAAATTAAACACAAAGAGGACTGATAGCTGCAGTAGCTACTACAAATATGTGCAAACAGACTGCATATGCAAAAGAGCATACAGCTACCAACAAAGGAGTTAATTCAATGCAAGAACCAGACAAGCAACATGAGTTCAAAATAAACAGCTAGTATTAATTAAGTGATTATGGAATGATGGACGATATGTAACAATGATCTATCTACGCTCATGTGAGTAGGCAAGTCACAAACTGACGTTGCTATAGACTTGCTTTTGCTGGCAAGGTTATTGTCCTGCTTGTTTGGAAACCTTTCCCAAATACATGCCATTCAGCACTTTACTGCCATCATCTACTACTACAAGAACAATTAAGCATTACAACTGAATATTTGCAAAGTTAATACTTCAAGAGCCAACAGTACAAGAACATTTCAAATGAAACGACAATACAAAGTGCATTGCATTCTTTAGCACTAACACACCTGCTATTATAGTGCATGCATAGAACGTAAATTTGTGCATAGCTTGAAGAAAACATATTTACTCATTCTAAGTATTAATAGTGTCTGAATCCTGGCAGCAATATAATTGGTTTAGGTATGCCTGCAATCATAGTTCATGGAATTAAAACTACAGGATATCAGTGCTCCATCATATTTCCTAAAAAATGTTTGGCTAGTACAGACTGAATATCTTGTACTTATTTCTTCTAACACAAACTGTCAGATTGAGTTGTGCCTGGTGCTACTTCAAGGATTTCCCATTGGAAGAACCATTCCCCACTCTAAACTGTATTACATTACCCATAAACTAGTTCACGAAAGTAAATCTGTGCACAAAATCACAACAAAAGTAGAAGGAAAATGAAATTGGAAGTATGGGGAACAGATCTGTGCCTCACTTCACAAAAAAAAAAAAGGGAAAATGCAATAGAAAGTGCCACTTACGAAGTGCAACAACGGATGACAGCAGGTAGAGATTCTAGGTGAATGATAGCCCCCAAATCTTTGATGGAGACGATGGAGTGCACCAATCTACTGGATCTGTTTTTGCAGAGAGAAGGGGTTAGAAAGATTAGAGAGATTAGAGGGGAAGAACAGAAGGGGAACATGGAAGGATCACAAATACCTGCGTTTGAGGGTGGAGAACCGGAGCTGGAGGGGGTGGTCTGCAGATGTATTTCGCCTTTTCTTCGTCGCGCGCCGCCATTGCCTCGCGGCTCTAGCCGCGCCGCCTCCTTTCGCCTGTGCGCCAGATCCATCATCACCGCCGGGCCGCCCCTGGATCTGACTGTCGCCGCCGCCCGCTGGGGATTTGAGGTCCTCGCTAGGCTCGCTGTCTCGTGGAGGCACCGCCACGCTGAAATGCCAGAGGGCATAGGCGGGCAGGCAGGAGGACGGACGCCGGAGGCACGGTCCGAGCGGCGGCGCTGATTCGGTATTTAGGGTAGAAAAACACAGTGGTTCTCGTTCATGGGCCGGGCTAAAATTCATGTCCTAGCTGGGCTCTTGTGGGACCATTTTTTACTGCATGATGATGTAAGTATCATTAGCGTCAGATAAGCAGACCGTGATTCGGCAAAATATGTGGTGGAACCCCGACCTTCATGTAAACTCGTGTAAACCACAGTAAAAAAAGTCGTCTAAATTCACCCAAAAAAATCACACACATAGATGATATGATGATACACAACCTTGTAAAATATTTTGCCCAAACTCAACCGTTTGTGAGATATAAAAATAATAAATTTCTAACAAATCACGTGGGTCCCATTCTGGTTTGAAATTTGTTATTTTTATATCTCACAAACTAAAATCAGTTTGGACAAGATATTTTACAAGATTGTTTATCATCATATCATCTATGTGTATGATTTTTGGTGAATTTAGACAACTTTTTACCGTGGTTTTGCGAGTTTACATGAAGGTTGTGGTTTCCACCACATATTTTGCCTCGTGATTCTGAATACCTATAGCGACAGACAGTTGATCTCTAAAGGAAGATTTAGCGTCAGACAGTCTGCCTGTTATCTTTACCATCAGATCATCCATCCATAAATGAGTTTTAGGGACACATATCTGACGCTAATGTGGTGTTGTGGTGTAGTGATACTCAATGCACGAGTAACGATGGTCGAGGAAGGTTGATATTAAATTTTAACCTATAATATAGAATACTAAATGCAAGTATTTTGCAAGTCCATCTTAGCTTTTTTTTTTTTTTTTTTTTTTTGCCCAAACTATCAATATGATGTATGTGATATTATTAAATTGTAAGTGTCCCAACCTTCTCATGTATGGTTCTGGCATGAGATGGCAATGTACTCAGGCCCTTTTATTTCCTCTATAATACAATGATACATGGCTCTCGTGCGTATTCAAGAAAAAAAAAGGAAAAAGATATTATTAAATGATACTCATGATACAAGCGTGCTGTAAGAAGGTTGACATTGTTAAATCTGAATTGTCAAACTGATCTATTTATTTTAACCTATTGTACTTTTTCTTTGTGTTACATGATACACGCAGATGGCTTGGTGGATGCAATGCATGATCTGATAGAAGTGAAGTGATGCAGTGCTCCAGTGAAGTCGTAGCTTTGTTCAGTTCCAAACTTGCCAATAAGTCTCATGTCCCAATTTTATTTTATTATTAATTACCTAATGCTGGATGAGATGATCATGTGAAAGCCATTTAGCTTTGTTGGAAGATGGTACCTGAATTGTTGAACAAGACTTCCGTATGAAGTATAATTATGAGAGTTCACCATTTTCAATTTGATGTAAGCTAGGATACAGAATAATCCGTATGAGATGTCTGCATTCGTATGGTGGAGAGACTTATGGCTCACATTTTCATTTTTCATGATTTTGTGGTTCTGATAGTAATACAAAGTGACTATCATATTATTTACCTCCTTTTGTTTTTTCTTGATTTTTTCCTGATTTTTGAGACATTTTCTGAATTATTATCTGCAATGGACTTAGTCCAAGCTAGCTGGAAGCGATCAGTGGTTCTCTTCCCTAGAAAAGTCTGCCAAACAACGGCAGGGCAGCTTCCCCGTACGTGGATATCTTCCCAGCGGTGAGGAGGGGAACGGCTTATCCAAGAAATTCCCCCGTCGGGGCGGCTAGTCCCTGGGTTTGCTTCACGTACTGCCAAAGTAGCCCTTACTAGTGTATTGGCGCGCGCTTCTGCGCGCCCGTCTAGGCCACCGATGCTAGGTTTGGCAGACTTTGGTTGAATAGTTCAGAGTTGTGACGTGCACATGGGAAAGCTGAACCATTTAACTATACCTAAACAATGCAGTGGTATGATTAAAAATTATCATGCTTATGTTAAGGTACTTGTATGGATATAGGTGTAAGTGTAGCAGGCCAATTTGAGCAGCCTGCTGATCATGTAACATGGAAAGGCGCTTTGTCAAGTAGGTTATGGTTGTAACATGCATATGGAAAAGTTTAATGATGCAAGAATATAAGCATTAACAATACTATAGTAAACCACTTGTACAGATACATATTTTAGTCTAGCAGTCGATAGGGTTTTAGTTTTTATGTGTACAAAGGCATAGCTCCGTATCATATGAACTATAACATCGTGCATACATCATAGGAGGGAGTCTGAGGTAGAATATGTACATTATGTTACTATATCTTACAGGTAGTAGCAACAGGGGTAACACAGCCATGTCTGACAACAGTGATCTATTTGGATCAGCTAACTAAAAATATCAGAGGTTTAACAATAAACATTATTTCCCCTTAAGCTGTGAAAAAAGCACGTATTTGGCAACTCTAGATTAGGGTAGAGGAATAAGCCATTTCAAGCAAACTTACTAATGTTTGCTGCTGTGGGGAAGGAAACTATTTGATTTCTAAACTGTGTGGACCATTGAAGTCCAGACCTGATAAATACAGTAAAGTATGAGGTCCACAATGCACAGCAAGAAGCCAAAAAGAAGAACCAAAATTAATGAGAAAAAAGAATCAAAGGTACAGGGCATTTTATACGTACCATAGTTTTGGTTTCTATCAAATAAAAGTAGTGTTGCAATAAGGAAGGGCCATTTTCAGTATCAACTTAATAAGCCACTTCTAACAAATAGCTGGGAATTAGAATGTGTACAAACAATTAAGCTATTAGGTTAAATAAGAGCAAACTGAAATGTACATGCTGACTAGGAATAACAGCCCAAAGGATTTTTACCTTTGGCGATTCATGAAGCAGCGGTAGGCTTTCACTCTGTAGTTAAAAGGTAGCATTAGAACCTCAAAAGAATATGAT
Organism: Themeda triandra; assembly: GCA_018135685.1. NCBI lineage: Eukaryota > Viridiplantae > Streptophyta > Magnoliopsida > Poales > Poaceae > Themeda > Themeda triandra. Next base: position 498,346 of record JAENPR010000449.1, read on the forward strand.
GAAAATGAAGTGTTCTAAGATACAAGAATACTATAACATTAGGCAAGGATTTAACCACCTATCCAAACACTGTATTTTCTCTAAGGAGGCGCCACTGCCATTTTCATACTCCTCGGTCCAAGGGCAGTAATTTCCCTCCTCATCCTGTCAGCAATGGTAATGTGATCTTGATATGGAAAAAAATGATCAAACATGACATCAAATTCTTTCCAGATCCTGTTAAATCAATACACGATCTTCCAGATATCAAGAATCATGGATGGGTGAAGTTTTACAGTGAATTTAAGCTAAGTTTTACAGATATCAAGAATCATGGATGGGTGAATCACTGCACAACCCAAAAAACTCATCTACAAAATCCACTCCAAATAATACAATGAACCACTCAAATTAGCATTAGTTTTACGGTGACTTTAAGCTAAGTTATCTTCTTCTCATCGCTTAGATAAAGTAAATTTTGGCTAGGTTCACTAAATTAGCCTGGTAATGTAAGTTATGTTCTTCTCATTGTTTCATTCATCTAGTAAAAGTTGTCTAGGTTTACATAATAACACTACATAATACCTATTTTGTCCAGTGTTGGTATGGGAAGCACAATGGACAGGTATATCAAGCGTTCCTGAAATAACCAAATTGACACAATGAAGAGAATGCATCTTATCAAAGTTCCAAATCTGATGGCTTCACACCTGAAGCACAAACTAAGTGTCATGTTGAAGGACTAAAGATAAATAGGCTGGTTTCTTTGTAACAGTAATCAAAAGCTAATACAAACAATTTAGCTGTCTATGTGGGCATAAACTGAATCTAGAATCAAGAGTTTAGCACTCACAGCCTGAACCAAAGGGATAAGAATTAGGGCCATAAATAAATTGAATCTAAAATCAAGAACAGGGGTTATCTAAGAGCACACTAAAAATGGAAGCAGTAGCGGCACCTTCTTTTAGCATCACTTTTCTTCTGATAAGCACACTCCTCTTGTTTTTGGAAGATGGTGGTGACCCTGTACCCAAAAGAAACAAAATAGTTATAGCTGACAGTATAGTAGGGTGTAGAAAAGGGAACTTTTTGGGTTTTGAGCATAGTAAAAACATATAACCTTATGTCCTTCCATGGCTTCATTCAGAGCCTATCTCTCTACCAGAAGCAGAGGAACTTGCTGCTCCACTTCCATATTCAGTCCCTCGTAAAATTCCTGAATTTGAAGATACAAAGGCTGGCACTCATTTGTATCCATCAGTGTTGAATCAAGGCACTCCAGGCAGAGCTTACGACCATTGTCCAACAATACATACCTTGATTCCCTTGGCTGGTAAGTAAAGAAACCATGTTGGAATGAATTGATCCAAATTTCACACAGAGAGAGGCTCTTCTAACCATGAAATATGCACACAAGGCCAAATTAAGAAAGAAAAACATGTTGGGCGTACCTCCATTCTTGCATAACTACGGCACCTCGGAGTACCATCCACTTCATATGAAGGACAATATTTTTGTAGCCAGAAAGGATGTGCCCTATATTCAATAAGGCCATTCATATTTGTAGGAATCTAAAAAGAAGGAACCATAAGATGTCACATATGAAAACCAAAAGTAGAAGTCAACACAATCAACTTTCTAGTTACTGCAAACATAATCAATCAGCTATCTAAAATATGTAAGCAACTACAAGCTTCCAAGCCTTGGTAGCTGCAAAAAATTACAATAAAATCATGAAAGTAATCAGATATTGGCAAGAGTAAACATGTCAACCATGGAAAATGTAGAGAAAGCATATTCTGCATGATATTGGAGGCAGATTGTCATAGCACAAACAGGCATGTGAAATTTACAACAAAAACAACTTATAGCATAAACAGATCAGTCAGGGTAAATATGGTGATTCTTACAAATTGCTTGCAGACATCACATTTTGGGTGAAACTGCTCCTTGTAGCAAGTTTTATGGTATGGATGATTCCCAGACATGGAGAACTGCAACATAGCTTTAAGATTAATACACTAAAAGAAACTGCTAAAAGGTTAACAAAAAGGTTACCTCACAGTCATATATCGGTCGACTACAGGCATGGCAACGAAAACATTCGGGCGCCAGATATCTTCCATGCCAATCATCCTAGTGTATTCTTGAGCATTACAACATCTTCCTTAAAATAGAGATGCCAAGAGCCAGAGGCAAAACTTTAAAATGTCCACTTGAAATGTAGGAAATTTTTTCTTTTTAAGGTTAATGAGATTAGAGTCTTGAAAGCGACAAAATTTGCATTTAACCCAAACCATGGCAATGTTTCCATGAACAAACCATAGTAAAATTTGCATATAACTGAAACCAGAGTAAAATTTGCAAATACCCGAACCATGACAATACCATAGAAAAATTCAACACTAATTCATAGTAAAATCCTATAGTTAGAATCTGGAAATACCCAAACCTTTGGCAATATTTCCATACCACCAAACCATAGTAAATTTCAACACTTAACCCTAGGCATACGACCAAATCATAGCAAAATCCTACACTTAACCCTAGGCATACGACCAAACCCTATGGCCACTGAACCATAGAAAAATAGCAAGGCGAGAGAGGGAGACGAGAAGGGGCCGCTGCTGCTGCCGCCGCCGCGCGCGGCCGTCCGCGCCTCCTCCGCCCCGCCGCGCAGAAAGCCGCGCAGCCGCCTGCACCGCCCGCATCGCCGTCGTGCCGTGCCGGGGGCCGCCACGCTGCCGGGGCGCCGAAGGCAGCTAGGGTTTCGCTGCGTGGCCATGGGCTCCTTGGAGGGAGGAGGAGGAGGGGCGCCGCCACGTCGCCGTCGTGCCTTGGAGCGAGGAGGAGGAGGAGGAGGGCGCGCTCCGCTCCGCCGCGCCCGAGCCGTCGCGCCCGCCCCGCCATGGCGGCGTGCAGCCGCCCCCCGCCGCGCGCTGGGCGACCGGCGCCGCCACCCGTGGCGCGCGGCCGCTCGCCGGCCGCGGCACCCGGACGCGCCGCCACCGGCAGGCCGGGCCGAGCCGTCTCCGTCTCCGCCTGGCCGCGCCGCTGCTCCGTGCCGGGGTCGGGAGGACGAGGGAGAGAGGAGCGGGGAGGACGCGGAGGCGAGGAAGACTCGGAGACGGGAAGGATATAGCGGCTTCCCGATCGGGCGAAGCCGAGGCGAAACAGAGCAGCTTCGAGGAGAAGCTGTGCAAAGAGAAGCCAAGAGCGGCCACTTCTACAGCTCCGGCGTAAGCGCATTTCAGCTTCTCTATCGAGCCGCACATCTGGTGGACGGACGGCCAGGAAATTGATGGTGACGTGGACATGGTTTCTTTTCTAGGAGCTGGTCATCTTTGTATTTGTTAAATTGGTTTGAAGGGATTGTACGAGTCCTTAAAACTTAATTTTACCTTGATTTAATTTATCAGTGCTATTATTTATCATCCTAATGTCTTCTGTCTTCTATACCATGTCCATGTGCCATGAAAAAACAAAGAGTAACAACTACGAACTCCCAAGTTTGTTACAAATTGTCAGTGCTTTTCAATTCATTTAAAAATAATAATGCGGAGTAGACACAACGAGGCACTTTAATTTTCTAGGCTGCCTGTACAATGCCGTCTGGACAGCAAGCTATTGACAAGAACATCTAGTACCTAAATTGATCGGAAACGAACGGAGATGAGTTTACAGACCGCATTGCTCTTGAAAAGGGGCATCTGGGCGTGTGAGGCATCAGCAAATAAGATGGTAGACAGAGCAGCTAGAGTCAGATCGACGGACAAGGTCCAAGCACGAACAGTAGATCACTCACTCAGATCAATGTCCATGAATCTATGCCATTCCCTACCGGCCCATCTACAGACGATGTTCCTAGGCCACGCCGAGAGCCAAGAGTTCGTTGGCCAAGTACACACGTGTTGGTGGAAAGGAAATCAGTAGCCGTGGGAGTGCTTGCACGCACAGAGCTGGGCTGAGCCCGTGTATGCAGTGAGAGAAAAAGTTCAATTTATCTTTCAAAAAAAACTTCCGCGGTCCTCACAAAAAAAAATGAAAAAAAAAACCTATCGCGATCATACAATTGAGGCCACACGACTTGGATAGCATTAACGAAACGGAAGCACAGAAAAACAACAACAACGGTACAAGCATGAATCATCCATAATCGATTTTCCATGACAGAACCACCACCCGATCATAATTTACATTCAACTACGAAAACTGCCCCAAAGTCTCTTGCAGGCACTACCACCATCATTCCATCGCTCCCGTGCAAAACTCCGGAGACAAGATTGCTCTAAAAAAAATTCGGGAGACAAGTCGCACATCAACAGTCACTGTTACAGTTGAGCACCTGCAGTGCTTGGGCGCAGCCTTCCTGAATTCATCACTCCCCTTGCAGTGGTCTGTTACCGGAAACAAAATCCAACGAATTAATAAGAAAGAAACAAGTCTACTGGTATAAAGTAAAAGTACCCTAGTTGGTGTCCACAAAAAAAAAAAAAAAAAAAAAAAAAAAAAAAAAAAAAAAAAAAAAAAAAAAAAAAAAAAAAAAAAAAAACCTCGACCCAACCTAGGAGGAACTAGGGGGCTTTTTCATTAAGAAGAAAATAGGCACCCAAATTCGCTCCCGACGGGATTCGAACCTGGGTGGCTAGGTGTAGTGCCACATTGAATCACCTAGCCAAGTGAGTTAGACTCACTTCCTTAAAAAAAAAAAAAAAAAAAAACTCGACCCAACCTAGGAGGAACTAGGGGGCTTTTCATTAAGAAGAAAAAGGGCACCCAAATTCGCTTCTGATGGGATTCAAACCTGGATGGCTAGGTGTATTGCCACATTGAGTCACCTAGCCAAGTGTCCACAAGCATTTCTGGCGTCGTTGCATTGGACAAAAAGAACTTAGCATGAAAAGGATATGATTATGACTTTAGCAGAATAACTTTTATATTTTCTCATGTTGTGGATGAAAATAGGATAGAGCATGACTAGTTTCTCTATGCTGGAAAACTTCATCGCAAATCCGGAGGCACTCCTAAGGAAGAACATGTCTCGTCCCTCTTCTTCTTCTGCAACTCCGCCGACAACCGAACCGGTGGCCGTCGTACCATCTAAGATAAACGAGATGGCTCAAAAGTTACTCCGCGAGTTCTCTTTTTCCGTTGTTGCCAACGTGCCCACCGGGTCCGTTATCAACGTGGAGGACATGAACTTCAAACTAAGAACCGGGCTGATCACAATGGTGCACGCAAGTCCGTTTTGCAGACTATCCATGAACAAACCATAGTAAAATTTGCATATAACTGAAACCAGAGTAAAATTTGCAAATACCCGAACCATGACAATACCATAGAAAAATTCAACACTAATTCATAGTAAAATCCTATAGTTAGAATCTGGAAATACCCAAACCTTTGGCAATATTTCCATACCACCAAACCATAGTAAATTTCAACACTTAACCCTAGGCATACGACCAAATCATAGCAAAATCCTACACTTAACCCTAGGCATACGACCAAACCCTATGGCCACCGAACCATAGAAAAATAGCAAGGCGAGAGAGGAGACGAGAAGGGCCGCTGCTGCGCCGCCGCCGCCGCGGGGCCGTCCGCTCCTCCGCCGCCGCGCAGCCGCGCGCAGGCCGCCCGCACCGCCCGCATCGCCGTCGTGCCGTGGGGGGCCGCCACGCCGCCGGGCGCCGGCGCAGCTAGGGTTTCGCTGCGTGGCCATGGGCTCCTTGGAGGAGGAGGAGGAGGGGCGCCGCCACGTCGCCGTCGTGCCTTGGAGCGAGGAGGAGGAGGAGGGGCGCCGCCGCGCCGCGCCGCTCCGCTCCCGCGCCGAGCCGTCGCGCCGCCCCGCCATGGCAGCGTGCAGCCGCCCCGCCCGGCGGCGCTGGGCGGGCGCGCCAGCCACCCGTGGCGCGCTGGCCGCTCGCCGGCCGCGGCACCCGGACGCGCCGCCACCGGCAGGCCGGGCGAGCCGTCTCCGCCGGCGCCGCGCCGCTGCTCCGTGCCGGGGTCGGGAGGACGAGGGAGAGAGGAGCAGGAGGACGCGGAGGCGAGGAAGACTCTGGAGACGGGAAGGATATAGCGGCTTCCCGATCGGGCAGAAGCCGAGGCGAAACAGTAGCAGCTTCGAGGAGAAGCTGTGCAAAGAGAAGCCAAGAGCGGCCACTTCTACAGCTCCGAAGCAGAAGCGCATTTCAGCTTCTCTATCAGAGCCGCACATCTGGTGGACGGACGGCCAGGAAATTGATGGTGACGTGGACATGGTTTCTTTTCTAGGAGCTGGTCATCTTTGTATTTGTTAAATTGGTTTGAAGGGATTGTACGAGTCCTTAAAACTTAATTTTACCTTGATTTAATTTATCAGTGCTATTATTTATCATCCTAATGTCTTCTGTCTTCTATACCATGTCCATGTGCCATGAAAAAACAAAGAGTAACAACTACGAACTCCCAAGTTTGTTACAAATTGTCAGTGCTTTTCAATTCATTTAAAAATAATAATGCGGAGTAGACACAACGAGGCACTTTAATTTTCTAGGCTGCCTGTACAATGCCGTCTGGACAGCAAGCTATTGACAAGAACATCTAGTACCTAAATTGATCGGAAACGAACGGAGATGAGTTTACAGACCGCATTGCTCTTGAAAAGGGGCATCCGGGCGTGTGAGGCATCAGCAAATAAGATGGTAGACAGAGCAGCTAGAGTCAGATCGACGGACAAGGTCCAAGCACGAACAGTAGATCACTCACTCAGATCAATGTCCATGAATCTATGCCATTCCCTACCGGCCCATCTACAGACGATGTTCCTAGGCCACGCCGAGAGCCAAGAGTTCGTTGGCCAAGTACACACGTGTTGGTGGAAAGGAAATCAGTAGCCGTGGGAGTGCTTGCACGCACGTAGCTGGGCTGAGCCCGTGTATGCAGTGAGAGAAAAAGTTCAATTTATCTTTCAAAAAAAACTTCCGCGGTCCTCAAAAAAAAATGAAAAAAAAAAACCTATCGCGATCATACAATTGAGGCCACACGACTTGGATAGCATTAACGAAACGGAAGCACAGAAAAACAACAACAACGGTACAAGCATGAATCATCCATAATCGATTTTCCATGACAGAACCACCACCCGATCATAATTTACATTCAACTACGAAAACTGCCCCAAAGTCTCTTGCAGGCACTACCACCATCATTCCATCGCTCCCGTGCAAAACTCCGGAGACAAGATTGCTCTAAAAAAATTCGGGAGACAAGTCGCACATCAACAGTCACTGTTACAGTTGAGCACCTGCAGTGCTTGGGCGCAGCCTTCCTGAATTCATCACTCCCCTTGCGGTGGTCTGTTCCGGAAACAAAATCCAACGAATTAATAAGAAAGAAACAAGTCTACTGGTATAAAGTAAAAGTACCCTAGTTGGTGTCCACAAAAAAAAAAAAAAAAAAAAAAAAAAAAAAAAAAACCTCGACCCAACCTAGGAGGAACTAGGGGCTTTTTCATTAAGAAGAAAATAGGCACCCA